>PVJL010000387.1:32451-436268 GCA_004026885.1 Lyroderma lyra | reverse complement strand
TCTCTCCACATCCTCTCCAGCACTTGTTATTCCTTGTCTTGTTGATAACAGCCATTCTCACAGGTGTGAGGTGGGATCTCATTGTGGTTTTGATTTGCATTTCCCTGATAGCTAATGAGGATGAGCATTTTTTCATATGTCTGCTGGCCATTTGTATTTCTTCGTGGGCTATTTACTTTTCCTTTCTACCAGTTTTAGGGGTAAACTCTTTACTACCTCAACCCATAGATGATGTACTATAGAAGTGGACACCTGAAACCTATATAGTCTAACTAATGTGACCCCAACTAATTTATTAAATAAATTTAGGAAAAAGAGGGAAAAGCTCTTTACTATTGAGAAAAGCTATGGAAACCATTAGTGAACTGACATTCTGTTAATTCACAAACCATTTTTGTTGTCACTTGTACCCTTCTCCAGCAAGATCTACTTCTTTCATGGGCTCTTCTACCCTGAAACATACCCAGACGCTTCCATCTTGATAAAGTGTTTTATCCTTTCTCTTCCTCACGGTATTAATTATCGTCTTACTTTTCTCCTTCATTTCATTTCCAAATTTCTCAAATGACAGGTATCTATCTGTTGGATTCATTTTCTCCCAACACGCTTTCTTTAGAGTTCCCCCCGCACTCAGTTCATGACACCACTTTCTCAAAGATCACCAATGGTCTCTGCTTTTCTAAATCTAATGGCTTGTACTTTCTCATGTTGATGAAAAGCCATAACCATAATGGAGTTTAATATGTATCACCTGGGAATCCAACAAGCCAAATTGCTGATTAGGCGGCAGGTTTTAATGTGATAATCAATTAATAAAAGCCACGGATTTGCAGATCTTTACTTGGATATAGGAAGATGCGTTTCATTGCCATTTGACTTTGTCCATTGTTGCATTTGTAGCTTTATTTCTTACTTACTATAATGGAGGATGAGAATGGAAAACCACAGTACGGTATAATTAATTAAAAATCACATCACATACATCTGTTTTTGTGAATTTGGACCTGTGTGCAATTTGCAATATAGTGTTCTACACATATGTTAGTAAAGACCATGTCATGCAAGAGAAGTATTCCTCATGTATCAATCAAAATTTCTATATCTGATGAAAGGATATTTTAATTGATGAAGCAAATTCTCTTCTTGAAGTTGCCAATATAAGGAATTTTTTTGCTTTGTTTTGATCAAATTTTAAAATAATTAAGTACAACACTTAATAATAAAATGAAGTAAAACAAATCATTCAATATATCATATAGGACACGGAATAAAGGATTACATATGTCAGCTCTTCGGGATTTCTAAGTTAACATGAACACTTCTGGAAAGTAAGGCTTCACTTGTATTTTATAACAAAAATCTAAATAATTGGAAGTCTTAATTATCCCTTGATCTTACACATACATTGATCAGAAACTCTTGAATCAGATTCCTTATACTAATGGGTTATATTTACGAGGGTGATGTTAAAATTTATTGAAGACTATTTGTAGTAGGCTGACATTTAAACAGCCTGAATTGGGCTTTTCTTTGTTAGTAGATCAACTTGCTTCAGGCACGCTTAAGGCCTGGATGTTGGCTTAAATCTACAGGGAACTGAACTTAGCGGGTCGTGCCACACAGCGTGGTAACTCACAAAGGTCTTTACGTAGCAGGACAGGAATACTATATTTGAAACTTTCTTTAAATAACTCTTTATGTTTCACTGCATCTTTCTAAGTGTAAGCCGCATTTTCCCTAACTTCTTTGATTCACTTGAGACCATTTCTGTTTTCTTATCCTAAAAATGTGAGCGTGCTTCCCACAGAGAACACTAGCATTGCTCTCTCAGAACACATTTCATAAATGGGGTCAAGTGTAGAGGTGAGTGCTACCATGGCGTTCTCCGTTCAGTGATGCTGTACTCACAGACCGTCCACGCTGGTTTCAACAGGGAATGGTCAGAGCTTTGCAATGCTTCAGGTCACCTGGCTGGGCAGCATGTCTGGGATAATTTGGCCTCTAAGCCCTCATCTGTCTTTAAATACTTTCCAATTCATCATCTATTATATTTGTGCAGACTAATTTATCACTTTAATAATGATTATTTTGAATAATTTAGGTATTACAAAACACTGATGGAGTGTGGTATGGAGTATGGAGCGCTTATTTCTATCTGTACTTATTAGCATGACATAAAGACAGAAGCTTCTGGAACAATGTCAGCTCTTAAGTCCTTCCTCTCATTTCAACTAACTGTGATTTATGCTTAGGTGTGCTTACTGGAATGCCATAGCATTTTGTATTCCTGAGGTCAAAGCAATTAACATGCAGTAGTCCCCGCTTAGCCATGGGGGATGCATTTCAGGGTTGATGAAAGATGTGGGAATCTGAAGGAAAGAGTATTTTTAAACTGTTAAGAATATGTTTTATAATTATGTAAACTGTAGAGTCGAAAGATAATAAGAGATAGTTTTCACCTTGGATTCAAAAAAGCGTGTTCGATTTCTTGGTTGTAAGCTTTGTTCGAATGCATTCCTAAAGGCAGAGATAACCCATTACCTCTCTTGGTCATGTGGGAAAAAAAGTAACATCTATTCTGGAAGTTGCACTACAAGAGAGGGAGTGGACCGCGCAGTCACAAAAATGCAGGGTGGGTGTCAGTCACCTGGGGTCCCAGCCCCCACCATATCCTCCCTGCTGGGACTCAGAGCCCTCAGAGCATCTGCCCAGCTGAGATAACCCAGGCGTCTTGGGTCAAATAAAAGGCCAGGTGAAGGGTTTAAGAAGTAAAACTTGGTAGTTACAAAAGATTCACAGGGGTGTGGAGTGTCAGATGGGTACTAAACTTATTGAGAAGATCACTTCATAAATTACATACATGTCTAACCATCATACTGTGCACCTGAAACTAATAGAAAATAATATTGAATGTCAAGTATAATTTTAAAAAATTATTCATGGGATATAAAGTTCTGCAAGCGGTACTGGGCAAGTTGAAACCAGATACTGCTTGTTTGAATCTTGTGAACCTTTGGGAGATTCACAAGAACCTTAGAAAAGTCTGCAGCATGAATCAAGACCGGTCACGTGAGTGGAAAAGCACCAAAAGCTGTTTGGTGGTTCTGAAAGTTAGATGGGTCAGAGTCTCAGGGAATCACCAGGAGAGGGTGAACAATGTTGGCCAGGTTGATGAAGACTTAGATGTGGCTGTGCCCATGTCTGCATGCTGGGAATGTGGAGGACTCAGCAAAGGAATTATGACCTCTGCCAGCACTTCCCTCCAGCTCTCACTCTGAAGCCAGACAACTTAGTCCTTCTCTGTGTGTCCCCAGTGCCCTTCAACCTGCTGCCCCAGTGCTAGAGCTCAGAGGGGGTGAGTTCATTGGTAAATAAGTCCAGTTTGGACCCTTTAAGAGGAATGTGTGGGACTACAGAAGCTCTCTGTCTCATTCAGTCACAAGCTTTGCTGGTTTTCACAGCCAGATGGTATGGAGACTTCTCTCCTTGGCTCTGGAACCCTGAGCTGTGGAACCTGGTGAAGGGTTGGGACCTTTCACTCCTCTGAGGAGCAGGAAAACCTCTGCAGCAAGATACTCCTCCCAGTTTTTAAAGGTCACACGCAGATGTGGGTCCAGCCCATTCTGCATTTCTGCCTCTCCTGCCAGTCTTAAGGTGGCTTCTCCTGTGTGTCCTTAGAGGTAAGGCTTTGGTTCCGCTAGACTGCAGGTGATTCTAATGGATGGCGGTTCTATAGTTTGTAATTTTGATGTGGTCGTGAGAGGGGGTAAACACAGCATTTACCTACTCTGTCATCTTGATTAGAAAAACAAAAAACTGTATGATTTTGATTGAAATAATTTCCAAAACAGTTCTTTGCAATATTCAGTAAAACCACCTGTTAAGGCACAATTAGGATAAACAAAAGAAAAGAGGAGAATGCCCCAGAAATGAGAACCATGCCGGGCCCTGGGAGGGAGAATGTGGATATAGGGTCTTATAATTTAAGTTTCTGGTTATCCTTTTATATGTCATACCTGTGTCCAATTGATAAGACCTAAACAAGTATTAAATAAAACCCAAGGTGAAGAGCTTCAAACATGTCTTCTACACTGAAATTTTGTAAGTAGAGACCCTATTATCTGGTCATTTGTCTATAAGACTGAAGACCTGCAGAGATGTAGCTTGCCATCTATGGAGCTAGCACCTTTATCACCTTTGGGAACTATGAGCCAGCAAGGAGGAGTCTAGATTTCTCTTCCCAAGTTCTTATCTTATGTGGATCCTCCAGATTTTATCTAAATAGGCTTGAGACAGAACATCTGCATCTTAGACATCTTGGATGAGTTCCTTTGAAATTCAAGTATATTGAAATTCAAGCCCAGCACCATTCCTATGCTCACTTTCACTATTTCAGTTTGTCTCCTTTTCAGCTTTGACACTAAACCAGTACACTAGTTTCCTAAATAATGACCCTGCTTATAGTGTCTGTTTCCTTCCATTAATATGTCTTTCTGCTGTCAGTGAGATTTCTAAAACATGAATCTGTCACCTCAATGCCCACTTGGAAAACTTACCACTGAATTTCTTAACACACAGAGTTGAGTAATTGTTAATAGCTTGGATGACAGGCTAAGGAGGTTAGGTTTTAAACAGTAGGGAGTAGGGGTTGTATAATGATTTTTGAAGAGAGGAGCAAAATAAACAGAAGGACGTTTTAAAAGTGTCCTTTCTACCTTTTCAATGTCAAATGCATGGATTGCCTTTGATTTTAAACAGGTCTACCAGTTTGCTAGTTACAGTTCATAGCAACCAAAATAATTATTTGCGGGCCTCTTTTATATGTTTTTCCATTCTAATTTGCACATTGTCTCATGCTGCAATTCACACTCATAGTCACATGTGTCCCCAACTCAGCCTTCCCCATACTTAACTCTCTTTAAGTCTCTAACTTTAAGCTTATATGTACAGAAGTATAACTGATTCCGATGAATCAGATAAATATTTCCCTTTCCTTCACATGTCACACCAAACAGATATCAGCCTCTCTGTTAGTCAGTGTTGACAAGGAATGGGGAATATGTTTTATAACTGGGCCACTTTAAGTGGTCTCTCTGGCATTAGGACTCTCTGTGGGTAGTTGGCCATGTTTGAGTTTAAACTGCCTGACAAAGTCCCCGCATTTGGCCACAAACACAATTGCAGGGGCGGTTCCCTGAAGCCAGCAGCCATAGCTACTTCTATCACTAGCAGATGAGGGTGGCATTTAAAATCGTTCTGCAGCCACCCTCTAAAGTCCTTTCAATTTATGGCAGATTGACTGGGTAAGGAGAATAAACATCAGGAGGCACTTCTGGGCTTGGTGTAGCTCACACATTGCCAGAGGTCCGGTGTCCGTTCAGCAAAGACTTGATGTTTCGGTTCCTCATTTTGGACATGTCCTCAGTTTGAGTATCTTTGTATCTTGCTAATTAGCTGGTCTTCCATAAGTTACTGAGCCTTAGTGAATTTCATTATTCTCATCTGTAATAGGTTTATAATGGTATCTACTGAGAATTAGAGGTTCTCTATTTGTGTGTGTGTGTGTGTGTGTGTGTGAACATCACTTGACATAGCACACAAACAGAGCTGCTATTACTAGGTGATTCTATGACTTTTTTTTTCCCATAGCAGGTATGTCTGGGGAAACTAAGGACTTGATCTTGCCTCCCATTTTCCAGTCTCCAATGTGTAATATCAGTGCGCTATTCTCAGGAGTAAATCTGAAAACTCTCTCCGAAAATCCGGAGTACAATTTTCAGATTTAAGTATCTGAATATAAGCAATGTCATGTCTGAAGTCACATCCTGTGACACTGCATGGAACAAGAGGCAATCCCCAAAGATAAGAGGCTATAATGCTTTCAGAGAAACTGCCCCGGAGGAACGGTGTTAGGGCCCTTTGAGAATTTTGTTATACCACATATGAGAACTCAGATCATGGGACACACAAAAACTGAAGCTCTGAAAGCTTTATACCCTTTTTATGAAAACTCTGGGATTTGTTTCACTGGTCTTTCATCTTCTGAAAAGCCTGCTAGCTGGCAAAACACCATGTTTAGATCTCTGTATTTTGAACCATGATGCGGCAGTGCAAGCTTTCCCACACGTGATTTTAATCTATTTTGGTGGCCTCAGATAGTCGCCTGCAATGGTCATCTCAGGTAGGGACCGCCAACAGTGCTTAGGTAGCATTTCCAACATATGGAATCATCTGGGTACATACCACACGCAGGGTTGGTGCTGGCTCTGGTGCCAACCGCGGCTTCTCATGCATAAGAAATGTATGCTTGGCTATGTTATTTGTCCATCTTTAAAAATCCTTCTGGATTCAGCATGAATACAGTGGCTCTCATATAGGGCAAAACAGCTTGGAAGATTTTATTTTCCCTGTATAAATGCCAAGAGGCATTCGTTGAGTTAAGAAAAATTTAATTTTGTGGGGGAGAGACAGAAATATGTTTAAAATAGCCCCCGTTCATCCCCTTCAACTGTATTTCAAAGTGACTAATCTGATTTAATTCACATTTGTGATGTCAATTTTCAGATCAAAATAAAATCGTGACTTATTTTTTTTTGCATGACTCACTATAATAGTCTTTTGTTTTAACTGCGGTGCCAATGGTTAAGAGCATTATATAAATTTCAGGTATACAACGTGACAATACAGTTTCCATATCCTCTATTGCATGCTCACCAGAAAATGTCTAGTTTTTCACCTGTCACCATATATTTGATCCCCTTTACCCATTTGCCCTTCCTACCACCCCATATCTCCTCTGGCAACCATCATTCTGCTGTCTGCACCCATGAATTCCTTTCTGTTCTGTTATACTTGTTTGTTTGCTACTTTTTGTTTTATATTCTGCGTATGAGTGAAATCATACAGTGTACTTATTTTTCAAAGACTAAGAATAGTTTCCCAGTAAAAATTCTAACTGAAAAAGCAGTCTCCTTTCACTGATGATATCGTAACAAAACACTACTTATAAGAAGCATTTGCCAAGTGGTCTTTTAATATGTGCACTGAAGTTCTTCCTTACACCAGACACATACTGAGTTGTTAGTCAGAATCTGTGATTCATTATTTCATCCCTGCATATATAAGAAAGCCAATTTAATTACTACTCTATTGATTAAACTAGAAATTGTTGATGAAAAATATTTATGCAGTGTAATAAAATGTAAGGAAACATAATAAATGCATACTTTTCCTTTTGCTATCCCACTTAATTTTTCTTTTGTTCATTTGATGATTAAAAAAACAATCATCGGTGATATCACATAGCTCCATAGCACTAATGAATGAAAGAAAATTTCAAAACTTTTTAAAACTCTTGTGTTTTCCTTTTATGAAAGACAGTGGTCTAGAATAGCTGTGCTATTTTCTTCTCTATCATCTTCTGGCTATAAAATAAAATTATAGACTATTTTAGTAAACCTATGAAATGAAGGCAATTGATTTTTAGGTAAGTTGCTATAACGTGAGAACATTTTCTCATTTTATTTATTTCTCATTTACTGTTTCTTTTTCTTCTAATCTTTTGTACTTTGCTGAAGAGTAATCAATCAGAAATGTAATTTCACAAACAGCTGTAAAACAACGTCACTGACGTTGGTATTTTGTGTTGAAATAATTTTCTAGACCCAAGATGGTGCCGCCCCTGCCATCTTGTCTCTGTAAATGCTCCACTTTGGCAGAAACACACTATTTCCAGCCAGCCAATCCCCAGCCACTAAGCCAACTCTCGGCTCCGTACTTATGTCCCGGTTCCTTATTCATTTTGTTTTTCTCTTCCTTGTTCCATGTTCTTCACCCCATAAAAACTTCTTGCCCTGCACCCCATCTTGCTGTTCCCTGAACCCTGGGGAACACAGAGTGCTCGCTTCATGAAATGCCAAATAAAGTGTGTTTGCACCACCTAAATAGTCATCTTTCATCATCGTTAACACCTGTGTATGTCAAAATATTATTTCACTATGGCCGTATTTCATAAATTCTTGGTTTGAGTGTTTAGTTTTAGAATCTGTTCAGGTTTCACATAGATAATTTAGAATTATCCAAGCCTGAAAACCATTTTCACTTCACGTTTTAAAGAGGGAGAGTAGACATTTTGCTAAGTCATTTGAAAGCAAGTGCTGGGCTCAAGAAGTTTATGTTTGGCCTTTTTGGAGCTTTATACACAATGCGTCATAATTAACATAGTAAGGCTCCATGTCACCAATGTGAATGGAGAGTCCTTTCCTATTTTGTTTATGCCTACCTCTACAGGCTATTCCCCTTAAAAATCTATCATTGTTTTGGTTAAACACGGCAGACTGAATACAAATGTATATTTTTGCTTCCTCCTGTAACCAGCCAAAATTACAGTGTAAAGGAATAAAATTAAGGTAAAAAAACACAAAAGCAAACAAGATTGGAGAAGAAATGAGAGCACACCAGAGAAGTCAACAAAATATTGGAAGCTGGAAGGTGGCGACATACTCAGACCAGCCGAGAAAGATGGACGCTGTGTTTGCAGCAGAGAAAGCACGAATCAAGACAAAATGCTGCAAAACACTAACCCGCCTCAGCATTCGGAGGTGTCAGCTATGTCTGGAGGCTGGGTCCTGGGAGGGTGACATTCACAGGAAAGAATGGGTCAGCTTTCCAGGGTCTTTCTCTAATCCTTGCAGGAGACAGGCCGTTTGTGGCAGGGAGGGGACACCAGCACACCGCAGTGACGAGAGGATAATGTGCAAGTCTGTATCTTAAAAGATGAAGGGTCTCAGTCCCTTTCTGCAGCACTTTTCTGAGAATTTTGGCATCTGGGTTCATACAGGACAAGCAAGAGATCGCTGATGCCTTTCTGGGAATGTGGACTGGTCCAAGAGGGAAGAACGAGGGAACTGAAACGGTTGGATTCTCGCCCCATCATCCCATAGGGACGCCAACCACTTGACAAGCTCCAGTGATTCCTACAGAGCTGCCGCTCCGTTTCTTGGTGCCCATTTAATTCAGGGTACATAGGCAAGGGACATATTCATTTCAAAAAAAATTCTGAGATCAAAAATCCCCCCCCCTCCAAGAACTTAAAGCAAACATGGTGATGTAGGGAGCAGAAGGAGACAGAAAACAAAAAGTCATTTTAACTGATATGCTCAGACCCATGAAACAAACAAACTGACAAACAAACAAAAAGTAAGAACCATTCAGAAACTTAAAAAAATATTTTGGAAATTAACAAAAATGACAGCAGATGTTAAAAATGTAATAACTGAGTGGAAAGAGAAAAGTGGAAGAAGTCAGTCATAGAGTAGAACAAAAAGAAAAGGAGGAAAAGGGAGGAAATAGAAGACAATTAGAGGATAAATCCGGAAAATCTTATTGTTGACTGAGGAGTTCCAGAAAGGAAAAACAAACAACCCAGGGAAGAGGAAATTACCAAAGAAGCAATAAGAAAGTGTCCCAGAAATGAAGGACTTGACTTGGGAAATAATTTCCTCACAGCGTTTAATTCAGGAATAAATGTTTATGTCAGACCTGTTGTTGGGAGACAATTCTCCGTGGTCTCTCACATTCACGCGTGCCTTGTGAGAACTCACTTTGTCCCAGACTGAATTCTCATGGACATTTGTATAGCAAACATCCTTGAAAAATAGAGAGGATCTCCCCAAGGGGCAGACAGAGTAGGCTTGTTTATAGCTTTGGAAGGTAACGAGAGTGTCTCCCTCCGGGGCACAGGCACGGTTACGCAGGACCCCAAACCCAGGGTTCCTGTCCATACATGCAACCTACTGTGCATGCAGGTGTCACCTGACACTCTTCGTTTTACACCCTGGAAATTGGGGCTTGGGAAACTGACACAGAAATGATGCTACTCCAGCTACTGTGAGTTTATTGGTGTAAATAATAAACTGCACTTCTGCCAGCCTCCAAGCAGGGTGACTAGTTAGCTTGTGGGTAGAGTAAAAGTTCAGAGCTATGTTGGTTCTCGACAAGTTTGGCAACGAGGATGGGATGAGAGATAGGGCTCTCTGACCATGCAAGGCTGGTGAACAGGATTTGAAGGATGTACATCAGAATCAGTAGCAAAGATGTTGACTGAATTGTATAGTTAACCAGGCAACAAATGATCCTCCACTCCATTAGCTGTTAACGAGAAGGGCGTGGAGTGATGGTCACTGACTAAGTAATAGGAAGTAGGTTTGAAGACGGCCGCCCAATAGCTCCGCCCTTCTTGCTAACTCTAGTTTGGTTGGGAAACTTCCATGCCAACCTGGTCTTCAGTCTCAGGTCTGCCCCATTGTAACGGGTGTTACTAATATTCACTCTGTGTGGGAAGGATTTTTTTCCTTTCAGATAAAAGTTGTGGAGTTGTACACCCTCACTGATAGAGAAAGGAGAGCAATTTGTGACTGCTATAGCCAGAAACCAAATGAACTGTTACAACCTTGGCTGGTTTGATTAGAAGATTGGGGTGCGGAGGGCATGCGATGCTTGTTATAGGAAGAATGTCAACAACAAGGCCATCCATGGGCTCAGCTCCTCCTGCAGAACTTAGATCAAGTCAGAAAAAAAAGTAAAAAGGTCTAAGAGATTTTTGCTTTTTGCAGTGGGCATCGCCTGCTCTAAGGGGGCTTTGGCTCTTTGGAATAGATTTCTCTGAGATAGACAAATAGCAAACCATCCATGAGGCACTGAAGAGTTTTGGGGTCACACTGCCCTGACTTTGGTTTCTACTGCTGATGCAGGAGATGCACAGGAGAATAAAAATCTGACAAGTTCAGAACTCTAGCAGCAACACTGCTTGAGATAAAAAGTGAAAGCCACACCTCGCTCACGGCCACAGAGATGCTTCCTCCCTCCACATCCTCTCCCCCATCGTCCACATCTTCTGCCTTGCACCGTACCCCAACTTCAGTGACTTTAATGAGAAAGATGTTTAGGGGTGGGCTTGGCGCTCCTTGTCTTTAAGGAGGACTAAGGCTATACTACGTATTCTAGTGTGTGGGGGAGGGAAGGGCCTCAAACTCTTACAGCTCTAGTGCACATGGGTGCCCACCATCCTACCCCATCTTGCTTGGGAGAGAGGACACCCAAATTCCATTGATAGTATTTACACAGAGTTCACAGTGTGGAAGGAAGCTAAAATTACCTTGTGGGTCAGGCCCTTTGAGCCAATTCAATGCACTTTTTTTTGTGACTTCCTCTGCAGAGGGTATGTATCATTAGTATTTTATGCCTGTACTATGAATGTTCATAAATGCCAGAGGGGCGTGCTAGTCCCATTGCAGGCCCACAACCCTAATGAGAGAAACATCTCTGTGAATGATGATTTTGCTGATTGAAACCTCTGACAAAAAGGGGCATCATTCACCCCCCGACACACTGTTGGGGTTTGGGAATCTTTGTCTCCTAGACACATTGTCCCTTTCCTCCTAGCTACCAGGTACATGCTTTTGTAAAGCAGCAATCAGCTGGCTGCCGAGTTCTTGTGGAAACCAAATGTTTGATGTGTAGAAGCCTTGTGATTCTGTGGCCTCATATTCCCGTTTGGGGTAAGACAACTTGGACTCAATGCCTAGCGGGGTAGAAGGGCCCAGCAAGCCTCAACTGTTAGACAGACATGGTATATTAAAGAGCGTAGCTGGCCTTGACCCAGTAGCATCTCGCTTTAGGACAAAAACCAAACCAAAACAGTCACACTACTGCTTGAACCGACTCTCTCTTGTGGGGGGATTTCTAATTCACAGCAGTTTTTCTAAATGCCCAGGCCCAGTTCGCCAATGGTTCAGCGAGGCTGAAACCTAGTGATGTCTGCAGGAATGCTGTGGCTGTACCCACTCAGGGCTGGCCACGGAGACTAAGAAGGTTGTGGTCACTGTGCTCAGTGAGCATGACTCAAGGCCATTCCTAGAGTTTTGGCCAATTCTACCTTCGATGCAGCTTGTTATACTTTTATTGATTCATGGGGCATTGCCAATGGATTAGCATTTGGGTCTGACACTTGGGACATTATGGACTGGTGGATTAGTAGTACCCCTCTTTGAGACCACAAATTGTGGGGAAACACATCGTGGCTGCTGACTGCACTCTCTGACTTGCTCACTGGTCTCTGGCTAACCATGGGTACAGGTCCATTCTCCGGGGAGGCTCACTGGAATCTGGGGTGACTGAGCCTGTGCCACTCACATTGCCACCATGGCTCCCTGGATGTGTCACCAGACTGGCCATGGTAACACACCCACCATCATAGACTGGGTACAAAATAAAGAGCACCAAGTGTTTAAGGAAATGCCTGCAGTAGATCACGTAGGCTTCCCATGACTGCAGATGACTGGAAAGTTCTCCCAATGAACCAAGGTTACCCTTATACCCTCTTTGCAGAAGTCTAACTGACTAGTTATCTGTGCACAATCCATGAAGCAATTATTAACTCCAGGGAAAACAAACAAAAAAATGCTGTACAATTATAATCGTGGTACTCTACCTGGCTCAGCTTTGGACATTTAAATAAGCATGCAAAGGAAAATGCCAAATACTGTGATGGGTCTCTATCATGAAAATAGGGGAAGTGAAATGTGTATGCAGAGGTGTTGTAGTGGAATAAATTGCTGATGAGGTAAATCCCCATCTTCCTTAGTAGGAAATCATTAGGTATTGTCTATTGAAAATTTTATGAAATAATCTAAAATGTTATTTGAAAGTGAGGAGGTGCACCCCAGAAGCAACAACTAAGAGCTGAAAATGGTTACCTTTGGGGAGTGGACATTGGGATGGACAGAGAGGTAGAACAGGAGACTGTGGGAGTGTGTTTAAGCCTAACTGCATTGTCTGACTTTCAGAACTAGATATGTGCTGTACTAACTTGCTAGGGCTGCCCCAGATGGGGTGGCTTAAACAACAGAAATGCATTTCTTTCAGTGTTGGAGGCAGGAAGTCCAAGTTCAAGATGTCAGTGGGTCTGGTTTCTCCTGTGGCCCCCTTCCTTGGCAAGTGGACGGTTGCCTTCTCTCTGTGTCCTCTCAGGGTCTTTTCCCTGCGCACACCTGGTGTCTCTCTTTGTGCCCAAATGTCTTCTTCTAATAAGGGCACACCAGTCAGATGGGATTAGGGCCCGCCCTGGTAGCCTCATTTTTAACTTAATCATCCCTTTAAAGGCCCTGTCTCTAAATAGGATTACAGTCTGAGGTTTTGAGGGTTAGGGCTTCAATGTATGAATTTTGAGGGGACACAATTCAGCCCATAACTCCTGGATTAATTAAAATGATAAAAAATAGTATCTCAAAAATACCCTTCAAATTTAACCCACGTAGGGCTTAAGACTTATCTGGAGCTTCATACTTTATTGTCAGCTCCATTTGCACATCCATAGATATTACACTTTGTACAATATGCAAGGACTTGAAAAGTAATGTTTAATTTTAGATTTCATTTACCATCTTTTGAGCGAGATAGCGGTAACCACGTATCTTGGGAGAATGCCACCCCTACGATTTTCATTAGCTGTTTCCACTCAATCTTGCAAAATGGCCTTTCCACCATCTGCTTTCTCGAGTTCCCATCAGCGGCTCTTCAAACTTCTTATCCGTGTTATTTTTTGTTTGTTTTATCCTCTCCCCCTGATTATTTTGACCTCTTCTTTTAGCTTAGTACCTTATTATCATTTTTTACACAAGAATCTAACCAGAGAATTCTTGCCTGTTCTTATAGAAGAAATCGGACAGTTATGACAAGAGAGAAACACAAAAGGAAATCTACCTCTACCTCTGTAACTCGGTACCTCTGTAATTCAAGATCTGCTCTTTGATGAGTTAAAACGGGCTGTGGTTAAATCCACTGGGAGACATACATGGACCCGCCAACACACACATTGTGATTCCTAATGAATCTCTGTGAGCAGTGATAAGAATTCTGCTTTATCGCATCCCATCTGAGATCCATTCAGAAATCCTGAGCAAGATTAATGGGGAAATATGAAATGAGATTAAATTGAGAGGCCTTAGTACATTGCCTGGTACCACTGTCATTCTGAAAGAACACAGCACTATTGAGCATAGCCTGTAAATACTGAGTACTTAGAACATTACAGAAGTAAAAAATCTTCAGAAACATCAATTGAATTAAAGGTAGCAGAAATGAATAGACCAATGAAAATATATTTGTTCTACGTTTATATTGTATCCAGACCCTGCAGGTGATTCCCCATATTATACACACATATGAAAAAAAAATCCATTTGGGTTATAGCAAGGCTGTCTGGAAAGTATCCAGCCACATAATATAAAAAGTAGGGGCATTTATGGCTGGATTTTTTTTTCCACACAGCCCTCGTATACCTTTGGGACATATTAACTCTATTTTTTTACAATAAGATGATTTCAGTCATTTCACTGCCATTATACTATTATTATGTTAAGAAGATATTTGAGACATATTACAAGGCTAATTAAATCCCAGTTCATCACTCTTTAATTGATTACTCAATTAGCAAAACACAACAAAATTCTAAAAAGGTTACAAGCACTTGGAGTAAGAATACGAGCAAATATGTTGAAAGGAAAATCAGTGTAGACCAATCAATGCATTTCCTGAGCACCTTCCTATTTGCCAACATTGAGCTAAATGTTACACATGCAAAAGTGGTGAAAACATGTTTCCTTCCCAAGAGTTTAAAATCTACTGGTGACATCAACCTGCATAAACATAAACACAGTCAGTATCTAACTTCCCCACGCTTATAAATAACCCCCTAAAATCAAACCAAAAGAAAACAGAAAGGTCAATGAACTCATTCTTTTTCTCAAGGACACACTCTTGCTGTCCTTTGGGGTAGGCTTTGGGTAGCATCTTGCCAGTCTCTGGCTGGCATTTAAACTTTTTCTTGGTTATTACTGCACACCAGTCACGAAACCATATTTATATTATTTGTCAAGGGCCTTACCACCTTGAAGAATGAGAGATGCTCCAGGAGTTAAAATAACGTTATGTCTACAAAGGAATGGCTTGGCTGAAAGCTTAGCATTTCAGTTCCACTTAAGCTTTAAGTGTTACTTATCTTTGTAATGCAAACTGTTCTACAGCACAAGGGTTTTCCTAGCTGGGGGAAGAAGCTTCAAGGCTACCCAAACTGACTGAGACTGGCTCTTCTTCAATGGTTCCTCTTCTGCTGCATTACATGGATACCTCAGAACAGCAGTGAAATCAGCCTGACTCTGAGTGTGTGTGTGTGTGTATGTGTGTGTGTGTGTGGTGTTTGTGTTGGCATAAATTTTATGAAGAAATTGTGGATAAGAAATAAAAATTACAGAGTTCAAATTAGTAAGATCTGCCTACAATTTGCCAACATGAAATTGCTTCAATACAGTTTTCATGAAATCATTCTGATTTTGATTTTTTTCCTAGCATCTTATTTTCTGAAAACATTTTCTAAAGAACAAGTCTCAAGTCTAACTTTTCATGTCATCGTTTTATTGAGCATTGAGATAAAATGAGCTTTCAGTTCAGGATCTTCTAAAGATTTAGTGAAATTTCAAATCTAGCAGAAGGCAGAGATTAAGGAAAAGGGGTCAACAGCGGTGTGTCCCAGAAGCCAATTAAAACACAACAGTAACAATAAAAACTGCTGGAAGCCCTGGCCTCATATTCTGTCTCAGAAGTCTTCCCTCCCCCACTGACGGCCTATAGATCAATTTATCTGGGTTGGAGAATAGGACAGAGATTACAAACAGCATAAGTATCTGTAGTACAAGCTACAATTTCAGAATTGTGGGGTCTCAATAGAAATTTCAGTGTGTTAGTCTATTGTTCCTTAACAAACTATTACATTTACAACCGTGACTCTTAGGAACTTAAAATTCAGTGAAGTGGACAGACTCCTAAGACTACTAATCACCTACAAACACAACAGGATAAGATGTGGAAATAAACAGGAAAAAAATGAGTCATTCTGACTTGGTAGATGGTGTTTAACTCAGCAGTTGAAGGATACAGACCCACATAAAGGGAACTGGGAGAAAACCTCAGTCCAGGTTGAGAGGGTATGAAAATCGCCTAGTGTAATGCCTGACGTACAGGGGCCGGTCGATAAGTATATTTTCCTTCCTATGACCGCAGATACTGTGTGTCTCTGCCTGGCATGTTTGAGGAGAGCTTAGTAGAGAAGCATGGCTGGAGTGTAAGGTGTGTGAAGGGAACATGGAAAGAGACAAGGAGTTGCGTGTTGAATCTGAAACACGTGGGTTTCTTTAGTAACTCATTCGTGTGGTCTTGGGTAATCTCTTCCTCTCTGGGCCCGAATTTCCTTACTTTTGAAATTGTCAGGGCGACATTATATCTTGTATCTTTCAAGATTTAACACTCTAAGTTTAGTGTGGTTTAGCAATGTCATTCAATTTAAAACTTACTTCTTTTCTTTGTCTCTGTCCCCTCCCGCCAGCCTTAATGACTCTGTTTACTCACGACTACACGCACAACTGACCCTGCTGACTCCTGGCATGCACACCTTGCAAATCTGTTTAACTCCCAGGACACTCACTTGAAGGAAGTTTTCCACATCTGCTTTGCTAACAAATGGAGACTCCTTCCTTCAACAGGGACCAAAATAACCTTATCCCCGAAACAAACCAGATTCCGGAAAGTGCCTTTCTTTTCCTTTTTCAGATCTTGGCACCCAGAAGTTGCCTGACCTCCTCCCCATTTCCTTTGTTCTGCTTCTTCCCCGTGCCTGTAAAACCTCCTGGCCATCCTAAGAATGGGGAGGTGGCCTTTGAGACAGGAGTCAGCCATCCTCCCTGAATGCTGGCATTTGGAATAAACCTGCTTTTCTTTCCACCAGCCTCGTCTCTCAATGATTGGCGCAGGAGGTGGCTAGCAGCTGGACCTTCATGCAGTAACAAAGTGGGGATTGTGTGAGTTCCCCAGAACTGCGATAACAAAGTACCACCGACTTCACAGCTCAAAACATCAGAAATGTATTGTCTTACAGTTCTGGAGGCTAGATGTCCAAAATCAAGTCATCTGGCTGGACTAAGTGCCCTCCAAAGCCTCCTGCCTCTCCCTTGCGTCTGGTGGTTTGATAATAAGCCTAGCTGTTCTTTGGCTTGGAGCTGCATACATTACATCTCCGCCTTCGTTGTTCCACAGCATTCTCTCTTTCTGTCTCTGTCATGCTAATAAGGATTCCATCATATTTGATTAAGGGCATCTTACTCTAGCATGACCTTAACTAATTACAATGGCAGTGACTGTATATCCAAATAACATCATGTTCTGAGGTCCTGGGCACTGGGATTTAGACATATCTTTTCATTTGTTTAAGGAAATACAATTTGACCCATAACAAGGATAGTAATAACTACTCATTTCATTGTATTATCGAGATATGTATATATGGTAATATATGATAATGTATGCATGTTAAAAAATACAAAATTAAGCGCATGCTACGTGCTGAACACTGCTGTGAGTGAATTATGAGAACTGTCACCCAAACAGGTCCACGATCATTCTCACTTTAATAGAAGGAGAAAATGAAGTTCCGAGATGTTGACTGCTTTATCCAAGGTCAAAGAGAGAGAACTAGAAGAGAATCAGACTCCAAAACCAGACAGTATGACTTTAGATTACAGGTTCTAGAGTTCTGTATGTCTCTCAACCAGAGCATGTAGATAAATAAATAAAAGAGTTATTTCCACTCTTCTACCCTTAGCTGCCCTAGTTCTTCCTGAAACCATAGAACATTTCCCCATGCATCAAGGGACACATTATATCCTAAAATAAACTGACAGGGTCCAAATGTTAGTGGTGATTGTAAGGTGCTTAATCCATGTACCTTATGAGGGTGAAAAAAAAAATCCTTCCATTGTCCTAATTTCCTTGTCTAAAATGCATGGTCGTGAAATCAAACCTAATTCACATAGCTTGATTTTGTTATACAATCCTAGGAAATTAGATTAAAAGCAGAAGAGTTTAGGTTTGAAACATGTGACTTCTACAGTCCCATAACAAACATACAGCAATTTTCAGAAACCTATATTCAATGCATGTCAGCATCATGGAGTGAAGGTCATTCATGTCTGGCTATTAGCACAAGCCCTTCTTGGCTGCCCTGTCTGCCCTGCTGCTTGCCCTTTAACCTGTTGGTTCCCATAATGCCCTCTCCTGTGCACTGGAAGGGAAGATGTCAGCATGAGGGAGTTGCACTTGTCACGAAATTGCTCTCATCAGGCACTTTGCACTCCGCAGTGACTGAAGCTTCACTCAGAGGACATGTGTGACCATTCAGAGAATGTTTTTTTACCTCAACCATCTCTGTCACCATTACTATGTGTAATGAAATACACATGTCATTACAGATGAGCTCATCCCTGCAGGTATCAGTGGTTATGATGGGTAGAATTACCACTAGCCAGACCTCCAGGCTACTTTCTGAAGAAAACATGTAACTGTGAAGTCATGTGTACTTCCAGCTCTCTGTGGGACATCTCTGTAGCAGGGTGACACAGACACTTCTAACGCATTAGGCTCCAAACCGAACGTCACTTCTTCCTAACCAACTCTTGGGACTCTAATTATGCAATGGGTGGGTCTCCTGGGCCTGTCTTCCATAACTGCAATTTTCTGTCTAATCTCTTAAAACTTCTTAGCTCACCATTTTATTTGGCTCACTTTGGGTGCCATACTGTATTTTTTAACAATATCAATTCTCTCTTGTCCTTGTAATTTTATGTTTATTTCCATTATATATTTTTTCTCATATGACTTTCTTAAGCTCTATGTTTGACCAACTGTATCTCTGCTTTATAGTCCTACCTCATTTAAAAGCTTATGTCATTAAGTTAAAATGTTTGCTGCAAGTTTCACTGAGTTCAATTTGTCGATGCATGGTCTTCAGTGCCTCCCCCTTCAGCCTCCTCCCCCTCCCCCATCCTTTTTGATTAACTATTGAAGAAGGTCAGTTTTTCCTAAAACAGCTATATGTAGGCAATATATATTTGAAAGAAGTGGAGACACTCTGTCCTAGGGAAGCAGGAAATCGCCTTAAGAGCTTGGGTTTTGCCAACGGGTTTAGCTTCCACGTCTCCCCACCCAGTAGAAAAAGACAGGTGCTTGACTGATGGCAATGTAAAGCCTCTCTTTTCCACCAAGTCCCAGCCCTCTGCCAGCTATGGGATTTGTCTCTCTGCAAATACAGACTGTCTGTGTCAGTTAGCAATATTTCCTATACTTCTTGGAATAAAACTGAGTCCGGGGAAGCTGCCACATGATCTAGACTCTGTTCCACTGTCACGGAAGTGGAATTTAGGTTGTATCCTTTTGGTTGTGCCTCTCAACCTGACTCTAAGACACATAATATTTCTGTTCTTCTGAGATCTGCGGCCTTGATGTCCTTTCTACGTTACCTCCTACCACAACACAGCTTGATACGGCTTTGGGGTAAATATTTTATAAATACATAATTGTTGCTTTGTTGTAAGGTTTCTGTTGCTTTCTAGTTTTTTACCAGTGATGGGCTTTATGATTACTTCTAATTGTATTATTTGTTATTGTGGGAAATTTCCAAGAGGAGAAGTAGCTAGCTTTATTTCAGCATATTTAAACATGATTGGAAGGTAATAAATGTTTTAAGTAAAATCTATAGATATTTCACAAGATTTTGCTTATTTAAAAATTGTAGTTGTGTTGTTCTTTTTAAACATGTTATCATTTAAAAAAATTAAAATGTAATTCACATAGAACTGACTCTTTCGAAGTGTACAGTTTAATAGTTTTTAGGACATTCATAATGTTGTACAACTATCACCACTATTCACTTCCAGGAATTTTCAGCACTCCACAAAGACACCCTGTACCCATTAGCGGTCACTTCTTATTCCCTCTTCTTCAGAGTCCCTGGCACCACTAGTCTACTTTTTGTCTTGATAGATTTGCCTATTCTGAACATTTAATATAAATGCAGTCAAACAGTATGTAGCCTTTTGCCTCTGGCTTCTTTCACTTAGCATAATGTTTTCAAGATTCACCCACATTGTAGCATATATCAGTACCTCATTCCTTTTATTGCTGAATAGTAGTCCATTAGATAGACAGACCATATTTTGTTTATTCATTCATTAGTTTATGGGCATTTGGTTTGTTTCCAAGAAAAGGAGAACTGAGCAGAAAAAACAGCCACATACTACCTACAAGTGTTTACTGATGGCTTATAATATGAAAGACCCTATTAGAAACCATACATGGATTGTTTCTAAATATAAAATACTATATAGAGTAGGAATTATTTTCCTGAATACGAAACTAAACCTCAGAGAAGTGAAGTGCTTGGCCCAGTGTCATAGACCTTGCATAAGTCGGTAGAGACCCCAGGCACCGGCCATCCAAAGTCTATGCTGTCTCCATTATGCTATGTGACCTCCTGTTACATCACGCTGTCTCACCAACACCCGGAATGGTACGCCTGATGTGGGTGTGGGATCCTGGGCCATAAAGGGGAGTTTTGTCATGATTCCTTCCTGGAAACATGTAGAAAATTGGATACAAATATAGGCACATTAGTAAACTCAACCAACTCTAAAGCAAGAGATTTTATAAAAAGCTATGACCTTGTTCCATTAAAATGATATGCTTTTTGTAGCTATCTGACTTCCTAAAATAGTTATTAAAAATTTAAATATAGCAGAAATTATTTCTAAACTATTAACTCTGCTAATGCTTTAATAGTAAGAAACAAGAAATCCTCTTAGGACTCCTCCATACAAGTGTTTTTGTTGCATCATTTTTCATTTAGATAAACTGCTGAAATATATCTGTCAATGTATCTAGAAGTTTCTTGCTCAGCTTTCAGCAGTTGCAGCTGGAGCAGCAGCATTGATAGCAGATGGCCCAGACAACAAATGGAACCCAGAGATCTCTCAGAGTTGGGGGTGACCTGGCATGTGAAGAAGGTCAGGAATCAGGTGAGAAGACAGATGAACTGGGGAAGAAAATAGCAGAGCTCTGGGAAGGGAAGAGCTTTTCCATTTACCTTCTTGCAAGGTGAGAGAATCTTCGTGACACTTCTCGTCTTAACTAATAATATTGCTAAGTCCCCTTTTCCAAACTGAGTAAAGGATTTGCTTCAGAAAATGGCAAATTTGTGTCCAAAATGGATGACTATGCTTCCAGAACTGACCTTAAATTGTAGTGGTCTATTAGTCAAGGACCTTTGATTCATGATACTGGTTTAGGCAAAAAGGGAATTTATTGACTCAAGTAACTGGAGATGTCGATGGAAAGACAGAGCTATAGGTATTGCTTGATGTAGCCTTAAACACTGTCATCAGAATTCTGTTTCCAAATAAACAGAAAGAACTATTGGCAGCCCCAAACTCCACTAATCCACCAATCACTCCAACAAAAAGTTTTTTCTTATTGTTGTGGCAGAGAAGTCCCTGAGTGGCCAGCTTTGGGTGACATGCCCATCTCTGAACCAATCACTGTGGCTGGTTGGGAAGATTCTGTAGATTGTCCAACTCTGGGTCATATGGTCGCTTCTGGGGTAATGGCAAACAAGATACCCCCAGGCTTGGTAGGGACTCTCCACGAGTTGGTAGAGCTTTCTCATAGAGAAGAAGTAAGAAGAGCTGGATAGGAATATAGGAGGGCTGTCCGGAAAGTATCCAGCCATGTAATATGAAAAAAATAGAGGCCTTTACGGCTAGATTTTTTCCAGACAGCCCTCATATAACAATAGATGTGCACACTAATTGTTGTGCATTTATGTATGTGTATGATGCATGCGTCCGTAAGGGTCTGAGGCTGAAAAATGTGTCCAATTTTGTTTTTTCCTTTGTGTGTGCACCTAACATGATATAATGGGTGGTGTTTACTGTTTGTGTACCATCTGCCTCTCTACCAGGCATTTTATGTGTTTTCTCATTTGAATCTTGCTACGTTACTACTATTTTACACATCAGGACACTGAATTCCACAGAGGTGAATTTGCTCAAGGCTACATGAAACCAACATTTGCTGCAAAAGAATTTCTCCTACTTAATGGTAGAGACCATTTTAGTTTCTGTAAATTGTCATTATACCCATGGCACTGTCACTAATAGTCTGTGCATCTAGAACAATTATCAACAATAATGATTAGCAGAGGTGTTACTGAGTAATAATTACTTATTAATTACTAAAAACTATCAGACACTTACTATGTACGGTATCAGAAATTAAAATTCATTTTCCTATACCAGCCACAACGATTTTTTCAAACTATAAATCAGAATGAGTCAGGTCAGGTCATCCTCTATTGAAAAATCTTCTTTGACTCACTTTGCCCTTAAAATGAAACCCCCAACTTCTTACTGTGGGTTACAAAGCCCTGCTTCTCCCACTAACCTCAATCCACACCCCTCCTCCTCGTGCTCATTTTGCAACATATCAAATTCTTTTTTGAGTTCAGCACATTTGCACCTGCTGTTTCACCCTCTGGAAAGTTTTTGTCCTTTGGTTAGTGTTTTGTGTGGGGCTGATTCTCTGATCCCTCAGGTCTCCACTGCAAGAGACCTGTCCACCTGCAAGACAGACTTTCCACGTCTACCTATCTAGAGCAGCACCCCCACCCCATTCTCTGTCACGTCCTTTATTTGTTTCCTTCATAGTTTGGATGGTCTGTAAATCTTGGGTAGTTCAAGTTTCCTCAGCACTTGGAGCCCAGGGCCAAGTACGTACTAGACACTCAGCACTTTCTGAAGAGAAGAGCGTTTTCTTCACCGGATCCTGAGGAGTTAGGTGGCCTTAGGTAAGGTCCAAATGCTGCATCGCTAGTAAATGGCAGAGTCTGCATTCCATGTCTTATTTCCTGACTCCAGACCCTATACACCTGCTTCCTAGTTTGGGATTTCCTAGACCAAAACAAAACAACAGTGTCCCCAGGGGAAAAATATTGTTTGTTTATCTGCTTAGAGTCATTTATAAAGTATAAAGCAAGAATGTTTCTGCCTTTGTCTCCTAGGAACTTTAGTTTGCAGATCTATTCTTGGCATTGCAGTGACTCCGTATTAAAATGAAGTTTACTACAACTGTTCCTGAAAACATTTCAAGCTCTACATACCATTGCTAAATATGAAACGAATTACATAACGGGTAAAATCCTTCTTATTGAGGATCTCCAATTAATGCACTATCTGAATATGAATAGACCAGCTGTGGTTTTCCTCTTCCGTCCTTCCAAACCACAACTCTCGTATTTATGCAATTCCTAACCTGGGTGAAGGGACTAGCTAGTCATTCCTAATTTCTTTGCAATCATCTTTTAAATAAGAATCAAAGCATTTCCCAAAATCTATGAAATTATCTCTGTTTACAAGCAGAATGGTTTGGAGAGAAGGTAAGACTCAGAAGCCTGAAATTGTAATTTGGGTTGATAACATTATGTTGATGTGACATGTTCCTATTATAAGGGAGAAGGAAAGAAAGGAACACTGAGCTTCCACTCTGTATTAGCAATTTTACATTTATATTCTTATTTACTCTAAAACCTAATAAGGACATTATCATCACTATTTCAAAGAGAAGGAATAGGTTCATAAAGGTTATGTAAATTTTTTAAAAGGACGAAGGTGACAGTAGGTGATAGAGACGGGATTTGAACTAAGGTTTGATTGAACCAAAAGCCCCAGTGTGTGTGTGTGTGTGTGTGTGTGTGTGTGTGTGTGTGTGTGTGGTGGGGGTCCTTTATGTCACATGAGAAGATGGCACCAGGAAGTGGGAGGGATGAGTCAGAATGCTCTTGAGTCTCAGTGATCTAACCTGGAGAAGGAGATGCCTGGGAAAGAGTTTCTGAAGGTTTCTTTCAGTCAAACTGACACAATTCTTCAAGGCCAGTTATCCACAGGATATTCAGGAAGCCTGGTTCATCCACAAATGCTTACCATGTCAGTCAGAAGAATCCCTGTATGTTACATGGGGAAGGGCAGAGAAAGTATGTGGGTAATAACAGGGGGAAAGTAGAAGACCTTGGCTCACAATGGAAAGGCAAAGCATTCGAGAATAATTCTAACATAATTCTAACATAACAGTGATGGCCCTGAGCTACTCAAAGTTTACTTTTTCCTCCTCAACACTCTTCAAGCTGTGCAGGTGCTCCTTCTGGGGGTATTAACTTAGTTTTACTCCGAATTCATAATTTGCAGGCTCCCTTTCTGAAAAACATGGCAGGGAGAGATGAAGTCAAAAGCAGGTAGGAACAGAACGGGACAGGTGGGTACCATGGCGATGCTGAGCTTTATGAATTCTAGCCCAGAGGAAGCACCTAAGGAAAGTATCAACTCTAAACGCCATTGACTGGCTTTGTCATGGCCTTCCTTTGTGATGTGGTCCAAGTCTTAGGTTGCCAGATAGGGGTAGTAAAAAATATAGTCTGCTCGGTTAAAACTGAATTGCAGAGAAGCAAAAAACAATTTTTGAGTATGTCCCATGCAATATTTGGAACACACTTCAACCAATGTTATTGATTTCGATTTGAAACTCAAATTTAACTGGCTGTCCTGCATTTTATCAGGCCACACCCTTCAAGTTTCATTTTCACAAATGATGGAGTATACTGATAATATCACTCACTGTCTTGTTCATAGGTGGGTGTTAAGAACCCTAACCAGATGGAGCAATTTAAAGTCAGCTCACCCGGAGGTTGGGGCTTAGAAGTTGCTGCCACCAGAGGCTGCCTCTTGGGCTGTGACAATTGGGACTTGACACAAGTTCCAAATGATAACGGGACTTGACACAAGTCCCAAATGACACAAGTCCAAAAAAGATAACATTGAGAGAAGATAGAACCAAAGAGAAGGATTGCAGATCTTGTTGCCTCTGCCTCCCAGGTAAGTTGCAGTAAGAACTTTCATTTCCATCCCTTTTTAGAGTCTAAGACTCTCGAAGGAAATCTGAAAGTCACAACACTTTTAACACAATGCCCTCACCACTGTCTCTGGGATTCGATGCTGCATTTCCTGCAGGCCTCTGAACCCCCCAGCCTGGGGCCGTGAGGCAGCTAGCTCCCTTTCTCATCTTACCACCTGAGAATTCCTGCATGAATAATTTTATAACAGGGAGAAGGGGCGATTGCACCCTGGTAACAATGCAACTTGTCCCTCCCAACTAACTCATGCCTCTCCCACCTCTTCTCAAATCTGTAAGATCTCATCTTGCACGTAATTTGCTGCAAGTTGGGGCATCACAGTCAGTGTTGTGGTGCATGCTGGGTAGCTTCAGAAATAGCAGCTTGAAAAGAACGCTGGCAGTAATCAAAAATTTAAAAAGTGCTTGGAGTTGCACACTCTCTCATAAAAATAATCCTGAAGAAGGCAGCCTATATGCATTTGCTTTTTTTTCTTACTGTGTTATATATATATATTAAACACGTCTGCTTACTTCTGTCTTCAGGTTATTGGGTGAAATACTGAAAGGTCCTGGGGAGACAGGCAAGTTTACCTGAATATCCAGGCAAGCTTTAATATTTACACATAATGTCTTCTTTGGAGAGTCAGCGAGGCCTCAGGAAGAAGGTGGGAGATAGATATAGTTTGAAAAAGTTCCTCCCCAAATTCCTTTTCCTCCATTCCTGGACCACCCATCCTCAGAGATGCCGCTTGGTTATGTGTTGAGATTTACAGGGATACTCACCCTGTGAGGACCGATGCTTCTGGGTCTAAAGGACCTTTACAAGTGGGCTTTCACTATGAGACAGGCTCACTAAACTGATTTGCGTGGCAGGTGTCATTGCCCAGAGTCTTTCAAATCAGCTTCAACAGGAGGCTTGATGGCTAGTGAGAGCAGCTCAGATACTGGCTGTCAGTCAGGTCCAGGTCTGGCTCCCTGACCCCCGAACTCTCAGAGGACAGAAAGAGGTTGACAACTGGCAAGGTGTCTTCCATCTCCAGACCAGACACTATGTTATATGACTGCCACTGCTGCCCCACAGCAGAGTGTTGTGACTGTTAGTTAATTAAGTAGCCAACAGTATGTTACAAAGGGAATATTTATATATATAACAGTTCTAAACATGACACTTACACAGCTATTTTTGTGGACTTTTTTAGTGTTAATGATTATCTATTGCCTTCTTGCCATGGAAGGTAAGATGAGGTATCTTGATCCTCTTCAATACAGGTCCCTTTACCTTACCTCCATTCTCTTCTTTCTAATGTATCTGCTACACTTTGGAATAAGTACTGTTTTATTCTGTTATTTGTATTAGGCCACTTTCCTACCCATGCTGGAAGTTGTTAGCATCTGCTGTTCATTCTCAGTGTTCTTAAATGAAAAGGTAACACAAATAAGGCTGCGTGTTCCCCCCAGCACCCAGCCCATTCACTGTGCTGAAATGAGCCATTCGTGGATCCGCTCAGTTTGGAAATTCTTCTCCTTGGAGTCCAGGCAATTTTCAGTTTTCTCTGTTGTCATTTAAGAATTACTATTATTATTTGGACACTGGGTGTCATTGACCAGTTCTCAAATTTTCTTAAGGTTTTCACTCATTTTTCCTTTCTTTATCTTTTGGTTGTAACTTCTAAAAGATGTTTGCCAATGTTATAATTCAATGTTTTACGTGTGTGTGTGTGTGTGTGTGTGTGTGTATTTTTACTTTTCAAGAACTTTTTGTTGCTCTTGGTCTCTGAATATTCATTTTTAATACTCTCTTGTTCTTGTTTCATGCATATGTAGCATTGTCTCATGTCTGCACAAAACTGTTCTGACATATTCTTTGGTTTCCTGCACTGAAATCTTTTCAGTCTAAAATCTTTTTCTTGGTTTTGTTTCATTTGGGTGAATAATTTTCTAGTTGGGGCGTTTCTCAAATTACTCATAGGATATCTGCTAGTATTTACAAACAATGCAGTACAAAACAGACGAGAATCCAATATGTAGAATTTCATTTCATAGCCTGTTTTCATCATGGTACATCTCCCCTAAACCCTGCTTCATGTCCTCAAGTCTATAATATCTTTGCTTTACTCTCTTTCGTAAGTATGCCTCCAGATTTGCATGAAATGGGAGATGAGTAGATGCCAGTTATCTGTCTTAGGAAAGAAAGGGTGAGTTTGAATTTCTTTTTTTAAATAGACTTTCAACCAACATACCTATTTCCAGCCCCAGAGATATTCTCGTTTCAATGATATTGGTGCCTCCATTTTTGAACTTCCCTGGTAGGTTGTGCTGCTAATTGTGCCTCTTATGGTCTATCTACCTGGGCCTCAGCTTTCTCTGTTCTGTGAAGTCAGATATTAGAATCTCTCTGATTTACACTTCCCCCAATTTCATTGCTCTCCCATTCACATTGCTCATGTGGGTTTATGACCACAAAGTCATCATTTATTTATCTTTTTTTTTTTTTTACTGTCATTTTAGTAGAGTATTACAGGAAATGGTAGTAAACAAATAAGTTCAGTTCTTATTTAATTAGAAGTTTAAATGTTTTAACTTAAAAGAAAGTAAAATCCTACAATTACTGCTCTAAGGAGGGTGAGAAAGAAAGAAAGATTACTTTTATTAGAGTAAAATATCAGGACAGGTATGGATTTGTCTTTTGCAATTACAAATTGCTTTGGTTCTATAATGTTTCAAGGCCTCTCTCGTAATTCACTTCTCACCTTTGCTCCTTAAATAATGTCAATTTACCCCCAAATTTCTTGATTAAATGGACTCTTAGGTCAGACCATGGTTTCCAGATAGGCCACACTTACAAGTTACTGAGGAAAGCTCTCTGCCACAAAATGACCTTAACTGAGTCTGACATTCTGTCCTTTCCTAATGAAATGTCCACTCTGTGTCTAGAAGGCTTTTAAAATTTCAGAAATCCTTATTAAAATGTAAATATCTATGGATGGCATAACCTCCTAAGCTATTAGCAATTACTATGGTCAAGAAAGCCCAGAGCCAGAGACAAATGCAGCTGATCCATCTACTGACTTTCAGCATTCTAGAATTTTTTTTTGTTTTTGGCTTTTATGTTCTATTGCTTTAATTGAGCCTTTTTTTTTTTTTTTTAATGTCAAGGCTGTGACTTTGGCTATTGCTTTTTGCTTCCATTATTTCAAAATCTGTCTCCTGATCCAGGTTTTTCTTTTTGTAGCCACTTTTCTTGGCTTTTGTAATTTTTTCCCCCTATCCACTTAAGCTTTTATACTACTTGGGCTTTTCTGATGATTTCTATTGACTGGAAAGCCATTTTCAACTTAATTGTTCGTGTTTTCCTTCCTAAACAGCAGCGACTGGGGAGTGGGCTGCCTTCCTAGATCACGGATGATCTCCCCACTCTATTTCCTGTTCCCTGATCAGTCTTTCACAGATGAGTCACATTCATATTAGTTAAGTAATACAGGTTGTTTACGAAACGGTACTCTGATTCCTTGTTAGCACTCTTACTCATTCCTAAATACACATAATGTTACCATATCAGCCTTGCAGAAATGGAATGAACACAGGCCAGCTTGGAATAATCAATGTAACGGTGTTCTTTGAAAATACGAGGATTAGCAACTAGATTTTCAATCCAGTATAAAATGACTGAAATTTTTAAAAATTCTGTTTGAAAGGTAAAAGTCCCTGAAATTAGTTGCTTTACCCTATGAGGGTACAGATAGCTACTAAAAGGTATTTTTCTATTATATACTCACAGGTATCAATCAGTTTTATTCCGATAGAGTCATTTTAATGTTCTCCTTGGAAGAAGGCGAACTACTGTGTTCAAGCCATTTAATTGCAAATACTTTGCAATGATCTTCACATCTAGTACATTTCCTCAGTGGTTTTCTTATAGGAATAGTTTTCAAGGAAAGTATACCTTTCAACTATTCAAAGAGGACGAGCATAGTTAAAAAAGGCTATTAACTTACAGCCAGCTACAATCATGCTCTCAGAATTTTAAAATTGTGCAATAATCCATGTAAAAGATATTTATTTTTATAATAGTTTTCTCCTTTATCCCAACCAGTTATAGTTAGCTATGACTTAGTTGCCCTCTTGACATCTTTAACAATCTTTATGAGGACCTCCTCAGATCTGCTGTCATTTTTCTGGGCAAAAGTACACAACCAGAATTCATTTTATCTCTTTCCAATGCAGTTCATATCTTAAAAAAATCTATTAAGAAGAAAATTTTCCCCCCTCAAGTTAGGAACATGTGTCATATCCTGAGGATGCAGTAGTGTGTGTTGTGTGTGTGTGTGTGTGTGTGGTGTGGTATGTGTCTGTTTTAATGAAATGGAAGCAAGAAAGGTTGACAATCAGAAAATTGTGTTTATTTATTAGGAAAAACTCAGGATAGCTTTAAGTCATAATATGTCTTTAATAATCAAGTTTATATTTTTAAAACTCCAAGTGAAATTATTTTAAGGTTATATCAGAAATTGTTAATTAGTATGTTTAATTAACGTTTCCTATGTGTATAGGAGTGAATCACTAGATTGCTGATCTATACCTTAAATAAATGTAACATTATAAATGATTAGGTCACAATGCATTCTACAATAATATTAATATATACGGCAAATAAACAGGTTTGTTAATTTTGCATACCCAAATTCCTCATTCTTCTCTTTGTCAAATTTCTTTTTGGCTTTTCCAAATCTAGGCAATAGGAAGCATATAAGAGAGAGCTATTCTCAGTAAGCTTTAAAATATTAACAACCCTGGTTCTTTAATTTTTGGGGTATAAAACCAATTAGAATCACCTATCTATCCAACTTACCAACTGTACTGTAAGTTTACTTGGTGACTAGGGCCACATCTACATTTTTGAAGCCATGGTAAAGCTAATTAGGACCTCATAATGTGTTCTTTATCTGGAAGATACACAATGCATGTTGCTTAACTAATTAAAAATTATGATGGAAGTAGCATTACAATTTATTTAGCTGCTCATGAACATTGATCTAAAATACTGCTCAGAAAAGCCTATGGATTTTATTATCTCATTTATGCCTTAATTCAGTTAAAACAAATAATTAATTTTGAGTGTAATTTTGTTTTCACATTAATATGTATAATAAATGACTTTATTATGCTTCATGAAGCATAATATTACCCAAAGGCTCTCATAAACTATTGTATATATACATCTATGTGTGTATATTGAAGATGTATTTATACAGGTGGACATAATGTATCATTAGCTATAAAAAACTAGATTTCACAGTAACCTAAAGTCACAGAGCCTCTGTCTTCTTTGTAATATGAAAACAATATTAAATATCTCCTTTGTTTCTTGCAAGAATTTGGTAATCTTTGAGGTGAACTGTGTAAGAAGTGAGAAATAAAAAAATCCCATTAAATGTATAAAAATAAATTATTTTTATAAGCAACTTACTATGCTAAATGTGTACTTAAGCATAGAAATACTAACATATTAAAATAGATATGTCTATTTTTTCTGTGATCTGGTAGATGACTTTTCTTCTTAGGTAAAAGAGATTAACTAAAATTTCAAATGTAAGTAACTATGATTTATGATCAGAGATAAAGTTAAAATACACATATTTTTATCAACAAAATGAAAATGCACCCTACTGAATAAGAGAAAATATTTGCAAATCATATATCTGCTGAGTAGTTAATATCCAAAATATAGAAAGAACACTTACAGCTTAATAACAAAACAGCAAAAAATTCAATTAAAAAATGGGCAGAAGATCTAAATAGGCATTTTCCCAAAGAAAACATAAATGGTCACTAGATACATGAAAGGAGGCACAATGCTATTAATTATCAGGGAAATGCTAATGAAAACCATGGTGAACCATCACCTCCACCTGTTAGAATGGCTATTATCAAAATGACAAGAAATAACCAAGTGTTGGCAAAGATGTGGAGAAAAGGGAGCATCATGCACTGTTAGTAGGAATGTAATTTGGTGCAACCACTATGGAAAAGAGGATGGAGGACACTTTTGAGTATGTATCCAAAGAAAATGAAAACACTGACTCGAAAAGATATCCGCACCCCGCCATGTTCATTGCAGCATTATTTACAATAGCCAAGATACTGAAAACAACCTAAGTGTCCATCAACAGATGAATAAATAAATTGTTGTATGTAAATATACAATGCAACATTATTCCACCATAATCATGAAATCTTGCCACGTGAGACAATGGATGGCTCTTGAGGGGATTGTGCTAAGTGAAATAAATCAGACAGACAAAGAAAAATGCTGAATGATCTCTTATATATATGGGGGGAAAAAAAGAAACTCACCAAGCTCTTAGACACACTGGTGGTTGCCAAAGACAGTGGGTGGGGTTGGAGGATGGAAGAAATGGAGGGGCTCAAAGGTTAATTAAAAAAAATAGCAATTATTAGAGCTAGAAAAAGACAGTTGGTTTGAATATATTTGTGTATACTTAGAGAAGGAATTGAGAGCAATTTAGCAGATTTAAAAAACAAAAGACAGACTCCAAGACCAGAAAAGAGATGCATACTTAAATCCTCAATCTTCAAGGAAGATTTTTAGGGGGAAAAACACCTAAAATTGATTGACACATATTTTACTGTGTTAGCTACTGATCTTGACAACAATTCAATGAAGTAGTAGTTATTAATACCATTTAAGAGATGAGCAAATTGAGTTTTAGTGACGGTAAACTTTCTAAAAGTTGTACAGCTAGTAAATGGCAGTACCAGGACTCAACCCTGTTTTCTATCTGAACTCCAAAGCCCATGTTTTTGTGTTACGTTGCTTCTAAAAATTTTTTACTAGTATGTGTGCGTGTGCCTGTGTGTGTGTGATTGTGGTATCTATATACAGGTACATAATACCTATATTTGTGTTCTTAATGTAAGTGGCATAAAGCTTAATATAAATTAATAAAATATAACTATCGATATAATCATTTTGAAAGAAGCAGATTAAAAAAGTTGTTGATTTTTTAATGACATAACCTCTGAAGTCAATGAACTTTCAGGATGTATTTTTGATAAGAAAAATTGTATTCAATGTGCTTGTAAAGAAAAACAATCTTTGTGAACATTAAAGAAATGCCCCCAATTTTTATTTGTAAAAATTTATGGTTGATTTAATAAGCAATATATAGAAAACCATTCAACTGCTTCACTAATGGTTCAGTAGAACAGAGAAAATATCTTAACTATTGTAATAGACTAAGAAATATTAATAGTTACAAATTACCTTTATTGATAAGCTCGGTTGCATCTTAAACCATTTTCCTAATTTTGTGCCAAAAGTTCAATTAGCTACTACTTTCAATTACATCTTGACAGCTGGGAACACTTATTAACTAAGTGCTTGGATTTTATTTGTTCTGAATGTATGTCTACTCATCTTCATTCTGCAACTGCCTAGTTTTCTCAGATGGTTCTGAGTTACTGCCTCAGTTCTTAAATATGAGAAATGCATGGAAGAAGCTCTATTCAAACATGTCCTTGTCCAGCACTGTCATTCTGGCTTTGCTTTTGGTGTCCTACCAGCAGATGGATTTTTGCTCTTGAACTCCAGCCTCCACTTGGCTGATTTCTGTTCTTGTGTTCCATTCTCCCGCTGCAAGCCTCTGGAACTCCGACACCCTGGGTTCGTAAGTTTGTTTTGGGTCATTGATCAAACTGATGAATCTCCTTGATGTGGAAGCATCTGCCCATCTGGACCCAGACAGGCCACCTGCCCATCTGGGCCTTTGTTAAGTCATTCCCTTTCTTGGGTCTCCACTAATTGCCTGCCTTGTTCTGCTCGAATTAACATCCCAGATGCTGGCCTTTTCTTCAGCCTTCCCTTCTGATACTGCTATTCTGCATGTCTTTCCTTTGTGACTCATACCAATGTATCACATTCTTAGTATTACAGACATTTTTAGTCAGATCTCATGAAATCTTTCCTTGAATACCTCCAGTGATCAGAATGAGGAATTCAATTACATTTTCATTACACTTACTGTAAGTTCTTTCTTATTTTGAGTCAAAATCCAGTTCCCTATAGTATTTTTCCTAATTGGCCTCACTAACAATGAGCCCAGAGCTTGTGCATTGTAGAATAAATAATAATATGTTATTATTTATAACCCAAAGTTTTCAATTGAGATATTTTTCTCCCCATGGGAAATAATATAGTGGGAAATAAAAAGCTGAGACTCAGAACATGTAAGTAAATTGCCAAAAGTGATAGTTAGTAAATTGTGGTTCCAATGTTAACATAGGCTACCTCACTTCAGTTACTTCTTTGCCCCCCACCCCCACCCCGTGATCTTAATTTCACCCAATCACACTGCAGCACCCTCGCTCCTATAGTTATGGCCTTGATATGGTCAGAAACTGCAACCTCTACATCATCAACTTCAATCAGTCACTGTCTAAACTCTACCTCTTCTCTCCAACTAATCTCCTCTAGAGCCAGACTCGAGAAATCCTTTCCCTCCATTAGAGCCATCAATCCATTGCTCCTACTTCTCTTGCTCAATCCCTCATTGTCCTTACGTGTTTTCTTGCTTCCTAAAGAGATAACCAGATAGCTTCAAATTCATGAGTCACCATAATCACACAACTCTTTTGCCTTTCTCCAGTTTATCACATTCACATGATAAAAGTCCACTTCATCAGTCTGGGCGTATACAGGATAGCTGCCTGCAGCTGCCTGGAAACTCACAGCTGTAACAACTAGGCTCCCTGTAATGGGACCTGCAAATCACTCTCGATCCCTAGTCCATTCTTTTTCCTACTATCTTGGATAACTTAAGTCTTTTCTTCTCTTCCCTCACATATACCACTTTCCCACACCCTCAATTTCAGCAGATGACCTTGAATTCTAGTTTTAGGTAAAAAGTGAAACTTTCAGAAAAGAACTTCCACAACCTCCCACCACTATGCCTACCTGTGCATCCAATGCTGTGTGCAAACAGTCTATTTTCTCTTCTTGGGTGAATGATTGGTGCTCCCAGGGAAGGCCAAGTCCTTTCTGTGAACCGTAGATGCCATCTGTCCTTGACATGCAAGGACGTTTGCAGTAATTCGTTTTTGTTTCCAGGATCACCACTTCCCCCGTCTCCAGTGACCATTCAATTCGTGTATGGACGTGCAGTTATTTCTCCCATATCTGATACCATTTTCCCTCCAGCTACTACTTCATTTCTAGCCTTCTCTTTACAGCAAAACTTTTTGAAAGAGTCCTCTATTCTCCGCATCTTCAGTGTTTCTCTTTCTCTTCCCTTGAACACACTCAAATTAGGTTTTTATCCCCTCCAGGGAAACTGCTCTTGTAAAGGTCACCAATGACCAGCATGTTGTTAATTCCACCGGGCATTTCTCAGACCTGATCTTACTCACTTTATAAATAGAATTTTACCCAGTTGATCACTCATCCTTGAAATGATTCGATACTTGACATCCAAAACTTACTTAGTTTTCCTTTTATCTTTCTAGCCACCTATTTCTCAGTCTCTTTGCTGGTTCCTTTTCATCTCATCCATCTGGGCAAAGTTCATTAATTGGATTCTCTTGTTTTTCTATCGGCTTTGTTTAGGTGCTGACATTCTCTGGAGGTGGCTTTAAATACCCTTTTAATAGTAATAATTTCCAAATTTCTATCTTCATCCTGGTCCTCTTCTCTGAATTCCAGACCAACATATCTGTCTATTTAACATGTTCACTTGGAGATTTAACAATAAGCACCCCAAATTAACATGTTATTAATAAAACTTAAGCTCTTCTCCACTCCCACCAATGTTTTCCTGTCTGTCCTCATTTTAGTAATGACAATTGCAGTCTCTGGTTGGAAGAGACTAAAAGCTTGATGTCAGTGTTGATTCTTTCTTTTCCCTCCCAGTAGCAAGTCCTATTGGCTCTACCTTCAAAATATATCCTGATTTTAACCATTGCCCATCACCATATCTTGCCTAGGTGACTGCTGTGGTCTCCTCAGTGGCCTCCATGTTTCTGCCCTCTTCCATTCTCAATCAGTGACAAGAAAGATCCTATTCAAATGTAAATCAGATGGTCATTTCTCTTTTCATTCAAAAGAAAATCCTTACTATGACCTTCAAAGTTCCACAGGGTCCAGTATCCATTATCTCTCTGACCTAACTTCCTGTTCTCCTCCTTGTTTCTCTGGCCACCTGCATTGCTACTATTTTTCAAACATTCTCAAGAAGCTGCTTTCTCACTCAGGCATTTGCAATCAATGTTTCTCCCACCTGAAAACTCTCCCACCGATGTTCCCATGGCTATGTCCCTCACTTCCTTCAGACCTTCCTCCCAATTACCTCCAGAGGTAACTCCACAACCTGACACTTCATATCTCTGTTTTCATTGCTACTCTGTCACCTAATATATATATATTTTTTATTGTCTGCCTCTTCCACTTGAATATAAACTCCATGGGTGCAGGAAGTGATTTTGCTGTGTGTATGTTTATTTTTCTTGCTTTTTGTTGCTAAATTTAGAATAGTTCCTGACACATAGTGGATGGCGAATAAATATTTGCTAAATAAATGAATACATAGAGGAGACAAAATTCAAACTTGGCATTATCATGCTAAAAAAAATTTGTGTAATTTCCGTCGTTTCAGTTTTAGTTAGCAATCGCCTAAATAAATGCACTGGAATGCATGCTGACATGGAGTTTACACTCTTGATGGAGAGAGGATGAAGCTAATAGTAAACAGCAAAAATTGGCCTATAATTAATTGCTAATGGTGTGAGGCAGGTTATTAATATGAATCTTAGGAAAGGGAAACAAACAAGACATAAGGGATCAATTATGGTTTCAACAAGGTATTGTAATTAAGCTGATTTAAGTGATGGGTGATATTTAGCCAGATCATGGGAACGAAGCATGAGTTAGCTTGGAAGGACACTGTAGACCTGACTGATTAGAATGGATTAGGAGTGAAATTGGGGAATAAATTTTAATATGGTAGTAGTACTCCAAGAAAAATACAGAAGAGTTGAAACTTTATGGGGTGGTAAATTGAGAATCAAAGCATAATTATAGACCCAAAAGCCATGTAATCAAGTTTCCTGATTATTCATATTTATAGAACAAAATACTTGGATTTGTTTTAGTTACACATATACCAAAACTATCTTCTAAAAGGTGTATATCACTCATTAAACTTGCATTTTATAAACCTGCATTGATACTAGGCTTCATTTGTGTCATGTTTTAATCTAAATACAAATTCATTAATATTTTTTAATATGTGAATGCTTTTAGTATAGTGCCTTCCATATAGTCTCTGACATATTTTGTGTTTCTTCTTTTCATCAAAATAAGATATTACAGTTTACAATGTATGGAAAAGAAAAGTAAATGCAAAGACTTTTATGAGCCTTTCTAAGACAAAAGCATCAGTGACTATGAAAGAATGTCTTGCTCATGGTTAAGTTTGGTACAGCTATTTTGAAAATGTTCAGAGAATAGATTCTACTTGGTTTACTTAAAGAATTTCTTTATAAGAAAGAATTTTTCTTTCTTCTTGTCATTTTCGTAGTTTCCGTGTGTTTATACTCTAGATAACAGCCTGCTACCTACTTGTCTTCTCTTGTACCTCATGGAATGATGAAGAGGTCAGAACACTGACAGAAATAACCTCACACAAAATTATATTGGTTAAAGGCAAATGGCATAGAGACACATTTTTTATCAAATTTGGAAATGCATGACAGATAGCAATGAGCATTGATATTCATGAGTCTAGTACTAGCGGAAGCTTGAGGCTTTAGGAGGTCAACTCACACAGTTCCTATATCTCATTTGTTGTCACCAACATATATAGTAAAAAATCATATATAAATGATATATAACATAAAAATGATCATATATTTAAAAAATAAGTCTTTCATGAGTTTGGAAAGGGAGGAAAAACAACATTAACAGTTAATCAGTAGAAAGTACCTAAATAAATGAACATCCTAGAAAGACCAAAAATTTGGACAATATCGTTAAGTACTGCATTTGATTTTAGGAGAATGGGCAAGTTGGGCAGGATCAATGAAAATAGCAAATTGCATCCTGGGGAGCCAACAGTAAGGAAAAGAGAGAATTTGGCTAAAGACAGAATTCAAATGGAAGCTACTGATAGAAATGTCCTTTAAAGAGACACATCTCATCCAGAAATCACTAGATTCAAATGAAAGCTTAGGGTGATGATTATAAGTGCATCCCCAGCAGGCAGCTGTGGCTGGCTGGCAGTCCTTTCTTGCATGGATTCTCAACTAAAGTGCAACTGGTCACTTGCTGAAGCTCCTACCTTACTTCCTTTGATTTACACAAACCACTAGAAGAAATGTGAATAGATTGTTATTAGCAGCAGTGAAGAAAGTCATGCTATTGACAACAAAATGATCCGAAGTAAGGTTGAATATGATGTTTTAGTAACATGTTGATTTTCTTTATTTTCATATTTTTAAAAATAACAATGTGGGTCTCACACAAATCTTCCTGACTTAGTGAAAGTATATGGATTGGACAGCTCTCTCTGCTTAATGCTGGCCCCTCCCTAAATCAGTTCTCTCCGGCGTGATCTTTTTTGACTCTGTGTTTTTAAAACTCATAAATAGCTTTCCATGATCCTCAGAATAGAGTGCAGGCTCTTTAGAGTGCAACTCTTACCTGGCTTCAGCATATCTCTTTGGCTACCTCTCTTTCTCCCCAAACATTGGCCTCCTGCTCTCACATTCACACTCTAGTTCGTTTCATGACAAAGTGCCTTCAGTTCCTTGAATATGTCATAACTCGCGTCTCATTTTTCAGGGGGACCAGAGGCATGGCTGCTCTGGCAGTCCTTGTGAGACCACGCCATCTGTCTCATGTATATGTGATGATGGCCTATTCTTCTATCTGTGCATTTGCTATATTATTGGATAATAATTACTTGTTTAATTAATCTCTTTTCTTTCCCTAGGCCTGGCGTTCTTAGCAATTTTGGATATAACAAACCTATGTAGCATTCTGGTGAGGTCTATACTTTCCTTCTCAGAATAATACTTTGAAATGCATAAGATATATTATATTACTTAGGATAGCAAAAGAAACAAGTTATATTGAAAGACAATTTCAAAGTATTAAGAAAATTCATAATACAGTAATATACTTGCTTCTTTATTAATACATTAAGTAATAAAGCCTCATGCATAGTAATAGCAAACAACTTAAAAGTCACAAAAGAAGAAAAATGGCGTTTTCAGATATCTGTAACATTGAAAGGTGATACGAAATTACCAGTGATTTTTGAGAGCGCTGAAGCCTAGCCACTACACCACCAGGGAATCCCCTCCAGTGATTTTTAATAGTGACAAAGTCACAGAAACTGCTAATAGCTCTGTGGTTTATGGCCTATATTCACAATTAAAATTTTAAATTAAATTTATTGGGGTGACCTTGGTTAATAAAATTACCTAGGTTCCAAGTGTACAGTTTTATGATATATCGTCTGTGTGTTGCAGGGGATACAGAATTTTATTTCTTCTATCTCCATACCCTTATTCATGCAGCTCTGTTCACCAAGTTCTTGTTGCTCCTGGTGAGCTCCTAACTTTTTAAGGCTGAGATATTTGCCACTCTGGGACTTCTGTCTTGGTGTTCACATAGCACTGCAGTCACATCTCTGTTTTGGGGCAGCTGACAAAGAGGAGCTCAATGATCTGCTGGTGTATTCATGTCTTCGCTTTACTTCCCCTAGACCACGTGACCTGTCCCTGCCAGTGCTAGACACATTGCTCTCTGAACTGAAACGCTGTCTCCAAGTTCCTCACGGGAAGGGAAACCTTATGGAGGCTTTGAAGTCTGAGAACAACCCCTCTTCTTTATTAAGAATGTTTAAAGGTCAATTTTAAGCAAAGTAGAAGAGTGCCTGCATTTTGGAGCTCTGAAAACCATTTCAAAAGTGACATTATGGGCACCTTTTGAGCTCCCTACTGTTGGATTCTATGGGACTGGCACCCTGTAGGAGAAAGCGTCAGCAGGATGTTGGTTATTCTAATGAGTGACCTGCTTATCCCTGTTCCTTCATTTGCCCCGGAGGAAGAGATAGATCAGGGTCTGCGTACTGTCTGAGATAGTACCGTCTGTACTTTTTAACATAAGGGACATGGTGCTGGCTTCTGATACACCCTCTAGAGTCTTGCTGTACTGCAATCACATCTGCTATGGCGAACTGAGGACCCCCACGAATAGTAGCCCACTCTTACTGACATCTCCAGGAGTCAGCACAGTGCCCAGCATATGGTAGTTGTCTATAAATGTTTCCTGAACTGAACCAAAGTGATTCTAATGAAATGATGAGATTTACTAGTCTGTTGGCACAAGAACCGTGTTTCTGTGCGTTTTTGAACACTTTTTCTTAAATGAGAGAATAAAAAGGAACCTTTGAGAGTCTGATATGACTTTGGCTTTATTGTGGAAATTCTCAATAATTTAACTCCTCAGATAAACAATAGAGATGCTACACAGCCTATCTGTGCATGTTGTACAAACTGGCATAGATCAGACCACATGCCTAGGTAGGACTTTATTAATTTAGAGTCTGTCTCCAGCTCTAGACTATAAACCATATTAAAGGTAGTATCTTAACCCATAAAATTCTATTTGTTGAACTAAACAGTTTAGATGATGGTTTTAATTAAAAATTAAAAAATTGATAGATCCAAAAAAAATAGATATGTATAACCATTAAGAGCCTTCCCTCTTACTTACAATTGTTGGAAGAACTAAGGAGATATTTTCAGGTATGTTAAAAATATGTGTTGTAATTTAAAAGATCTGCATCTTCAAAATACATACAATTAATGCAAAATTATATTGGGGACATTAAATAGCTATGACCGTTATGATTAAGAGTTGTATTGGGAGTTCCCTGGTGATGTAGTGGCTTAAGGCTTCGGCGCTGGCGCTGTCAACACTGCAGCCTGGGTTCGATTCCCAGCCAGGGAACTATCCACATACGAGAGTTGTGTTAATTTTCCATATGAAAAGGACATAATATTTTCTTGATAAGTAATTTCTAAAAAAATTATAATGTAAATATCCAAACATTTTAATTGTCAGATGCAAAAAATTTGTTTTCACTGTTAAATGTCAAGTGTTTCTCTCCTGTAGGAATTCTTGAATAAATTTAGCAAAATAAATTACATACTTGACCATGGCAAGCTTGTCAAACCCGTGGCCTGTGGGCTACACGTGGCCCAGGACGGCTTTGAATGTGGTCCAATTCAAGTCCATAAACTTCCTTAAAACATTATGAGATTATTTTTTTTGCAACTTCCTGTTTGTTGTTGCTCATCAGCTATCATCGGTGTGAGTGCATTTTATGGGTGGCCCAAGACAATTCTTCTTCCAATGTGAAGTTTGGACACCCCTGGACTGGGGCCATTCCCCTTGCAAATTACTTTTTATTTCTAACCATTATTTAAAATACTTTTTAAATAATTTAAGTTCTAGTTGTTGATGCTAGTTTATTTCCTGTTTACTTCACGTTTCCTTTTTCCACATTCCACAGCCTGGTGGTGACTTTCATTCTACAAACTTAATAGTTACATGAAGTTTAGTACTATTTTATTTTCTGCTTTTCTGATGAGAAGAACCAAGTATAGCTCTGCTCTTTGGCATTCCTAACTTTTTTTTCTAATGTCTTTTAACATACGGCCTTTATAAATACTATTTTGAAAGCATTCAGCTACTTCAGGGAAAGCAATGTGGCTGCTTTGGTGTATTTTCATGTCAGCCACTGTTGCATCAATTCCTTGCGATCCAGCTCTCTTAGCACAACATTCCTGCAGCCTTCTCCATCTCCTATCCAACATATGAAGACACATCCTTTTGCTAAAGTTTAATGCCTTAAGACATGGATGATATTGCTCAAGTGTAATTCATGTTGGAATTAAAGTTCTAATGTTTATTTCAAATGGATATTCAACTGACAGCAACATTCGTATTGCCGCATCTTTGGGCAGCTCGGTGTATCATTTTCCTGCGTTCTCTGTGATGGCAGATGCTCTGTAAGCAGAGCCAGGTCCCTACTTTTGAACAGTGAAAAAGGCCGCTGAGTGGTGAACATTCCTAGGAACAAGTTTTTGTGCAGATACATATTCCAGGTAGAAGAGAAGACTGGACAGGGCTAGGACTCCAGTCCAAGGCACATTTAGTGATTGCTGAAGAAAAACCACCACTAAGAATTCAGAAATAAGATGGTGGCACCCTTCCTTACCAATGAAGATGGCAACTTCCTGTGTGTACCGAGCCTGTAATACTGGTAACCTTTAAAAAGCAAATTAGAAAAACCATCCCAATGTCTTCCAAAGAGGCACAGTCCTTGTTTCACACCGGTATACTTGGACCTGTTTTTATTCATCTATATAAGCACATATCACAGTTGTCTTCTCTTTAACGCTGTGGAAAAACACCTTTACTTTGAAGACTGTCTGGTTTTGAAAGCAGCACTGTAATTCATAATTCAACTTTATTATTACTTTGTGTTGGCTCAGACTAAATTGCCTCGGATACATCCTATATTAAATGAGCCAACTTAAGGGGGAAAAACCCAAAGCAAAACAAAACAAAACACACCACAACCCTCAGTCATGATCAGCAAGAAGGCCATCTGGGCTGGAAGCTCCCTCAGCACTTTCAGGGATGGAACAGTCGAGCTCATCACCTACCCGGCAGGAGGGCAGCACTTACAGAGGCCATTGGATCTGCTGACACAGAGTCTGAGGGATGAAAAATAGGGCAGCACGCTGTCAATCAGAAGAGGGTTCTACCATGGGCAGCCAAGGTTCTTTGGGGCAGACAGGCATGCAAATGACCAAACAACAGATGAACACACACATGCAATGATCATAGTGTTAACTTGCTTTCTCGGGCCTTAGCTTTCCTCACCATCTTCTTTGGATCTCAAAAAAGGTTTTTTGATACATCAAAGCATTCATTTAAAGTGTTAGTAGGAAGCACGATTATACTCCTCTATCTTGCAAACCTGTAGTAAGTAAGGCCTGCAGGGGCTGCTGCATTTGTCAGTTTAGTTCCCTGGCTTAAGACAGAAAGGGGAAAAGTAATGGAAGACGATGCACAAGGGTGTTAAGGTTATATTAGGAATGCTTTGTGTTATTTTTTCTAAATTCTTGGTGCTTGACAGGGCAGTTTAAACACTGGCAAAAGAGCATGGGAGAAGATAACAAAGCTATAGATCACCTGCCATGGGATGTCTAAAATTTAGGGTGGGCAACACATGGGCCCCTAGTGACTGATGGAGCTAAAGCGCCTTTTCTAGGTGAAGCTTGGTAAAAAGATTTGTCCTAGAATGTTGGCACTGAATAACCAAAGCGTGACGCACACCAATGTGCATTGGCTTCAATAAAGGTAACAGATGCCTCTCTGACAGGTGAGGGAGAGAAAACAGTTTGTATAGTAAAAGGATGTAAAAAGGGAGACAGAATAAAGAAATTTGGAGAGATTTCCACCCAGCCTATGGTTCTTACCAGGGCAGGCTGAAGGGAAGAATGGTTTATCGTCGCTCAGATTTTGGTAGACGGCTTTGCATTCTGAATACCTAACGGCATTTCATCGCCGTGTGAGAGGGACAGAAATAAATTCTGCATTTTCCTTCCTACTTGCAGAAGCATAAAGTCCCGTTGTGTGACTCAGACTGCCTCGGTCATCCATCAGTGTTGCTGTCCACTCTGGTTTAAATAGGAGTGCTTCAGAGAAGCGGCCTATTCTTCAAACTGACATTTAGGACTGTTAAGAGCACAATGACTTCACTTAGCAAATTTTTTTTTTTTTTGGTGCTGCTTCTTTTGGTCAGTAAAGTCACCCTGAGCAACAGTGAAATTAAAGACATTTATTTAGAGAATCTGCTTATGTAAGCTTAAATTTCACTCCAAGATGCCAGAATATTCCCTTCTGTTTTCCTTTTAAGTAATGTCAACAGAAATATGATGACAGAATTTGGATTGCTGGAACTCTAAGGAGCTGAGGGTATGACTGACTCTAATAATTTCTCAGCTGAAAAAAAAACCAAGGGGGGAAGATGTAGGACTGCTCACTGCCACAGGGCAAGTTAGATAAGGGCCCTCTGGGTCCAGCACTGGGGCAGATTACGTTGCAAGAACACCACAGGAGCAGTAGGAGACACACTCTGTCCCTGAACACTTCGAACATTTGTTTAACATGTATTTCACCTGGCATACATGCGAGCTCTCTTTGGTATTGGATTATTCATGTACTAGATGAGTTCAGAAAAAATAAAATGAATGGGGGCTTCAGGAATCACGGGACGCTTCCTCAGCAGTGAGATCTAATATGAACCTCACACCACTGGTAAGATTCTATCTCCGGTGGCCTTTCGCAGTTCCTCAGGCTAGAAGCCCATGACTATGTTGGTGGGGCTACATTTTACCACATCACGGAATTACACCTTTTTGATCTTTATCAATTCTATTTTCCATGCTACAAAGTTTATGTTCTTTGTCCTCAAAAATGCTTGTTCAGAGTTTACCTTCAGAATGAGGCTAGAACCCATGGAATGCTTTCATCTATCTGTGTGGCTAGAAAGGTTCAACTTCCACGTTTGATTGTAGACAACTTGGTCCCAAGCTCAAATTCCCGTTGGCTCAAGAATTCTAGCATTCATCGATCAGCTTTCCTAGTATAATCTTTACGTCACTGTCTAGTGTTTATATGAATATATGTTATTACAACTATGAGAATTTTCAAAGTCTTCAGTAGATTTTCTTTATTTTAGTCCCTGATTTCTAGTTTTTAATCCCAGCAGTCCTGGAGATATTGATTAATGGTGGAAAGACATTTTTTCCTATCATTTAGTTGCATGAATGTTTGCAGCTGCTCATTGAAGTAATAGTGATGTTGTAGAACATCTTAATTCTATTAATTTTGGAACCATCCCATGGAATTTTATGGGTTGGTTTAACAGATTTTAATGCCATTTAATAATATAACATATTGCAATTTCTAAAATGATACTTTTGGCATGTAGTCATTCATTGTCAGTTTTTTAATCAAACATTTTATTGTCAACAACAGGATTTAGTATTAGTGTTACTGATCAAAGATGAACTAACTCCATGTTCTTTTCTTTCTTTATTTGGGATGAGAATCTCTTCCTTGTTATGGAAAAATCAATCTACTCTAATTCATTAAATAGAAACAGATTATAGTAAAGACATTGTATTTTCAGTGCTATTGCTAATAAAATAATGAAATAAAGGGACGCTGTCACAATACATCTTTTTATTCTACAGATAGTACTTAAGAAACATTTTAAAATATTAAACTTGTGTGATACCATTAATACTTGCATAATTATCCCCATCTCTATCAGTTTTCCTGTTTCTGAACTTGTAGAACAGCTTGATGCATGGAATTCTTTACCTCTATAGACTGTCCTCTATTGTTTACATAATGTTCCTTTGTCTTAGATTTCCTTAAATTCTCTGACAGCAGGGACAATGTTTCATGTTTTATGTATACTTCAGAGAGTCTAATATAGCAACTACACAAACCATGGGGCTTGATGTACTTTTAATTGAATGGGGGAAAATAATCACCGCTGACAAAGGAAGCGCAGCACCTCCTCCCCCTTGCTTGCAAGGCCAGGGGAGGACTTGGAGTATGTCTGGGATCCCTCTCAGCAGATTCGCCCAGGAGAGAAGGGCTTGGAGAAAAGACCAGCCATTTGGTATGGTGGCTGTCTCATCAAAAAGCCCTGACGGCGCAATGAACCTCATGAACTGGGAGTGCACCATGCCAGGGAAGAAAGGGACCCCATGGGGAGGAGGCTTGTTTCAACTACAGACGCTCTTCAAAGTTGACTGTCCATCCCCACCGCTGACACGCACGTTTGAACCACCTTATTTCCCCTAACCTGTGCCACTGTGTGCCTGTCCATCGTGGAGGAAGACAAGGACGGGAGGTCAGCCATCACAATTAAGCAGATCTTATTAGGAATACAGGAACTTCTAAATGAACCAAATATTCAAGGGCCAGCTCAAGCTGAGGCCTACCCACTTTGCTGCCAAAACAGAGTGGGATATGAGAAAAACGTTCGAGCAGGAGCCAAGGAGTCTGCACCCTCACAGGCAGCGCATCCAGAGGAAGGGATGGGCTTGGCAAGGACTTGTTTACCACCTTTGCAGATCGAGCGGTGCTCCGTACAGTCCCGAGTCACCCAGGGGCGGCGGGCGGGCGCCACTTCCCATTCCTGCCGCTGGGACACAGTTCTCCACCCGCTGAACTGCCCCTGTTTTGTTTCCCCGTCCAGATTCTTTTCCTTCAGTCTTCTGCAACCTTGATTGTTCTGTAAAAATTGCTTTTATTTTAATCTTGATGTCAGTATTTCAACTGCTGTAAAATGCTAAACTTTAATACTTGGACGAGTCCCCGAGGAGCTAGTTTCCTTCGCGCTGGCCGTGGTGCCTCCCCGCCTCAGGGGTCAGAGCTACCCGCAGCCCCCAGCTGGCTGTAGGAAAGAGGTCGGCCTGTCCCCCGCCCTCAGGCCCCTGTCCTCCCTGCAGAACTCGGGTTGTGCTGCTATGGGCCTCAGATCCAAAGTCAGTCAGTCTCAGTTCCTTGGTGTTTATATGGCATTTTGTCTGTCGTTGCTGTTGAGAGTAAATACACTGTCTATAAAGAACCAAAAGTCACCACTGCTCACGTCCTATGGCTGCTCCAATTTACATGAGAAAGCTCTACACAATCATTTATTATTTTGAATGCGAATTCATCGTAGCGTCCGGTGCCTGTATACACAGAAAAAGCGCATTTGAACAGTTCCGGAATTGGACTGAGGTCGGCACTTAATTATTTTATTACTGAGGTTGGCCTGAACTACCGTGCTACAGTCTTTCTTCTTTTCGCCAGAAAGGAGGGAAAACCACTGTAGTGTTTAAAACACACTAAGGAAAAGAGTGCTTTTCAGCTGTGTTTTCGGAGAAGCTGGGAGAGTCAGAGACAACGCCTCCGCCTCCACGGGGGTGAGTGTCCTCGGATAGCTTTCTGTTCACCTGCGCGGAGAAGGTGATTTCTCTCTCTGTGTGAGGGGGTCCGTTTCTCTTTTCTGAAAGCCCAAATGCTCCATAACAGCATGTTTACAGTCTAATTCACAGAGGAACTGCTAGTGGTTCAATTAAAACCACTGTTTTGTAGATTAAGGATTCTGACAGAGCTTCTCCTGTGGAGTAATTGCAACATTACCTTTAAGCTAACCTTACAAAAAAAGCAGAAGAACCTCATTTAATAGAAGACCTTGCCTGGGGGCAAGATTTTTTCCCCTCTACTGAATTAGAAGAGAAAGACTAGAGTATGCACTTTACCTTATTTATAGTTTAATCCTCAGAATCTAGCACACCACATGATACAACATCAGCACATGACAATTTTTGGTTAAATGAATGAATGAATGGATATTATACTCCTGTCTTGGAATCTGTTTAATATGTTATCTTTCACCTAAAAAGTTCACATAAGGAGAAATTCAAGCATAATAAGCATAAATGTTTCACAAGTCCATAATATATTCAGAAGTAAAATCTACATTGCTATAATGAATGAATCTAAAAAGAAACCATTTAGTGCCTCACTTCCATGATGACTTGAGATAATCCACAGTACTAAAAGATTCATCTCAATAATGTGATCTTAAGCATCATCACGACGGCACTGATAATTACAAAACATTGTCATAGATTGCTGGTAAATAGAAGGTATTTCCTTTTAGGCAAAAACACTTTTTATTCCAGTCAATTAATACCAATGATAGGAGTTCTCTGTTACTTCCTTTAGTTTTAATGTGATTTTAGTACTAGCGTAAAAAGCTGATAACAGTTAAGAGAAATCAGCTATCAGATGTAAAATATGAAACCAGTAGCTTTTTGTTGTTATGTAACTTTAAAGCTATGAGCATGACTTGATTTAACCTGCAAATTTCCTATAGAAAAGACTATCATCTCAAAATACCTAAAGTGTAAAGTTATATGAACACATGCCTCATTCATGCTTTTGAAATGTCTGATGGTGGTGATTAGTTACAACTCCCCAAGAAATAATATATGTCCCTGTGGTACTTAATGAAGTAAATCAATCTTAATTAATGTTCTATTGCTTATCAAATTTTTCATTCTTTCCTTTCATAATATCATGATTTTTCTCCATTTGATATTGGTAACAAAATGTATTGCCTTTCAGACTGATATAATTAATCCATCTAATAGCAGTAATTAATATATGTATACTTTATATGTATACACAAAACACTTTCATAATGTATTGGTGAGTTTCATCTCATTCTTCACCCAAAATGAATACATTTTGAATTTGCTAATGACAAGATTGAAATTCAGAGAGAGACTAGTTGATTTCCCCAATTATCTGAGGCCCAATATCTTAGAGTATGCAACAGCAAAAACAGAGACATTAGAGGCACGGGGTTTGAGTTCTGTCACATGGTTGTGTTGGGGTATTAAATTTGTTAGCTTATATAAAGCATTTAGACAGGAGCTAGAACATTAAGCACATGCTCAAAACATGTTAGGTTTTATTATTTCTTCAAAGTTTCGCAAAACATCGCATCTGTAGTGTCCCTAAGACTGCAGATATCTGGGCCCAAGCCCAAATCCACTGAATCAGAATCTCTATTTGAGAATCACTGCTGTAGTCCTTCTTGAAAGTGATTCTGCCTTTTAAATATATATATATATATATAATATATATAATATATATATATTATATATATATATAAAATTATTATTACTTTTTTGGCAAAAGAGGTTATATTCTGTTTTAACAATTCCTCTTTTTTCTAACAACACAAATCTTACGTATGTCAGCAAAATGAGGATGGTTAGACTTCTGATACAAAGAAATACTTCTAAAGTTTGAACTTTGTGTAACTTACCAATGGAAAATTGGTAGCTTGTTGTGCTACAGTAGAAAAGATGATTTGTAAAAAAATCCTAAGAAATTTCAGGAAGGCTAAGCCACTCCCCACTATTTGCTAAAGAGCTGTCACTCATTCCACACACACGGACTGAGGACTCTGTCGCCAGCACTGTGCTCGTTGCCAAGGTCACAGAGATGAGTAAGACTCCTGCACTCATGCACTTTAAACCGTGAAATGTTCATATTTAAGAATTAATATTGAATTAAATATTTTATTAATAAAAGTGAATTTTTCAATATCTGACCTGTATGTAAATTATAGAAATGTAAAGGGGTCTACAGGAAATGCTTTAAAACGTCTTCGGAATTCATCCTGATCACAAGGCCACCAAATTTTTTTGCAATGAGTTTGCCAGACAATATAGGCATACGTTTCTGAGATCACATTAATACTAATACTGACAACTATGGCTTACGTTGTATTTATGATGATTCAGGCACTGTTCTAAGCACTTTTTGTAGATGGACTCAGTTAATCTTCCAAAACAACTCTATTGTCTCCGTTTGGCATGCGAGACTGAGATACAGAGAGGATTAAGCCAAGGTCAGGCAGAGACAGGAGGCAAAGTCAGGAGGCAAATCCATGTAGGTTTGCATTTAAGTCCACTATGCTCTAATAGTTTTGTTAGGTCTAAATGAACATTTAAATGATTAATCTATTTCAATGCAGTTGAGTAATGTGAAGCTAAACGCTGGTGCATTTTCTCAAATTAATTTTGTCTTTTGACCTCCTACCTTACAGTTTCAGTTATATAATAGACTGGCAAGACTTTTATTCTTAAACACACACACACACACACACACACACACACACAAGCAGAAGCTGTTTTCTCTCTTCTTATTTCAAGGTCTGGCATATTTTGAGTACCAGAATTTAGAAAATATTTTAATAGTATGTTTGACTTAAAAGTATCCAATGTAATTTGAAAGTTTAACTGTCAGGAAGAAACATATGGGTGAGAAAGGAAGTTTTGCAACATTTCTGATGAGCAGCTGTTCTAGTTGGTTGAACCCTCCCTGCGATGGCCGTTACTGAGTCTCTGTACTTGTGCACTGCCATTATGCTTCCCCTGAAAGGAATTCAGAATTATCCGAATGAATGGAAAGAGGTCTGTCTGTGTGCAATTGGAGAATTCCCAGTGTAACAGCTGTGTGGGGCTGACTGCAAGTGACTCTGGAACTGAAGAGACTGGGTGACTTTGTGTTCCCTTAATTTGGTATTTAAACTTTTCCAAGTGTTTGGGAGCTGCACATATTAAATTGTTCCTATTAGATGAGTTCAAAATGCCTTTTAATGCACAATGGAAAAGGTAATACATATATTTTCTTTATTAAGCATTAAACATGGAAAAAAAAAACGAAAGACATAATAAAAGATGTTTCTCCCTGAATTATTTTACTCTTGAATTATTTTTTTATTATATTTCTGTATTAGTTTAATTATAATGCTTTTTCCCAGGGAACTACAGCACTATAAAGGTAAAAGCCTAGTATTTAGAGTCAAAAGATCTCAATCTGAAGCTCATTTGTAAGGTGGGCATTGTCTTTATTGAGCAAGTATCGAGTAGAGTCTTTCCTAAGAGCTGGGTATTGAGTTGAGCACTGAGAGAACTTTACATTGATCACAGCACTCAGCCCTCAGCCCTACCTGAGTGAGCAGCCAGGAGCTGCTGGACTCCCAGACCAGTTCTGTTGGAGCCAGAGCCAGTTCCGTTGGAACACTAAGTTCTCTGACTTGGCCACCGCACAGCATACCAGGATTGCTCTTCCTGTTTGTAAACTGTCACTCCGCGCTTGTGGAGAGGAGGAGTTCCTGCCTGTGCTCTGAGGACTCAAAGATCTTCCTATTATACAACAGGGCTTACGTCCCTGCCCCTCTTCTTCAATGCATTCTCTCTCCAAGTTCAGGTGGTGTTTCTCAAACTTGAAAAATCACAGATGTGAAAGACGATCTTCAGACCCTCAGGACCTGAAACATCACCTTCAAAATGAAACCCTATCTATTTGCTTTATGGTTGGACACCAGGGTAATTGAGAATATAAATTCACACCTGGATAGAAACACTGAAATCATGTACTACTTGGTTCAAAGGAGGGTATGTGATAAGGCTTTACTAATTTTCTGTTAGTATGACTGAAATAAAAACACACATTTTAAATGTCACAAGAACTTGAAAATTTCTTAGTACGAAAAATTTGGGATATGGAGTTTTGTTTCTAATAACTCAACATGAAATACATATCTGCATATTTAAATCAGAATCATGCATTAAAAAGTTAGCACTGATTAATTTGTGAGATTAATTAGTAAATATCCAGAACGATCTTGAGGGAATAAAGTATATGCCAGATAGGTTTCCCTGAGGGAAAGAAGTTTGAATTATGCAAGTCAAGAGTTATTGATACAGGAACTGAGAAGAGAACTCAGGCCCAAATACACCACTTGTGACCTGGTCACATCAGAACTTGGGTTCAGCGAGGGGAACACTCTGCAAGCGTTCACCTATGACTTGGAAAACACAATTTTCCTAGGCATCATATTCGGTTGCATATGTGTTTGTTTTACAAGTTATAAGAGGGTGCTGCCTGCTCTGAATTTTTAAGCAAAAATTCCTAAGAAAAACTTACCACCTCTTGTTAATTGTAAAATAAACAAATCTGCAGGGAAGAAGTAAATGCCTCCCTTTGTGTAAGGTTGAGAATATTCTTTTTATGACCTTTCTAGGTGCCCTGGGTATAATTGACCTTTGAGTTCACTAGAACTTTGAAAGTAAGCACAAATTAGTTACGCTGTGTATTATGGCCTGATTTTTGTGAGCATTATAAGTGATTTTTTAAAAACTGTGAGTTGAATAAAATCTAGCTATAAATAGAAAGAATACCAATGAGAATATAGGGTGTTTTTTGTTTTGTTTTGTTTTGTGTCTAAGAACTAAAACTAATTCTAGATAGAGGCATTACCTTTTACTTTCCATGAGCACCAAAAAAATCACCAAAGTAAAATGAAATGTACCCTAGGAATTGGGAAACAAAAACAATTAAGTACACAATTTATTTATCTAGAAACTTTCTCTGTCGTGAAAACAAAATTTAGACTCTGAATTGTGGGAGAAGAGAACAGCATGTGTGTATGAATACAAGTAGTAGCAAAACCAGCAGATCCCCAGTTAAGACACTTTTGTCAAGAGTCCTTGCACACAGTAATGGCAATGTGACGGTGGCACTTCAGGTTGTAACAGGGACTGTAGAAACTCCAGGAAAACAAAATAGTGATCTAAAGGGGTCACGGGAAAAAACAGGTATCCTATCTGACTAATGTTAACATTCCCAAGGGCTTTGTGTCAAATGTTACATTTAGAAAAGATAGATTCCAATGCACAGATTCCTCTAATGAAATCAGGACACATAAAGACCAGCAGCTCTTAGCAATTGGAATATAGAATGAACTTTGAAACTGATTTAAAAATCGAATCCTTATTTTTGTCCTTCACTGTTTTAACTTGATTCAAGCTTAATGGCTCCTGATAACATGAATTAGATGATGTTGACATGAGTTAGCAGTTGAACTTCTGTTGAGATATGTGGATGCGAAAAATGAAGGTAGGACAAAGCAGCATCCTGTTGTTTTTCTTTTATTTTAGACTGTTCAGATCCGTAGAACTAAGATTATTTTAGACTGTTCCAATCTGTAGAAATAAGATACTTAACTTTTTTGGGAAGGATGCAAAGAATGCTACTGTTCTGCGTGTACCAAGCACCGGCAGACTAAAGTGTATAATGTTGTATTATTGAATGAAGATTACACTTATTTTTCCTTTATTTCATATTGTAAAACTTTTCATAGAAATTAACACATGCATCTAGACATAGTAAGAATGAAAAGCAGAAGACATTACTCCTAGCGAGGCTTTCAACCTTCAACAATTTTGCCCTTTGTTTATATCTACATTAAAGTTTTTTTCTATCTTGAAATATTTAGTTTTGTATCTTTTTGTGTACAATACCTAAAAAAATGAAATAGGATTCCAATATCTGTGTGGGATACATTTAAAGTAGAATTTGAAATGCAAACTCAATTTCTTTTACAGTAGAGTGGGGAACCCATGAATGTGTCTTTATCACTGTAGATCTTATTGACAGAAATAGATACGATACAGCTTGCTATGTGAATAATATTCCCACCCTACAAAAGAGAGATTATAAATAACCCACCAGCCTATCAAATACACTAGGTTCCTGGAGTATTTCATGTTTTTGTTATTCAAATCTGTTGCTTTTCTTTCTTCGTCAAATAACAGAGCCTCTGTCACTCATCAATTATAAAGATATTCTCTAAGCTTGGCTTTCTCTCGGCTGTTGCTGGCAGGTAGTAAAATGTATATTCCCAATAATAAAATTTTAGGTAACAAAACCTAGAAAGCTTTTCAAGGATGAGAGAGGGCTATGCTTGAAGAGACCCCAGGAGCAGGCAGTCAGGGGAAACTCAAGGCACTCATTTCCTTGACAGCCAGCAGGTGCTCTATAATGCTCTTACCCTAATACTTTTACTCTTTTAAGCCATCCTTGAGTCCGTCATGCCCCATAGAAAGCAGATGTTCTATAGCTTTCAGAAAGTACTACTGAACTGAAATGAACAATCGATAAATGTGAGGTGTTGCATATAAATGAGAATGTTCTTTGATAGATAGCTTACTGTGATCGTAGAAATGGAGCATCAGCTGAGATCTACCGACACTAACACTGCTGGGACTTCTAATGATATCTTCCTATGTTTGAGTGGTGTTCTTAGATATCTTCCTTTTTACTTAGTGTTTTAAATATTTTATTTATATTCACTTAATAAAACTCGAAAGGCATTTGTCAAAGATTGTCACACGTTTGCAAAAAAAAAAAAATACCTTTAGGAATCTGAGCATAGCACACAAGGATTCCCTTTCCTGACCATTTAGTCCATAAGAGGGAATCCCTGAGCTTATAAGGACATAATGTTAGGTAACAAAAACAGGTAGGCTTTCCAAAGCATGCGTGAAAACTACCCAAGGAGACCTCTGTCTTTAGTTGTTTGGACAAGGGGAATTCCTTACTAAATCTGGACCTCAATTGAATTCTCTTTTCTAGAAATTTGGAATAAAACCTAAGAGGACCTATCCTACTTCAGTCTGGTGAATCAGTACCTGTGGAGGGACTGACTGTCTTTGACTCAACCTTGAAATACGAACTGTGATTGAAAATATGAATGAAGCAGAAGAGTGTCCTGCTGTCTGGTCTGGTGGCTTTTCTGTTCTCTGTCCCTTTCCCTTCCTGAAACTTCCTTGTATTCCTGACTCTGAGACCTATACACACCCCTGTATGCTAGTTACAGGCCTAGTTTGTTTCTTTCAAGGGAAGGGTTAGAAAACCTAAGACTTTTGGAGTTACGTACACCTGTTATTTCTTAGATTAAAATGATTAAGATAAATGGCTTTCGTTTAATATATAGAATGTGCTCTAGAAGCTGAACTTTTCCAGGTCCTCTCTCAAGTTTCTATATAACTTAGATTTCATCCTGATGGTATTCAAATCAGCAAAAAAACAATTTTTAAAAGACATTATTTGAATAATGTGTATTTTGGGTATTATTAAAACAACTTTAAAAATTTTCCTTAATAGTTATGTATTAAAATAAATGCAGACTTATTTTGTTGCATAAATATAACTTTTATTTAAATAAAATATCGGACTATAATGCAAGACATATGAATATTAAATAGAATGTCTCATTTCCACGGGGAGTCATTTGCCTGCAGTTACTGAGTTATTTTATTTCATAAATTATCCTATGTAAATAAAAATTACTAGCTAATTGAAGCATATTATGTGGCAATTTTTAAAAAACTTATACTTTGGATTAATACTCATATTTTCTTAAATTTATTATGTACCACCTCTCTTTCTTTTAAAACATTATTTTTTTTCTGATTATACGTTAACTTGATGTTGCATTTTTCCCTGCATGAACATCATGGCTTTTGACATTATTTACGAATTCAGTTATTATAAAACTGGTTCACTTAAAAAATTTTGAGTCTAATTGCTTGTTCTGTATGAAATTAATATATACCTACTATTTTTTTGTTGTTTCCTAAATTGGTGCCTAACCTTTTTTACTACTGTTATTATTTTTTTTTTTTAGATTTCTTTCTTCTTCTTCCCTCTGCTCCACTTCCTTAGGACTTCATTTCCTGCTTGACAAAGCCTGTTTTTCATTTTTATTCTAAAACTTTTATACATGTTTCTCTTCTACTTTGCCTCCGCCTTTTCTTTGAGAATCTTTACTTATTAAGATCATGGCCTCAGAAAAGACTTTCTTCAATTTCCAACCTGGGTCCTATCTTCCCATTAGGATACCTTTTAGTGTCTTGTTCTTTAAAGAAGGTGCAATTTCAATAGCAAACATGGAGAAATTACATAGTCAATGATTCTAATAAAAAAAGAAGGAGGAGAAGGAAGAGTAGAGGGAAATAGAGTAAGGAATGGAGACCTATTCAGCTATGAAAGGATAGGTGAAAATTTCCTGTGGCTTTACTATTAATCATGTATATTAATTTCTGCCCTTGTTTGCATTAGTTAATTTTTTCTGCATGCTTGGTTTACATCTATGATGTTTGTCTGGTTTTTTTTTTAGCTCACTGAGTTGACAGTTTAGCTTGTTTATATTCAGTTTTCTTATTTTATGATAAATGTCTTCAAGCTCTGAAATTCCCTCTCGGTCCAACTTTACTTATAGCCCACACGTTTTTATAGCTTTTACTCGGAAATAATTTTATGTTAATGTCTAGAAATGTTTGAAATAAAAATATAAGAAGGAGCCATATTTCCTTTAAACAAATTTACCTACTGTTAACATTTTCCACACACAAATACATCTGTTATCTATCTATCCACTTATCTATCATCTACCCTTTTATCTATCACGTATCCATCTACAATACACATTGTATATGTTCCCTGGGTAACACATACTTTTTTGGAAGCACAATGCATAAATCATGACCCTTTGCTCCTAATTATTTTAATGCCTATTTCTTAAAAATTACCAAAATAACATATATAAGCTATGTAAATCAATATCTAGTTTATTAGAGAAGCTTCTTTTTTAAAGAAGGGACTAAATCTTTAGCATGAGCTTCTACGGAGACAGAGATTTGGGAATCATTCAGATCAGAATTATCGGGAGAGCAATGGCAGAACTAGCATTGGGTCCAGAGAGAAGGTGGAGAGAGCAGAGTTTAGTAAGGACTCAATGTGGGGACGACTATGCTTAGGACAAGGAATATAAGGCATAGCACATGTAGCATTGAAGACGATCATGGGGGACATAATGTTTCAAAGAGGGGTGCAAAACAGTGTCTGATACCAAAAAGGCATTTAAGAGGAGAAAAAAATAAGGAGCATTTAGAAGTATGAAATATGAGAAACATTTCAGGATTTGAAAAGCTGAAGATTAATTATTGAAGAGGTTAAATTCTGTAGAATAGGGGTAGATGGAACCCAAAGTACAAGGATGAAGGAGTGGAGATATAGGGAGAGCTTCACAGACTGGTTCAATGAATGCGATGCTGAAAGCGCAGTGGCTCAGGAGAGCTTTGAGAGGGGCTTGAGGGTCTGGATATAGTTTGGGAAGATTTGGGTCACGTGTATAGACAGAGGACAGGGAGAAACTGAAGGTCAAGGAGGAAGTGTAAATAATGAAAAAGAAACATCTTTGAGCATGAGAGAAGACACAGGCTTCTGGAGGATTAGCCTTGATTGAAGGCAGGAAGAACATTGGAGGAAATGAATGAGTGTTCAGAGAACTCTGATGTTGGGATAGACTATTGAGGGATTTCATGTTAAATGGTCTCAACAAAAGTACCGTGATCATCAGAGAATTAAGGGAGTAGAAAACGTGCAGCTAGATATGTGGGAAAATTGGAAAAACATTTGGAATAAGACCTTTGAGAAAAATAATGGGATTTTAACTAGACATAAACGGAAAAATTGCTCAGTTGAAGTGAGGGCCTAGGTAAGTTGGTCATGGAACAAAATAATCACAGGATGACTTGGCAGCCTAGAAATAGGAAAAGAAATAGATGATTGGGTTTATTTAAATGCTTATGTTATTAATAAATGGGGGGATATTCTTAAACTATGTGTTAGACTACTTAAAATAAATCAGGTAGGTGAGGAAGGGGCTGAGAAAATTTAACCAAGTCCCCAAACTTATCTAATTTCTACAAATATACGAGGGATGTCTGAAAAAAATCCAACCATAAATACCTCCATTTTTCATATTACATGGCTGGATATTTTCCAGACAGCCCCCATATTTATCTAGACAAACTCAGAGAGAAAATATTTTTTAAATGGGCAAAATTATACAACTGGTAATGGAAAATGATATCGATAAAAACATTTCATATATTAAAGACTGGCCTTGAGAAGAAATTAACCTTTTTCCTCATAAAATTGCAAAATTTGGCACAGCTAAATAATCAAATCAGAAGAATCGCTCATAATTAAAGCCTGTCGATAAATACGGGACATTAGGGTACAAGCGGGCTGTTATCACAGATTAAAATCTTTCATCAGGATGTATTATTAAGTTACAGCAAACTAGAGCATTTTATCATCCATATTCCACATATGCATCATGTAAATATACTAAATGGTAATATAAATGATGCATTATGACATAAAGAAAATTTGTATGTTGCTATTATTATTAGCATCTTTAGTTCAAATTGAAATACACAGTAGATGTGGAAGTAACTGATAGTCTTCTTGTTACTTTTAAGTTAAAAGAGGGTTTGGAATCTTTAAAATCAGATCTGGCTTCAAATCTCAAGTAATAAACTTTGGCTAAAGCCAGCCTACTCTGATGATTCATGTACTTGACACCTTCTTAGCATTTAGTTTATAGGTTTTCGTTTGTTTATGTGTCACATTGTAATTTTCCTGGTTGCTTTTTCTTGCCTGTGAAATTTTACCACCTCCAGTTCATTTTCCATACTGCTTTAGTGTTATATTTTTGAAGCATAAACTTTTATCATGTCAGTACTCAACCTTAAAAATAACTTATTGGCATCCTGTTATGTAGGGCACAGAATCCAAATTCTCAGGTGGGGCACATACAACTTTATCTGTCTCATCTATTCTGAACAACCTCCTTAGCCCATTCTCCCTGCCAGTCATCTCCCACCTGCTCCCTTCGTGAGCCATGCTGAGTTATTTAACATTTGTATAACATACACTCTTGTACACGCTGTACCTTCAAAGAAATCCCCTTCTCCTCCTACTTCATCTCTTAGTCATTTTTAAAGATCTGCTCAGCTCAACTATTATCTTTTCTAAAGCCTCCCCTGACTCTCTTAGGGAAATAACTTGCTTTTCTATACCTCTGCACAGTCTTGTATGTGCCTCAATTTGAGAGTGGTTTGCATTGTACAATGGTGAGCTGCATAGATACCATTATAAAATACACTGGGTTTCACCTCCATTTCACCTCCATGACATTTCATTTCACCTAATACTAATTGAACACCTAGTACATGTCAGTTACTGAAAGAGGCCTGGGGAGTCAGAACAAGACCTAGTCAGTACCCCTTGCCTCACAGTTCCCTTACTAAACTCCAAGCTTCTCAGGTTATGGAGCCGGTGTGCCAGAAAATGTGCACAGCTCCGCATTCATGTTGAAAATTACCTTTCCCTCCATTCCCCTTTCCTCACCCCATTTCCTATCCCTGGAATGTCTGTTCTCTGCTCCTGCTGACATCCCACATTAACCTTTTGGGCACCAGTTCTGATTCCACCTCCTAGCTTAAGGCCCATTTCTCAGTTCCGGATCGGATAAGGGATCATCTTCCTTTGAATTGCAACCTTGTCTTTGTAATTCTCTTAACGTTGTTTCACCTAGTGCACTTTCTTTACCATCATTTGTGTGCTATTTGCTCTTTGCTATCAAAGTCTGGACATTTGTTTAATTCAGTTTAATGACTCAACTAACATAAGGATGCCTCTAGTCCCCTATTCACCAAAGCATTCCCTATTATTGTCATTGAAGCATCTATTCATAGAAAGTACCAGGTGTTTCGTTTTTTGTTTCTTTTTTTAAGGCTCTGGGTGTGGTTGATTCCTTTGCTTTTTTGTTTTTGAAATGTTTTTTTTTTTTTTCACATAAAAACTTAAGGCGCACTTTGACTTCCTAAAATAGAACTATGTAGATTCTGATAGTTGTTTACTTGATATTCAAGTGGTCATCCCTTGATGTCACTGTCTGATTTCCTCACTCTGTCGTCTCCGGTTTTTAGACCAAATTTAATTTTTTAAGCCTGCTAATGCTCCTATTTTTTAATGCCAATATCGTCCTTTATCTATCCACAGATGATGTTTATCTAGAAGACAACTTTGTTTTTCTTCAATAAAAATGCATTTAGAAGAAAATTGGCACGCGCGTATGTCTGACTTTCAGTATTAAACTTGGCATTACCTCCTGGGGCTGGCAGTCCCCACTGTGCATGCCTTGTCATCCTCCACGAAGTGCTCTCGTGGCAAAGCCAACACCTGTGACCACACAAAAGACCACAGACAGCAGCTGCGGGGCTCAGATGCCCATGCTGAGATCAATTTCTAAAGCTGAAATATTTGGATCTGTGACTGGTTCTTTTTTTGAGCCTTTCAGGAACTATTGGGATTACCCAGTGCTCCTGCTGACACCTCAATATATAGAGTGATATATATTAAATGTCCGGGACCTATTAAATGTCCAGGACCCACTTACTCTGCTATCTTCTTTGGCTATCTCAGACTCAAATTAAAGGTCAGGTCTTCATTGGTGGCATAATGTAGTGGTTCAAAGGACAGATTCTGAAAGTCAAACTACCCTGATTTGAAGCCTAGATCTGCCAATTACTTGCTCTATGATCTTGGACAAGTTATTAAACTCTAGAGACCTCAGTTTTCTCATCTGCAAAATGGAAATAATAATATCACCCACCTCAGAATGCTATAAAAATGCAATGAGTTTATATACGAGTATGTAAAGCTTTAGAATCATGCCTACACATGGTGAGTGCAATATAAGTGCTTGCTATTATTATTAGATTATAAATTGTTTAAGAACCTCAGACACCACCTGAAAGCAACTTTATCATAATATCTATGATCTGCCATTTTCCTCATTCACGGTTTTCTGTGTTCATTTGCATTTTTGTGGCATATGCTCCTGGTTTATCCTCAACACACGTAAGAGTCATAAAAAACATGTTGGGCCTATGCTTAACCTTGAATTTAGAACAAAACATGTTAGAGTTCCCCTTCTCCTTTTAGGATATTTTAAGAACATATTATACCAGTAATTATTACTATAGTCGCATATTGTTAAGTTCTAAAAAAAATTCCTGGTTTAAGTATAAACAAGTTAATAGGGGTGTCAGATACTCCAGGAATTCCACATGTGTTCTAGGTGCCAAGTACTCCTGGTCATTCGTCCCTGGGCCTCAGGAACTCCAGACCACCACCCTCTCTTGTGACAACAGGTGACTGCATATGCTCCAGTTCCTTATTGCTTTCATCATCATGCTTGTCAATTTTTAAATTCATTTATCATTTTTTAAAAACACAGATGTATGGTGCAGCTTCTATGTGCCAGGTACAATTCCAGACCCCAGGAATGCAGCAGTGAATAAACAAAAACAATACCCTGTACTATGTAAGTAAAAACATATAAAATGTATAGAATGCACGGTGGTGAAACATGCTAGAGAGAAAAACAAAGCAGGAAAGGAGAATAGGGAATACCAGGACGGAGAGTGGAGGTGGTTAGGGAGGGTCTCACTGAGGAGGTGACATTCAGCAAAGAAGGAGAGAGAGTGAGTATCTCGGCAGAGCAGAGACCATGTACAAAGACCCTGAGGACAGAGTGTCTTGCATGTCATCACCAGAACTTGGAGTGAATAGGAAGCCATTGGATAGCTGTGGGCAGGGGGATATAATCTGCCTGTTCCAGAAGGTTCACTCTGGCTACTGTGTTGTGAAGACGCAGACTGAGGTAAAGACAGAAGGAGAGAAATCAGCGAAGAGGCTATGGTAACCATTCTGCTCGGAGAGTTGAATGGTGCCTCTGCCTTCGATCTATTTTTTTTTTAATTGGAGCAAGTGAGTACGTAAGTCGTCAAACAAAACTCCACAAAAGTGTGCAGATGTATTCGGAAATAAGTCTAAATTCATCCTAAAATTTAAAAAAATGCTACATTACAATATTCAAGTTTAATTTCCAAAGTCAGTAAAGTGTAAGGCAGTATAAAACAGAAAACTAAATATGACTTGAGATAAGTGAAAACCCATAGTTTTACATGAAGTTTTACCTCAACTATCATGTATACATGAACAGCAAAAACCTCTAAATGCTTGGGTGCCTTTGGGAAATAATTTCTTCCCCATACACACATCTTATGCATAAGAAACAATTGGCTAGCATTATCCCTAATTTGATGTTACACATTAGAGGGTTTGATTAGGCTTTGACTCGAGGGTATTCTCAAGAATGGGGAATATTATTCTTTAAATAGAAAGGTTTGAGTTTTATCTATCCGGTAATTGAAAGGAACATTTCATCATCATTGTGAAAGGTATGAAAACTAAGAATTTGTTAGGTCAATTGTGTAATATGTCAGGTGCAAGCACCTCTCTTCATGGTATTATGGACTTAGAATACTATTTCCATGGTCTTCGTAGTCATACTCTTATGTAGATCCTGACATCAACTCTACAAATATTTGTGGAGTTACTTTTACAAAAAGCTTTAAGAAGATACGTTTGAATTCTGAAAACTTGGTTTACTGTTTACAGGCTCTGCTGCAGCTACTCAGTTCTGCCACTGTAGTCTGAAAGGAGCCATAGATGATACGTAAATGAGTGAGTGCAACTGGCCAGATTTGGTCTACCAGCTGTCTTTTGCTGATTCCTGTCCTAGAGGTCAGGCGTGAATAGCTCCAGACCTCTGAAGATTTGTGGCAGCTGATAAATTCTAGTTATTCGGAGTGACCAGGGGCATGATTCTCAGACTTGTCCCTGTCTATGCTCTTCAGCATCATTGCTCCACATCTGTTTCCACTAAGCATCTCATCTTTTCAATGTCTTTTTAAACTCACTCTAAACGGTCTATTGTACATGAGTTTTCAGTACCTTAACTCTTGGTATTGTGGTTGATGCAATTCCGTTGTTATTTTAGAAAGATTACTCTACGTTTTTTAATTTAAACATCTGTGTACTGAATTACAGTGCTGAAGAGGAGCATGTTTCTATATTAGATCAGGAAAATCTCGATCGTTCCCTGAGCTGTTCCACTTTGCACCCTGTGTTAATGTGTCGTAAGTACAGCTTGCATCAGGGCCTTGGTTAACCTGAGATGCTCTTCGAATCTCCTTTTCAAGGTTGTACTGCTCCTAGGGTCCACTCCTTCCGAGAGCATATTTTTGTCCCTTTGTAGCCATAGACGACACCACTGGTTACATACTTCTGAGGGCTGAACTCCTTGGCTATAGCAACATCTGGCCCAATGGGGCAAACTGGCCTTGTTCTGACAACTGCGTGTCTGTAATGGGTCTCTTGGATCTAGTAAGAATAAACCTACTGTGTTCCCATGTTTTTAGACAAGTCACTAACATTTTCAGTTCAGCTACTACTAAGATTTTTTTTTTTAAGAAAGTAAAACTTCACTTTAAGTCTTATTTTCCCTGTTTCTTTTCTTTCTTTCTTTCTTTTTTTTTTTTAAGAACCTGCTTTTTCCTGACTACAATAATATGAAGGCAACAGCATAGGCTTAATGTGAAAGAAGACAACTCACTGTCAAATTTGTCATTTTAGGTAAATGGCCATCTTGTCAATTTAAAACCTGCTAACTTCTTAATACACCATCTATAGTTGCTATATAAACCGTTTCAGTTTTATTTTTGGGGGGGGGACAGAAGCTCTTTCTAGTATAAATTTACTTTAGAAAGGTACTTTTTAGACTTAGTAGGCATGTGCACTCTATGATTCTACACACACACACACACACACACACACACACACACACAATTATTTCCTAAATACTTGAGTGGAAACTTGGAAGATGTAATATAGGTCATGTAAAATTCACAAAATGAAGTAACTGAAATGCTTCAAATAAGATACATTCCAGGTAACAATGTACCTAAGAATTAACATAAATCATCAAGTTTAATATGAAACTACAGAAAAAAACAGTCTGTTTAGAATTTAACAGTGACAAAATGTAAGTTTTAATTTTACACCCTACTTCTTGTCTGTTTCTGAATTGGCCTTTTAAGGTTGAGTTTGAGGGTATTGGAAGGCATTTACAAATAGAAGAACTTTTTAAACAAGTCATGGTTCAATTTTTTGAGTTAGAATTGACAGACATGGACATCTTAAATATCCTCTCCTAAAATTTATATGGAAAGAGCTAAGGGATTTTCAATGAATGAGAGAGAGAGTAACGTGCACTCAGGTAACTACCCCACGACATGAGACTCGTCCTGGCAGGGTATCCATGAGGCAAAATGGGAAAGCCCCAGACAACGATATCCTCCCCCCAAATTCTTCCTTCTACTTTCCAGATTGAAGTGACAGACTGTTGTAAGGAGGGGTGTTTATGCTGTTGGCCTCCAGTAGAGGAGTAATGCTTATTTGTTATGATCTTAATCTGGCATCTATCAAAACCGAGGGAAGCCTTCAAAATAAACGTTGGAAAACAGTAAGGATGCGATCTTTTATATGACGTGACTCCTGTGTTTAGCGACAGTATCAGCTGTCATCGTAGTGATACAAAACTCTAAGCAATAGTCCCTGTTTTAGAGAACTTAGAAGAGTTCGATGACACAGCAGAGAATTAAACACACAGAATGCTGGCATGACAGAGAAAACACAGAGAGCTGAGGGAGCACCAGAGAGGGTCTGACCCCCTCAAGTGTAAATGTAGAAAACAACTTCTGAAGGAAGTTAGCTCAGAACGGAAGGATGAGCAGGGGTTACTTCAGGAAAGAGAGATGTGCACTAATGGTGTGAGGTTGAGGGACTGGCATTTGCAGAGCTGTCAAGGCAAGTGGAAGGATCTAGTGTGCTCAGCGTCTTCAGAAAGGTCATTGTCACTGGCACATGGCATTTTGGGGCTATATAATGAGATGGGAGAAGCAATCAAGAGATGGATCATGGAGCATCATTTAAGGAAGTTGGACTTTATAGGAAGGGTAATGAAAAGTCATGGAATCATTCTAGTCAGGAATGTGACATATGCAGCTTTGTATTTAAGAAGTTCACTGAGGCAAAGTGGCGGAGGTCAGACCCTGGGGCAGGGACGGGATACGGCCATTGTACGACAGGTTCGAGGAAGGGACATCTATGAAGGAAACGAAGAGTGAGAATTCACAAGTTTATGCTTTAGTTTGTTTCTTCATCAACTTAGCACTTATACTCAGAAATGTCCATGTATTATGAAGGTTTATTTCTCATAATATAAATATTAACCAAAAACCCTTTGATTCATGATTAATAATCTTTAAATGATAAATATTTATTGGAGCATAAATTCTTATGGCATTAAAACACAAATAACGATGATGGTAATAATGATAATAACCACAGGATTAACTATTGTTTACATAGTTTATTATATACCAGAAAATTTATAAGGACTTCACATGTTAACTCAGAGGGACTGGGTATATTTACAATAATACTATTTTTTTTTCAGACTAAAAAACTGAGATTTAGCAATATCAGGGAAATTACCCAGGGTCAAACATGTGAGAAGTGGTACAGATGAGGTTTGAATCTAGCCACTGACTATTGTGACCTTATGACGGTCCTGCACTGACAACATCCGGCTATAGAGCAGACAGAACACTGGAACTTTCTCTTCGGACAGGCAAAAGACTGGCAAGGCTGTCACAGCTCCAACTCTAAGGAGTTTATAACTAAAAACTCTTTTCCATTGCATCGAGTAATAAGGTACTGCTTTCCTGCCATAGCCCTCCCATCGTGTGTCTTAAAATATGGTGAATAAACTCTAGAGCACGTTAGTGGAGTGAACCTCACCGCTGACATAAATTTTGCATTATAAGGATTTCAGCTCCAAATGCGCATTGTCACTACGTATGCATTTGATCCACTTTTATACTAGAAGGAAGACTTCACCCAGGCAAGAGAAGTTACCTTGATGCAATATTTTCAATTGGAGCTTTAAAAGCAAGAATGCCCCCCGCCCCAGATCCTCAAAGAATTTTTTTAAAACAAAGAAGGTGTCAGAAAATTACAAGTCACTTGAAGATGTGCTACTTTAGAAAGGTAGGGGTCCCTGAAAAGATGGAACCGGTGAGAAAGCCTGTGCAGCTTGTCCTTTCTGGATGACAAAACTGCTGAGACACTGTACCCACATTCCGCCAACCCAAGAATTCTCAAGAAACACGTCCCTCCCCTGGTCTTCAGATATGGCTGAATTACTCCACTGACAGCTTCAGCATATGCTCAGGGCTCCATCACAGGAAGTACTTTCAAATACAAATTTAATTTTAAAATAAAAGCATTAAAGTGGTTGCCATGAGGAGAAGAAATCAGAACTCTGCTGGACTCCCATACATTTATTCTGCGACTTGTCTGTTCGCATTTCCGTGGGGCAGGGCACACTCATCCTTCCCAGTGAGGGGGGCCTCCTAGGTCTCATCCAGACCCACCCGTTATTCAGACTGAACACTAACAGCGGGCAGAACACGGACAGGCGATCGGCAAGGGGTGTCTAGTGCCTGCCGAGTGACAGCCAAACTGACCCAGCACCCACATTCATGGAGAAGGGCATACTGATCTTCCCTGCCGTCCCCCTCAGGCCTCTTCCACCACAAAGGCAACGGCATGCTTCGGTCCTCTGTCCCCAGGATGTAGCCATCGTGTCAACCCACTGCTTTACGGGGCTGCTCCGTGGTCCGCTGTCCCCCTGGCCTCCCCTCATTCCAGCTTCACACCGTGGTCTTTGCCAAGCCCCTTGTTTTGCACTGCCGTTCTGACTCGCTCCCCGTGGCAGGGAGTGCGGCTCCAGCACGGGCCCTCCAATCCTCCGTTCTGCAACCAGGGGACACAGGCGCCGAGACAGGTGCGATTCCCTGTGCCTCCTCTCATCAGGGCAGGGACATCGGACTCACGAGCCTCTTCACACAGATGTGCACTGATGCTCCCTCATCCCTACCACTCACCCCTTAGCGCAGGGCTCCCCTTGGGAACTCACAGGGGTAACAGCCTGTGGCACCTGCGTGGGTGCGGACAGGGGATAAACATGGCAGGGACACCGGAGAGAACGCTCTGAAGGGAGCAGCTGCTGCCTGACGCGTTTCTGGTGATTATTTCTCACTCAGGTACAAGTCAGAATCTCCACAGAAAGCTCCATTGTTGCTTTTATACCTTATTCTCCTGTCTTCTCCCACTGGCCTGCTTCTAGCACGAAGGCACTGATACATGGTTGGAAGGTACAGTTAGGTGTTGTTTCCCTGCAGGACTGTCCTCACACCGGGCAACGAGCAGTAAGTAAGTACCTGGTATTGTCAGCGTGACCGTGATTGTAATAAAAGTCAGTCTCAAATGTATTGAATGAGCTATAAAAAACCGTCTAAAATGGTTCTCAACCTTCCTAATGCCGCGACCCTTTAATACAGCTCCTCATGTTGTGGTGACCCCCATACAATTATTTTTGTTGCTACTTCATAATTGTAATGTTGCTGCTGTTATGAATCGTCATGTAAATATCTGATATGTGTTTTCCGGTGGTCTTAGGCGACCCCCCTGAAAGGGTCATTTGACCCCCAAAGGGGTGGCGACCCACAGGTTGAGAACCGCTGGCTAAACCCTAATGCGTTCACTCTAAACACAGATAATTGCCTGATGGTCATCACAGGAGGTTTACAAGAAAGAAACTCCTCTTCATCCTGGCAAGGGTTTTCGACTTAAAGACTTCTTTTTCAGGGTTAGGCAATAAGTTAAAATAGGGCTTAATACTATCAAGAATTCAAGGTCAATGATTCCTCCCTTCATGGGTCACACCAGGTCAGAAACAGAAGAGTTCTTCCTTCTCTAGAATGTACGTGCCAAGGAACTCTGTGTTGTGATTTTGCTCCAAATCTGTTCATAAGAAGAAAAATGGACCGGAAGCATTGGAAGTGGCACAATTAATGGCGGAGGTGTGTCGGAGTGACAGCATGTGTGATCAGGACGTGGTGATGGGGGACGGGGGGACGGTACTTGTAATCAGCACCGTAGATGCTGCGTGTTCCTCTCTGAGTGGCCCCAGGTCACCCCCGATCCTTCCCATCCTGCTCCCACCTGAAAGGGCGTTCAAAGACGGAGCAGGTATCAGTCATCTTACTCTGGTGTGAACTGAAGTCATCATGCTATATTCCTTAGAGTCACCTGCTCTGCCATCCCTCTACGTCGTTTATGGATTAGAGTTTAAGGGGATCTTAGAGGTCCATAACTGGTAATGGATGAGAGAAGCATTCAAGTTCCCAGTGCCCCCGAGATCGTGCTGCCTCCCCACTCTGCACTTTGAGGGAAGGAAGAGAGAGTGGGAAAGAGCAACGCAACAGGACGACGTGAGAGAAAACAGAGAAGAGACTTGGAGTCGAGAAGCATTCTCTAGTTTTACGGGGAGTAGAAGAGGCATCATTAAAGATGTCTCCTGTCTCTTCCTATTCATTGTTTCTTTTTCTGTTACTTAGATTTTGACTTTTTTTGCCAAAGGATTCGAGGTGATTGAAAATAAAAGGAAGGGGGAGCATGTGAGGTCTCGCTCCCTGGTACGTTGTCAGTTTGGCTCAAATAAAAAATCCAAATAAGTAAAAATAAAATATCAGGATCCTTCCCTCCACCACAAACCCACTCCTCTTGCTATTCCCTTATCATTTCTCACACTGACTTGCGCGTGGGATAGCAGCATATTCCTATCATGCCATCCACAATGCTGTTTCCTAGGTTTCTCAAGGAGTTATGCAATGTGTAGAATATTTTTGTAAAAAAATGCTAAAACGAAAAAAAAAAAAAACAGACCAAAGGAAACAAGCCAAAGTACAGTTCTCTTCTCTATGCTTTGCCAAATATATCTTTCCTAGGAACAATTAATATAATGTTATAATATTTATTAAGATAATCGATAACAAGATAGTTAGCAACCTGTCAAATAACACCACCAGCCTGGAAATCACTAATTTGAGTAAAACCTTGAGGATTAAGCACTAAAGAAAATCAAAATTAAGTAAAATGAGGCCAGTGTTAACCATTGCTTAACAAAATTGCTGGCCATTGTAACTGTTTGAAAAAAAAAATGACAGTGATCATACTAATTTTTAAAATGTGAGATTTATATCTCTTCCTTGATCATAAATTTACCTTGCTACCTGTGCTGTTAGAGATGGCCATAGGCACATCATAAATACTTAAAATTCTGGGCAATTCACACAGGAAAAAAATAATTCCCTTAAAAAGATCTATGTCAAATGGAAAAAAATAGCCATTGCTCATATTACAAATTTTAAACTAATGTTTTTTTATTTGTGGAAAAGGACATCATAGTAATTAGATTTGAAAAAATTTTCAAGGGTTTCTATTATAATTCCAAAATTATTACTTTTTAAATTTTCTAAATATTTAATTAGATTATGTCTAAATCAAGAATGTTATTTTTCCAGCTTGCTACACATTTTTTCATGGTAAGAAAATTGCATATAATTCAAATACGATCCCTGTAGGAGAATTTTTAATTTTGACTACTTTATCACCTACTTGATCCATGAAAACATGGTACCATTAATTAAACATGAATTACATCATTAGATATTAGAGCACTAAAATTGTTTGATGTCTATTGTCAAGGACTTCACTTGATTAATTTATGAGTTCATTTCATATTTATAGCATGCCTATTAGTGATTACTACTGCTAGACACAAAAGATGTAAATGTAATAAGATATAAAAATTACTGAAAAAACATATTCCACTTGATCGTGGCCATAAAAAGAGAAAGCCAATGTATACAAAGCAATGTAAAAACTACTATAAGAAGGATATGCACAGTGTGTTCTCTAAGTGCTTTCCTTACATAGTAGAACATGCATCAAGAAGAGATTTGGAAACTTTGCTCAAAGCAAAATATATTATTTCAAACGAGCTTCTGGTTAGATACAGTAGCCATTAGGCAAACGCTGGTTGTTAAACTAATCCCATAAAATGAAATAAAACTTAAAATTCACTTCCTCCGATGTATAAGCCACATGTCAAACACTCAATAGCTCGTATTTATCAACTCAAAAATCTCATCCAAGTTTGTATTTAAATGTTTTATGATTGTTTTTTCCCCAAACTGCAATGATCTTTTTGGTAAATTGCTATGTTTCAATGATCTTTTGGTAAATTAAAGTTGTAAAAACAACAACTTCTGTATCAAAGGCCACTTTCTGGTTATCAAATAGAGTTGTGTACTATTTCCTAATGAAGTCATTATTTTCAGGAGTGCCTTGCTCGTCACTGCATTCTTAATACCTATCAGAGTGCCTGGTAAAATGGAACCATAAAATTTTTATCGAATACCAAATAAATAGATTGGATGAATAGATGAATGAAGACATTTGTTTTCTTGCGAGGCAGTCAAATGAAGAAACCGGAAGTCGCCTGCTGATAAAGAGATCATTTATGCCACCTACTATCTTTCTTATTTTTCTTTTTCTGGCCAACATTTCCAGGAAAGGAATGGCACCTTTGAAATATAAAGTGTGAAGAAACCCTAAAGATGGTTGGAATGGGCTTTAAAGATAATGCAGTTCAACTTCTCTCTCTCTCTCCTTCCTCCTTCTCTCCCTTTCTCCTTTTCTCTCTCCCTCTCCTTCTCTTTCTTTTCTCTTCTCTTTTCCTCTCTCTCTTGCAACAGATATGGATAAAAATACAGGCAGGCTCACACAGCTCATCAACAGCAGACCAGGACTAGAAGACATGCCTCATATCAGAGGAAATAAAGTACCAGTTCTTTTATTGACTGTAATTCAACATAAAAACAGAGTGAACCTCCTGTATCTTAAGAGATTATTATATCACTCTAGGGAGGAGGATTTCAGAAATAATTGAGTTGATCAGTGAAATAGCTTATTCTAAAATGAGGATTTATGATGCACCAGAATGTTACATTCCACTCAAGTTGTGGAGAAATTCAGGGTCCTATTAAGGTAGTTGCTTGTAACAGAAAAAATGTTTAGATTACAGTAGAGGATTAGAAAAAGGTACCGAAATGTTCCCTACTATCTTATTTCTTTATACTTGGTTTTGTGCATTATTTAAAAAATTTTCTGATCTTTAGTGTTGATGTGTATTCTTTTTTTCTTCATGATGTAAAAACATGGATGACTCTTAGCCAACGACGTTTACGATAGAGGTTAATCATATGTTTATAACTGGGGTTTGTACCCTAGTTAATGACAGTGATACATAATTTTCAGCACAGTCCCTAAGAGCTAATAAATTGAACTTGTGATCCTAAACTTATAAAATGAGCATAACAATTTCAAAAGGAGAAAAAATATTCTTGTCTTTTGTAAGAACTTGACTAAGACCCAGAATATGGGGAAGCCTGGAGGTATCGTGGCAGAGGGAGCCATCTGAGTATTAAGAAATGACCATTTTCCTAATGTTATTTTTCATTCACATAGTTACCACTTGAAATAAAAGTGTCTATTTTGAAGGTGGGTTATATTACTATAGTTACAGGCTTGTCCAACCTGTGGCCCATGAGCCGCATGTGGCCCAGGACAGCTTTGAATATGGCCCAACACAAATTCTTAAACTTTCTTAATACATTATGAAAATTATGCATGGACATTTTTTTTTTTTTAGCTCATCAGCTATTCTTAGTGTTAGTGTATTTTATATGTGGCCCAAGACAATTCTTCTTCCAATATGGCCCAGGGAAGCCAAATGGTTGGACTCCCCTGCCTAGCAGAAGGCAATACAAAGGACTAGCTATTCATCCTGAAGCAACTACTGGAGAGAACTAAGAAATTCTAAGTGATTTGCATCAATCAGAGGCAGAACAATTAAATTTTAGGGTGGTGGCAAGGAAAAAGTAGGCTTTGTGCAACAACCCAGTAAGTAGGTTAAAGGTTACAAGATGTCATATTAGAAAAAACAGTGCTTGTATCTACAGCCTTCTCCTTGCTAGCGACTGGACTGCACGGGGACAGAGGAACAAAAGGGAGACCCAGTTTCCCTGGGATGTCTATCAGACCAGGATGTCATAAAATAAAGACCTTCTGCCAAAGTGGTGAATGGAGCTGTGTCATATTGAGTCACAGGAAGAATCACCTCATCCATATCCTGGTATATATTTCTTGACATTTATTCAGTTTTGAAAATTTTAAATTAATTGTATTAATTTTGTAAAACAACGTTGGCACACCATTATTACCCAACCTCCATAGTTTACATTAGGGTTCATCTTTGATACTACACGTTCTGTGGTTTGGGGCAAATCTATAATGACACGTATCCACCATTACAGTATCATACAGAGTAGTTTCACTGCCCTAAAAATTCTCTGTGTACCTCCTCTTCCTCCCTCCTTCCTCTTAACCCCGGGCAACCTGATCTTTTTATTGTCTCCACATTCTTGCCTTTTCCAGAATGTCACATACAGAGTCGGAATCATGCAGTAGTTAGCTTTTTCAGATTGGCTTCTTTCACTTAGTAATAACATGCATTTAAGAGTGCTCCACACCGTTTCATGGCTTGAAGGCTCATGCCTTTTCCGATCTAAATAATATTCCATTGTCTGAATGTATCACAGTTTAATTATTCACTTACCTACTGAAGAACATCTTGGCTGTGTTCAAGTTACGGCAATTATGAATAGAGCTGTTATAAATATCTGTGTGCAGGTTTTTGTGTTGATGTAAGTTTTCAATCCCTTTGGACAAATATTACCAACAAGTGCGATTGCTGGATCACATGGTGATAGTATATTTAGTTTTGTGCGAAACTGCCAAACTGGCTATAGCATTTTGCAGTCATGCCAATAAGAAATGAGAGTTCCTTTTACTTCATGTCATCACCATCATTTAGTATTATCAGTTGTCTGCATTTTGGCCATTCTAATAGATACATACTGAGATCTCACTGTTGTTTTAATTTGCAGTATAATTCAATTTTCAAAGTCCTCTTGCTTATGGATTTTCCCAAAAGTTAGAAATAAACTGACTTATGATTTCTTTAAACTTAATATGAGGGCTGTCCGGAAAAAATTCCAGCCATCAATGCCTCTGTTTTTCATATAACATTGCTGGATACTTTCTGGACAGCTCTGTTTTCTAGGATGCTTTGGATGTTAGATATTGGAAAATAATGTCATGAGTTATGGGTGGTCCCCATATTTCCAAATGGTGAAAATACATGGATTATATAAATTTTCTGAAAGAAAAATTTGCCAAGAATGCCAATATAAGTAATGTACTGGGAGCATCATTGATGAAATATTGTTTATATTATATGAACTACTGTTTAATTATATTAAATGCTATTTCCACCTAATTAGAAAATGTAAATTTTAATGAGAAAAATAAATTCCTTTAATGAGTTATTATCTCAGAGTATAGAAAATTATGCTTTGGAATTTGAAGGTAAAAGTATCTTCAAAAGATTTATTTTGCCTATTTATTGTTTTTATTTATTATTTTATTCATTTCACAGATAGAATTCTATTTAAAGATGTTCTTGAAATGTTGCCTGTTTCAGCTTTTATTCTAAATTCTTGTCATCTCATAAATCTTACACTTAAAGGAAAAAGGACCAAAGATAAAACCTCAATGTTTACTTTGAAATATATGTTGTTATGATTCCAGTCAATAAATAAAACATGTAATCAAAAAAAAGAAATTCTTCAGTTATGTCTCCAATTGAAAAGTCAAAGTACTTTGCATAAAAGTGTATGGATTATGAATAAGTTAATGTTAGTTATCCACCTCGTTTCTCCAACCTGTACAGGGGTCATACAGTATCACTGATCAATCTTCACAGCCTGATAGGTGAAGATAAATTCAAGGTTGCCAGTGAGCAGAAGCCTTACTGCCAAGCCCATTATCATGTCATGACCCTTCAATTAGTCATTTAAATTTTTGTATTTCAAACTCAACGCTATGGCTCAACCTGATACTACTTTAAGATGTTCCAAAACATCACATCATTTGCATTTGAATGAAAAGACATTCATTTGAATGAAAAGATATTTTCAGTACCTGAAATATCGTTATAGAAATTAAATATATATTTATCTTGATTTCAACTAAGTTACCAGGCATGGGTTTACTCGTGAGTAATATTGTGAATTTAAAGCTTGTTTCATTAGAAGATTTCCCCCAGAATCAAGGTAAAAATACTGATAACATTCACTGACCATTTTCTGAATTTAGCCACATTTGAGATTAAAATATTTTGCTAAATCACAAGGGTTCTACTTATGTGAATGTGGAATCGCAACTTACCCCTGTCTGTGTCGTACAGGAAGACAAAACAGTTCCATTCGTAGTGATCCAGCAGGCTCAAGAGCGCCCCTCGTAAGGAGGGCCTCAGCTGCAGCACAAACTGGCTCTCCCCCTCCGTAGGGAAACTCGGTGTGATGAGGGAGATGTGCAAGGCGCTGCAGAAGGAGGTCAAGGTGTGTACTGACCGCTTATCATAGAGTCCAAAAATGGCAAATACTCCTCTAGAATACTGGGAACAGACTGAAACAAAAGAGGAAAACAACACACGAACTATTAGCACACTCTAAACTTGTTAGCTTCTACATCTATAGTCCTTAAAATTAACAAGAGCAGCAACGAAACACAAAACCCTCTGAATTATGGGTATGTAAAGAATATAAAAAAGGGTAAAAGTGAAGTGTGCAATTAATTGTATGCTTGTAATCAATTAAGGAAGTCTTGAGTTTGTAATATTTAAAGTCCAGAATTGAATGAGAAAACTTGGAGCTATATGGTTCCTTTTTCAGAAGGCAATTTGAGTTAAAGGGAAATTTAACTAAAATGAAGTAATATATGACGTTCTATGGTAATGTGGTAAAACCTATGTCAGAGACTTTTAAGTGTGACAAATCCAAATTTTTCTCTGTATTTTTTTCTTACCTGCAAAAATATATTATTATATTTTGAAAATGTTGCAGTATTATTATTATTATTATTTTAAAGCATTAAAATTGCTTATATTTTTTCAGAGAACATAAGTTACCTGTACAGATGTACGTATAAAAGTTTCACCTACATAAGCACGTTGGAGGAAAGACAAATACATGTGCAGACCTGAGGATACATTGAGTGTAGAATCATAGATTTAATTTAATCCTTTATTCCTTGATGGAGAAACTGAATTCAAGGAAGGTATTAGGACCTCCTTAAGGTTGGTTAGTAGCAAAGTTTGGATCCAGTGTTCAGTCTCTGAAAATGAGTCAAGAGCCCCTTTTACCGTACAATACAGCCTCATAGCAGGGAATGAGGAAGAATTAATTTTCACATAGTTTAGAACCCTCGAAGCCAGAACCCAGCAGAATTCAAAAGCAGTTACAATTCTGTTTTCTTTAGAATTAGGCTTTTCATTTCTTCCTTAATTTAAACATTTCCATGCAGCTAGTGGAAATAAGACTATAGTTTATCTTCTCTTGTTGATTTACTTAAAGTATTCAGGATTTTAGCCACTGAAGTTCTAAATTGCATGATTTTTGACATATCTGCATATCAACTCTACTAGGTACTTTATTTTCACCTTTCTCTCCCTTATTAATTTTTCAATTACAGTGGACATTCAATATTATTTTATATTAATTTCAGGTGTACAGCATAGTGGTTAGACATTTACATCATTTAAGAAGTGATCCCCCTGACTAGGCTAGGACCCACCTGCACTATGCATAGCCATTACCATATTATTAACTATATTCCCTATGCTTTACTTTACATCTCCATGATTATTTTGTAACTACCAATTTGTACTTCTTAATCCCTTCACCTTTTTCATCCTGCCCCTGAGCTTCTCTCCCATCTATCACCCCGATAAATCCAGTACCCATCTGACACCATACAGAGTTAGTACAATATCACTGACTATATTCCTTATGCTATACCCTAGAGGAACAACTAAATTACCTTAGTGCCATAATTTCAAATCTATATGCTTATCTTTTCTAGTTTGGGTTGAACTGCATTTGTTACTCAATCTAAATTATCTTCTTTTCCCCCAATGGCAATTTCACAATTTCATTTTTTATCACACCCTGAGCGTTCTCTTGAATCGCATTTGAAAATAGAAGTTCGGCTGTTGGGAAAGTCACATTGGGAAACCCTAGATGCTTAGTGGAATTGAGGCTAACTTGAGTCACTTCTAGGTAAGACATAAAGCTACAACACATTTCTAAACCCAACAACACTAAGTCCTCCTGAAGTAACAGGACCCAAGGTAAGCAGCTGATCCGTCTCACCTTGCCTTTCTTTTCCATCTCCCAGTTATAGCAAGGACAACGAGGCAAATTCATAAAGAAAAAATATTCTTCTTGAGGTTCTTGCCCTGTCATGTTTTGATCACTTTTTCATTTTCCCCCCACATTTTATGGTTAAATTTAGATGATCACGCTTTCAATATAATTTCTAGTTCAACATCACTCTTACATTTTATCACATATGGCTAAAGGTCCTATATCTTTCTGACTTATATAGCTAGTTAAAGAAGCTTTTAGTTTTATAAAATTTTTACGTTTTCTGATTTTGGTTACTAACTATAATTCCCAAGTTCATTAAGAAGCCTACAGTATGAGATAATCTTAGGAGTAGTTCATAGTGGTACAAAGAAATTCGATTTTGCTTTGGTAAAGCAGTACGAGGCTCTTGAAAAAAATTAATTATGCTAACAACATTCATATCTATATTCTAAAACAGCTGGGCTTTAGAAAATTATGAAGTGTAATTAAATAAGAAAATTTAATAAAACTGGAGGTGATTCTTTTGTTTTTGTTTATCGTGTTTCTCTAAAATGGGGATAGAGTTTAAGCAATGTAATTATAACATAAGAGGTAACAATGAACAGAAAACGAATGCTGTTGGTCTTCTTTAGACGATGTGTTCAAAGAGATACTGTATATGTTTTGGAAAAACTAAATCTCAGCTAAGGGGCCACAGTCTCTTCAAATGGACAAGACTAGGATAGAATTGACATTAAGATACAGGGGAAAGACTGCAATCCTTAAGAACAAGTTCAAATCCTAGTGTTTTTATTTATACACAAATATGAGCTAATGTATGTTAAAGTACTATTTTATGAGGACAAATGAGGTAATTAGTAAGTGGTAGATTTTATGAACATAAAATTTTCTATATGCATATATGAGTGTTGTCTGGAAAAAATCCAGCTATAAATGCCTCTGTTTTTCATAGGATATGGTTGGATACTTTTTGAACAGCCCTCGTAGTTTAAGTAGCTCTTTTATTTAATAAGAGGATAAAAGGATTAGAGGGTAAAAATACCACAGGTGATCCAAAACCAAGTATTCAGATTCCATATAACAAATACCAGTTACTTTTGTGAATATTGTATTAAGGTTTATAAAGAACTACTATCAAGGAAGAACATCCAATTCTAATTCTAAGCTCACCCAGGAACTAGAATTTAATCACCTGAGTAAATGGCCAACCTGGAAAGCTTATTCTTTTGGAAACTCGGCAAGTTCCCTAGAAGAACTTATAGAGTGGTTTGATTGACTGCAAGATCTAAGAAACATCATATTGTAACATGGGCGAATATTCGGTTTCAACTTCATTCAGTTCTGTAACTTATATGAGCTGATAAATCAAGCTGCTGGATTAGCTCTTAACCTTGTGAATGGTCCATCAAGGCTTTGGACGTATTCCTGTAAGTGCTATCTATACATTTAGCATATAACCTGGAGGTACTCCTTTGTTTTCTTGTTCTCTGGATTTTCATGCACACTGAGGGCCTACTTTCAATCTTTATGTCGTAAGTGTCTGGTTCAATTAATTTTAGTTCACCTTACTAGAAAAAAAAAGTTGAAGAGCTTTAGAAATCATATCTAAGATGCTGACTTTCAGTTTGGGGCTAAAACTATGCACGGATTTTAATACTTGTTTAAGAAAATGTAAGCTAACAGAATTTACAAATCATGTATTGTAAGTCACTCAGGGATAAAATGAATATTGACATAGTCTTTTCTGTTATGGGGCTCTAAAATCATACCATTGCTAAATTTTGGTTTCCAACTGTCTGGTTTTCTTTTTGTTTTTGTTTTTGAGGAACCCCACAAGATCTCCAGGAGGACTTGTAAAGCTTTGTGTGAGAACCTTTTGTGACACAGGAATGGGTGGGCAAGGCTGGACTCCTTTCCCCTGGTCCCCACTCTGTCCCCCCAAAACCCAATAGCACCTCTGAATTCTTTTATTTCAAATATTGAGATACTGTCAATATAAAGTTTTATGTGCAAAAAGTGTTACACTACTAAAGGAAGGTCAAACGCAATATATTCTGCACAAAGTTCCTCTATTGTTTTTTCCTACTCTACTGTTTTTGAGGTAATTGTAACACCCCACAACTCTGGCGCTTGCTATATAGTATTTAGTTTTTTAAAACTTATTCCATTTGAGCCTCGACAACATTAATGTTCCTGCTATTTAATCATCTCTATCTGCTTTCATTCTTAGCATCATCGTAAGTACCTGTCTATCTCTTTGCTACAATTATCTGTCATGCTGCCTCTAATAAACTTATTTTGAAACTATGGTAATTCTTGCACTACCCTACAGAGTACTTTATTTGATCCAATAGAGTCACATTTGAAAATATTAATAACTATTTCCATATTTAGTATTATCATCTAGCTTTGTAAACACACTCAAATTAAAATTTGCTTGGTTATATTTTATGACATCTATTGTTTAGCATACAAATAATTATTCAGACAATGAAACTTCTTAAACTATATAAATACATACATCAATTAATGAAAGTAACTAAGCTGAATATCAACATGTTCAGAATACATAAAATGGAATAACTGAATTTTAATGTTCTTGCATACCATAAAAAGTAAAATAAACAAGAATTAATGCTTAGTCACTAAGTAAATGCAATGATACTAGGTTGATACATATGTTGGGATACAAACATTAATCAAGATAAGACTTTCAATGAAATAATCCAATCATAATCTTAATTGCATATTCTAGATCCTGCTTCACTAATGAGATCACTTGGATCATGTATTATGTAACTAAACTCATAATATAAACACATAGTAATAATCCATTCATCTTTTACCTGACAGTGTTAATTAATTAAACCTGTCTTCTCATCAGGTAATCACCCGGTTTCATTCCAGGGTCCACTTTCCAGATGCCAAATCAAGTCAAATTATCATATAATTTGTGATCATTTATAGCTCTATATCACATGCAAATTAAATGACATGGTCTTAGCTCAGTTTCTCAAGTTGTGGGAATAAACCCAAGGGATGAGGTGAATCTTACGTCACTACTGCAGCATGGATAGAAAGAAGAAAGGTCACTGGTCCATTCTCCTGTATCCTCAGCTTTCCTCTGCTCTAAAGGCTTTCTTCAATGCTTTTCTACAAAATTAAGTTTATTGGGTGACATTGCTTCATAAAATTATATAGATTTCAAGTGTACAATTCTGTAATACATCATCTACATATTGTATTGTGTGATCACCACCCAAAGTCAAGGGTTTCTCAATGCTTTAAAACAGCTTAATGCTTGCATTTTATAAGACAAAGATCTTGCCTGACCCCATTGTCCCCATCTCTTTCTACCCCTTCTCAGCCACCTTGACTGAAGGAGTTTTCTGCTTACACTGTTTCTAACTCATCTGGCTCCTGTATGTCTCAGGCACCAAAATCATTCTCGTCAATTTTGCTAATGCCCAACTGCATCCTAAATCTTATATTTTAGCTCCTATCTTACTGGAATCCTTCGCTGTATTTGAAACTTCAGATACTTCTCTCAAATGCTTCCTTGTCTTGCTTTCTTAATACCACCACACTCTACTTTTCTCTGAGTATTTGTTAGTGTCTTTGAACCGAATATTTTTAAAATTGTTCTTTTTGTGTAAAGACATAATTATTTATTTCTTTATTGAAATTCATTGTATCTATAGCAACGGACACATGATTAGAACTTGCCCCTGGAAATATATCACTATAATAGACTCAATGAAAACTAGAAGCACTGTGAAAAAGTTGACCGAGAACAGTCTAATGTATGGTATGTGATCTGGGAAATGGGAAGAGAGCGAAACAGAAAAGATAAAAAAAACTATTAAAATTCTTCACCTTATTTTTTATGCTGCTCAATTTGTGTATCATGTATAAGACACATTTGTGGAAGATTTGCCCTTTTCTGAGCTAAGGTAACCAGAGTTATGTGTTGTTACGGTACACCTGCAACAGATATCACTAATCTGACACCTTGGATCTGGAGAAGATGAGTTTTAGCTGTCACTCAAAATATTGCAGCTTTCCTTCTTAAAAACACTCTTCTCTTGGCTTCCCTAACAGAACACTCTCATGAATTTCCTCTTATCTGTGTGCTTATTCTCATTTTCCTTGCTTGCATCTTCATGTTTTGACAAATCTTTAAATTATAACATAGCATTTCTTCTACACTGTCTTTAGATAATCTCATCTATCTCTATGACTTCCAATAGTATCCATGTGGCAGTTCTTCCCTGATTAATACCTTCAGTTTTGTCTTTCTTATGAGCGTCTGACTCAATTGTGAATACTTTCTTCAACATCCTGCTTTGTTCTCTATTTGGCACCTCAAACCCAGCTGGGCCAAAACAGGACCCTCCATTTTTCTTTGAGAACTTGTTCTCTGGTTTCCCTCATCTCAATAAAAACCATGACCATCTACAACGATATTCTTGATTCTTCCCATCCTCTCTTCCTACCTGGAAGTCATGAGCAAATCTTGATGGTCTTATTTCAAAATATCATAAATATATCTATGTCTCTTCACTTCTCTGTATGTCCACTCTGCCACCATGATCTTGCCTGTTATCTACTCCAAAAGTCTTCCTACTATACTTCTTACTTCTGGTTTTCTTCCTTCCCAATTACTCTCCACTCGTCAGAAATGCAAATAGGACTGCATCTCATCCCTACTTAAAATTCTAGGGGCTTTTCTTCATGTTAGAGTAATATCCATGTGGTCTAAGAAGCTCTAAAGATTTTGTCTTTGCTAAAATCATCTACCAATATCTCCTCACTCTTTTTAACTCAGCCAAACTATCCCTTTATCTGCCATTTAAACACATTTCTCAGCCCTGCTTAGAGACTTTATACGAGGGGCTCTTTCCCTCCTGACATATTCCATGGCTCAGTTCTCACTGTTCTCATCTCAGCAAAAATGTCGACTCCTCAGAGAGCCTCGGGTTGTCGCCTCTGAGAAATGAGGCTCCCACAGCTCCCGTCAACCCTCTACCACATGATCTTGGTTTATTTCTTGCATAGCCCTTACCACTCCATGAAATTATATTATTTATTTGATTGCTTATTTATCTCTTTTCTCTAGGATAATGTGAGTTCCATGAGAGGAGGGAACTTGCCCTGTCCATTGATAAATCCTCAGGTGCTAAAACTGGCATTTGGAAAGGGCTCAATTAATATTTGTTGAATGAATGAAATCATGGTTTCTGGTTTAAGAAACAAGGAAAGAAGAAAGGCCAGGAGAGTATGAAATGACTGGCTGGAAGCCACAGAAACCTACTCCCTGGTGGCTGAATTGTCAAGTTAAGTTTTCCTTTCCACCCGGACTGGAGGCAATTTCCTTTTGGTCGCCATATGCATTCTCCCTCGCCTTTCAAACATGCACCAACTCACCATTAGCTTTTAATTAAAGCTTAGTTTCTGAAAATCACCAGCTATTATCACATAGAAATGTAATGATTCTTCATAAGAAAACCAAATACAATAACTATAGATTGCATTTTTAACAATTTAAAATTCAGGTAATGAGACAATCCTCTCCTTTACAATTGAACAAGACATCTCCATGTTATGTGTTGCTCAGTGTGATGTTACACTGTCCTTTCTATGCATTTAATTTTCACAGAATACGATGAAGCAGCCTAGAGTTTGGCCCACCCTCCCACTGCCCAGTCCCCGGTTCTACAATGTCCTGATTATTGCTTTCCACCCTGTGTTTACCTAATTCCTACCTGTTAAGTTTTAGAATCTTGTCATTTATCTTTCTTCTAAAGGAAATCTTATCACCAATCTGGATTTTAAAAAATAACTTCTCTTAAAAGACTCACAGTTTATTTGAAATCTTCTTAAAGTTGGGAAGTATTAGTTAAGCATCTTCCTTCTTTCCTTGATTATTCGATGTTAAAATGATTAGCTCTTCGTGTTCAGATATGAAAAGTCCCAATCAGATGGTAGATAGAACACGCTGGGCCCAGAATTCATTAATTCATGCCCGTAAGGCATTATCAGAGGTTATTAATATGGAAAAGCTAATTTTCTTAGACTTCTAAACGGTGGTTAGCTACAGTACATAAAGTTACTGAAGCTAATCACCATAAATGACAAGCTGAAATGCAAATTGCACAGAAATATTTCACTTTAATTATATCACAATTAAGCACTTGCGCTTCCTCAGATGTCTCTCCCTGAAGATGCTTCTGGACAATGCCACCAAAGATCACAATGGGGTATAATCACGGCTCACGCTCCCCTTCCGTTTTATGACATCCCAGCTAGAAAGCACATTTCCATTCCAAATTAAACTAATTGAGAGCTCAGTAAAAATATACAGGCTTGTTTGCAGATTGCCTTCCAGAGTCAGGCCATCACAATGGGGACATGTGGCTCAGCGCTGCTGCTGAGGCCTGTCAAAGAACAAGCGGTAGGCTCTTTGCAGCACTCAGCGCGAGAAGCAAAATTCCACTCAGCGTGAAGCTGGCTGGCTTGGCAGAAATTGGGGTGCTGCAAAGATCCTATCATTCTTCTACGTGGCTAATATATAACCATAACGGCTCCAACCAGTGAGGCTTTGGGAGGAAGGACGATGACAGGAGAGGAAGAAAACGATTCTAAAAAAGCACCTAAATTGTAATAGGTGTGTGCTCAGTTCTTTCCTTGTCACCTTGCAATCACCAAGAACAGTGCACAGGGAAAGACACCCCGCGATTTATGGTTTAGCATTCCAGAACTTATTTTTTGAATCTTTAAGTGGCTCCTTAATGGATACATTCGATTCATCATCTATATTTTATATACTGTGTAACTGAGTTGCATAATTGCAGTAGGATTCTTTTTATGCTAGGGAAACATTTTTTCAAGGATCTAAATAATATGTTGAAAGCTTTTCTTCATCAGAGGAGATGCAGCTGGCTTCCTGAGAAGCATTTAAATACATCGCAAACGTGGATAACATCAATTAAAAACGAAATGGAATAATATTTGGGAGATATTTCAGTGGCTGTTAGAAACAACTCTTCTCATGAATATTAGGCATCCTGAATAACTGAAGTGTCATCACTTATTTTTGAATGCAGAATTTGTGACATTTGTTTAATGTCTGACTATACTACCAGATATAACTGTGATAGCAAGGACTCTGACTGCTTTAATTATCTTTTTTTTTTCTTCCAGCCTCCAGCATAATGCTTGGCACATAGTGGGTGGTCAGTAAATATTTGTTAAATGAATAACTGAATGAATGGAGGCAAAGAAGAGGTCACACATGGAAGGTATTTGTGCATGGTGAAGGTGTAGGGCCTAACTCACCTGTGGAATGGAACAAGCAGCCATTCGGAACAAATCTAACATGCAAAATTGTGTTTGCGCAAGAGGTTATCATGCCTCATTGATACAATTGACACAATTTTAGCAAAATTAATTTGCACGCAACTTGTTTGGAATTGACAACTTACATACTTTCATTGGGACACCCTGCTCTGTGCTATGAGCTAAGGACACATGTACAAATGCTCTCATGATGTGTCCTGAGCATGGGGGAGCCATCACGCAGCTGGCTGGGAAAGGGAAAGGGAAAGGGGAGTGCACTTAACAACATGAAACACCCACTGTGCATCAGGCTCCGTAACCCCCCTTTTATATGATCGCATTCAAACCTCACGACAGCCCTGCAAGGTGAGTATGCGTCTCCTCATGGTTTCTTTTCCTTCTTTAAAAATACAATTTGGCAAAGTTATGCAATCTGTATAAGTTTAGGTGGGGAAAGCAGTTTTGAACCCATGTCTGAATCCAAAGGTCATGCTCTTTTTGCTTCACCGCTTGAAAAGAAAATCACGGCTTACGCTCTTCTTCCGCCCTCCGCTTCGGAAGGGATTTGGGCCATTATACTGTTATTGCTCCTGGAAGAGGCACTGTAAGAGTACTTAGACTTCATGGAAACAGAAGTAGTTCTTAAGGATTATGAAAAATGGCTTTCTTGTTAAAAAACCACTCCTTAAAGCAAAGCAAGTTTTAGCCGTCTACTTAAAAAGGGCAAATACATATATAACTCTGACAATAAAATTGCAGTATTCCATATTTCATTTATTTTTTCTTTTTTCTTCTTCTTCTTCTTCTTTTTTTATTTTTTTAATTGTGCTCTCTGAATCACACTGCTCAAAATCCTGGAAGAGGATTTATAGGTAACCATGGTGAGAAGAAAATGCTAAACATTTGATGGTTTCGTTTCTTCACATACAAAAATAGAATCAAAAAGATTTTTTCCATTCTAGAATACAGTATTAGAACCTGCAGTGAGATGTTAATAAAGATTGTAAAATGGCTGGTTTAACTGTGTATTGTGATGAATTATTTTCTCTATATTCAAATTTCAAGAACAATTGTCACACATCTGGGCTGTATACAAGGAAGGAAAACCCAAAATGGACACAACAAGCCACTCCAGTTACTTTATCAAAATTATATTTTTACGCTTTTAAAATTTTCAGAGCCATTAGCAGAGTTTCCGTAGTTAAACTCTGATTTATAAAGCCCTTTACTTCTTTCTTCTAAATTATTAGGACATTATAAGAAAATGATGTCTAATAAAAATGCCATTTCGGTCCCTATGATATTATACCGCAATTCATTATTCAAAGAAACTATTAATAACTTGCTCTGTGTCCGTCTGTGCATCTGAGTGTATATTTGTGTGTGATAAAAACAGAAAAAGTTTTTTCAGTTTTGTAAAATTATAATAGAATATGCCTTAGGTGTAATAATCACTAGAATCACAATCCTTTTAAAAACACTAAAACTTCAAGTATAAATTTCCTTCCCTTACCACAAAGATAGTATTTTTTTAATAACTTTTTTAGAATAGTTAAAATCCTTTATGAATGAAAAAAATTAGACTTCACTTATGTACATCTGTTTCTTAGCAAATAAAATGAAGAAAAGTTTATTTATTCTATTCAAAGGAAAACATATTATGCAATATGAAGTTTATTGTGCATATAAAGTAATTCATGTCAAATGTTGAAGAGATTGATAGACATGTATACCATCCCATAAACTATACAGACTCTAAAAATGTTCTAAAAAACTTGATTATTTGGCATGCTTTGAAAACATGGATTTCAAAAATTGTAACAGTAAGAGTCACAGTTTTCTGAACAATCACGAATATTTCAAATACAATTGTTTTCTAACATATCCGACTATTCTTTCTTAGAGAGGTATAGAATTAATGACTATTCTTTCAACATAGCTCTTCAGCCACCTGATTATTCACTTAACATTAACTTCGCCTAAGTGAGAACTGCAAAATCCAATCCGACAGGGGCTAGACAGGGAATGTGGCTAGGGGAAAGAAAGGTGGTGACATCAGCAGTGAACTTGCAAGTACTTGTCAACCGAAAAAGCTTAGCCTCTCTCATCTCTAGGTGATTGTTGCCAAGAGAAATTAATGGCCCAATGTAGCTGGGAATTCTGAATTTTCAACAGAATGTTTAAGTATGACTATTTGTGAGTATTCTGCCTATTTTTAAACATAGGCCACCAAATAAAATATTATTTATTTTAGGGTGGGTCAGGACAAATTTCATTTGTGGGCGTCATATTGCCTAGAACTGAGAGTTTTTTGGAATGGTTACTGCTCCCTATTCATTTAGGTTTGACACTGTTGCCAAACTACATTTTCAGTGTTCATTTTAATTTGGTGCCCTTAGAGTTGAGCTATTTATTGTCAGTATTAAAAAAATGGATAAGTACTTAAGTATGTGTCTTTTTAGTGCCAAGGAGACAGTGCCTTTTCTGGAATATGAAATTTTGTGACTGCAAGAGAACTTAGAGACCAGATGGAGTACCTTCTTTTATAGAGGAGGGAAGTGAATATTTAAGATACAAAACCTTCTGCTTGAGGCCTTTAAACATGAACAAAGTAAAGCAGACATCCTTAATTTAGACAAAAAGGGATTAAAAAGACCAATCAAATGAGGGGAACAATTTAATGGCAAGGTCCTACCTAAAATTAATATATATTTAAAACTTGTAGAGAGTATTTGTTACTGGTAGAGTAGGGTAGAGGTCTGTGAGCAAGCAAAGTATACACTATCCTGTGTCTTGGTATTATTTCAACTATATTTCATAAAATTGTTGCACTCAGAGAATGACAAATAATTCTATAAATTTTCATTATGCGTCTGAGCACATTTTAATTCTCAAATATTTAATCAGTAGAGATTCATGCTATATAAACAGTTCTCCATTTTCATCTGCTGATTAAAACAAATGAGTTGCTCATTACTTCATTTATAGGCAGACAGACTTATAATAGAAGCCATGGTCCACTATATTGAATCTTTATGCAGGTTTGCTTTAACAATTTTTTTTTTTTTTGGTTGGTTCCCTGGTGGGGAAGCAAACCCAGGTGGCGGCGGTAAGAGCACTGAAACCTAGCCACTAGACCACCAGGGAACCTCCTGCTTTAACAACTTTATTTTTCTTTTATTTTTGACTTAATGCTCACAGATGTTATGAGATAATGTGTCTAAGCATTTCCAGTCAAGATGACAGAGTAGGTAAACGCTGTGCTCACTTGCTCTCAGGACCACATCAATTACAACTAAACTACAGAATAGCCATAATTGAGAATCACCTGAAGTCTAGCTGAACCAAAGCCTACAACTATGAACATACAGAAGAAGCCACCACAAGACTGGTAGGAGGGGCAGACACAGAGCAGGCTGGTCGCATAATGGGATGTGACTATTAAAATAGGAAAGGAAGATACAAAATCAATGTACAAAAATCAACAGCATTCCTACATACAAACAATGAATCTTCAGAAAAAGAAATGAGGGAGTCCATTCCTTTTGCTACTGCAACAAAAATAATGAAATACCTGGAAATAAATGAAGAATGTGACAGACTTATACATGGAAAACTGTAAGACACTTTTGAAAGAAATCAAAGCAGACACAAAGAAATGGAAAGATATTACCTGTTCATAGATAGGAAGACTTAATATTGTTAAAATGGCCATTTTATCCAAAGCAATCTACAGATTTAATTCAATGCCTATCAAAATCTCACAATCATATTTTCACGAAATAGATAAAAGAATTATCAGATTTATATGGAACCATAAAAGGCCTCAAATTGCCAAAGCAATACTACATAAAAAGAATAAGGCTGGTGGTATCACACTCCCTGACTTCAATTTATATTACAAAGCATCAGTAATAAAAACATATTGGTATTGGCAGAAAAACAGAAACATAGACCAATGGAACAGAACTGAAAACCCAGAAATAAATCCACAAATTTATGGACAAATAATTTTTGATAAAGGAGCGAAAAATATGCAATGGAAAAAAGACAGCCTCTTCAGTAGGTCATGCTGGGAAAGCTAGAAAAACATATGCAAAAGAATGAATCTGAGCTGTGAACTCTCACTATATACAAAAATTAACTCAAGATGATTAAAGATCTCTGTATAAGACCTGCATAGAAGAAAACATGGGTACTAAACTTATAGACCTAGGGCCCAAGGAAGACTTCATGAACCTGACCTCAAAGGCAAGGGAAGTAAAAGCAAAAATAAATGAATGGGATTATATCAAACTAAAAAGCTTCTGCACAGCAAAAGAAACCACCAACAAAGCAAAGAGACAGCCACTGAATGGGAGAAAATATTTGCAAACAATGCATCAGATAAGGGTCTAATATCTAAAATATATAAAGAACTAATATGACTTAACAACAAAGAAACAAACAACCCAATTAAAAAGTGGGCAGAAGAACTAAACAGACACTTCTCCCACGAAGAAATACAAATGCCCAGCAGACATATGAAAATACGCTCATCCTCATTAGCTATCAGGGAAATGCAAATCAAAACCACAATGAGATCCCACCTCACACCTGTGAAAATGGCTATTATCAACAAGACAAGGAATAACAAGTGCTGGAGAGGATGTGGAGACAAAGGAATTCTGGTACACTGCTGGTGGGAGTGCAAACTGGTACAACCACTGTGGAAGGCAGTGTGGAGGTTCCTCAGAAAATTGAGAATGGAGTTACCATATGACCCAGCAATCCTCCTTCTGGAGATCTACCCAAAAAATTTGAAAACCTTAATCTGCAAAGACTTATGTACCCCAATGTTCATCACAGCACTGTTCACAGTGGCCAAAACATGGAAACAACCAAAGGTCCCTGCGACAGATGACTGGATAAAGAAGCTGTGGTACATATACACAATGGAATATTACTCAGCTGTAAGAAAAGATGAAATACTGCAATTTACAACAAAATGGATAGACCTGGAGATCTTCATGCTTAGTGAGATAAGCCAGACAGAATAAAACAAAAACTGTATGACTTCACTCATATGCAGAATATAAAACTGAAGGGAACAAAGAAAAAACAAACAAACAAACAAACAAACAAACAAACAAAGAAACCCATGGACACAACCAATAGTTTAATGTTTATTTGGGGACAAGTGGGGAAGGGATGGGAGAAGAGGGAGAGGGTGGGAGAGGAGGGAGGGGGAGCTAAATATATGATGATGGAAAGAGAACTCACACTGGATAGTGAACTTATTATACAACAAGTTGGCGATGCACTGTAAAACTGTACAGCTGGAATCTATGTGATTCTTACTAACCAATGTCACCCCAATATGTCTAACAATAAAAAAAATATTGGAAAGGATATCTTGGCTGCAGAGGTATCCCTCAGAAGGGGATGTTTAAGTGTAAGATATGCAATTTGGATATGAGGTCAGACAATTAATTTCATGAACTCATCCTAGAAAAAGTGCTACCTATCTCACTGCTGAATATCACTATGGTCACCTTCGAAGAATTTCCTTTGGAAAGCTATGCACTGATGCCAGCACTTAGTCCACCCTTCAAAGCAATTTTGGAGCTCTTTTTCTGGAATGGCCATCAGAGCTGTTGTTGTCCCCAAAAATCTGACAACTAAGTTTGTAACTTGCCACCACGTGCTTACATTGGCAGCACTGTACAAACAACTCAGTGAAGTGTCATAACCTTATGCCCTAAGAGATCACCTTCCCAGCTGAGGCCTGAGTTTTGAATTTTTCAGCTGAGGTGATCCCTTACGGTGGTATTCCATGGACTGACTGCCTTTTGTTCTCAGGGTCATAACGATGGATCCAAGTTTTATCACCTATAATGACCTTTTTTAGGAAGTCCTCACCTTCTTTTTAAAAAATTTCAAAAAATTGAAGGAACTTTTTATGCTGTTAAGAATTCAATAATAGCATGCTGTTTGAACCCAGTACCTAAACACTCTTCCATTTCCACGTGCGCTGGGTGAAAAATGTAAGCATGTGTATGTGCAGAGTCAGGAATGACGTAGTTTGAGGTACCATGTGACTTCATAGAACTGGTTATATCCATATATGTCTAATTTAACAAAAAAAATTACAGTGGAGGCAAGATTTATTAATCCACCATTATGAGTTGTATAGTTTCTGGCTCATGATTAGACTCTAACTGCTATACGTCATGATCTGGATTCTGCCAATCCAATCCGTTGTTAATGATGTACAGAGGAAGCCATCACAGGACACCTTCAGTGGTGGCAGTCAGGTTGTAGCCCTAATGAGTGCCTGGTGCAAGAGGCTGTATGCTGGGTACAGGGCTGAAATGAGGCAATGATGTGTGTGTCCTCAATGGACAATTTTGTGGTCAATTTGAGCAATGTTTATGTCTTGTTTTCTTAGATATAGTTAACCAGTCCTCCTGGCAATTATGGGACATACTTGGTAACTTTTTAATCAATTATTTTTTGAGTTGAGTAAGCTAGAATTAGTTTCTGTTATTTGCTACTAACAACACGGTTAGAAATAACAGATATTTATTGAGTGCTTAAATGGTTTAGACACTTTTCTAATTAGTCTATATGTGATTCTCACATTTAATCCTCCTACAAATCCTATAAAGTATCGATTATCCACATTTCACAAATGGGGAAATTAAGCTCAGAGAGAAAAGATTTATTCAAGCTCACAGAACTAAGTAGTAGAGAAGATAGTCAAATCTAGACATTGATTTATAAATCTAGTGTTCTTAATTGCACACACAGACCTCCTCTTTATTATTTTTGTGGCAATTATGTGATCAAGCAGAGTTTTATTTTTCCCCAACAACATAGGAACCATATTTGACTGTCAAGTTAAAAAAAAATCTACCTCTGTATCATGAGTATTCAAATCCAGAATTCAAATTTCATTGAGCTTTGGGGTCAAACTGAGCCAACAGTTTTCCTGGTTATCTATTTCTGATTATTTTCTACCTACAAGGGTAGGCTGATATATTTTGCCTCCACTTAAATAGAACATGAGCAAGAAAGGGTAAAAAGAAATATACCTACATCATTTATTTTGAAAGCTGCATAATTATTTTTCTACAAAATCACCGCACACTTCGATACACTTCAGCCAATGCTGCACTAGTTTTTGAAATCCGTCCTTAAAAAAATATCGGTGTTTTGTTTTTTAAACCATTTCCTTGCTGCAGACTTCGCCTCTTCATCACAGATGAACCACCTCACCCAGCGTCTTCCTGTCCTCACATCAACACACTGATCACCATCAATGGCTTGCATTGGTCAGTGAGTTTCAATTGGAGGAACTTTTTCTGCCATTAAGAAACATGCTGTTTGAACCAAACGCACAAATAGTCTTTCATTTCCATGTGCACTGGGTGAAAAATGGAAGCACCTGTGTGTGTGAGGTCAAGAATGATGGAGGGGAGAGACCATGTGACTGCACAGAACCGGTTCTATCCAGATAGGTCTAACGTAACGAAAGAGGTTAGAGTGCAGGCAAAATTTATCAGCCCGCCCGCACAGTTCTTATTCCATGAAAACCTGATATATTGGGATGTCTGCATGAGATAATTATTAGTTCTCGGTTCAGTAAATGGTCTAGATTAGGGAGGAGGAGAACGGTGGGGTTAAGTTTAATTCTTACGGAAATAAGGTTAGTCAGGAGTAAGAATCCTATGTGCTGCCTTCCTCAGAGTCTGAATGATTTTTCTTCTTAGAATTTACATACCGTAATTCTCTGAATGTGTCCTTTGGAACATCACCTTATTAACTTACTATAAATGCTGGCCAATCATTATTTTTCATTAGATATGTTGACATCTTTTATTCTTGAAAAAAATGTAAAATATGTATTTTTATTTTAAAAGTGTAATGATCTAATTCAGTAAGTCATTCTTTTAAGGAATTAGCTCAAAAGACAGCTTAGAGCACCTAAATGCTCAATTTCTGGACCATTTTAGAAAAAGACCATGATTTAAACAATTTAAAGAGCCCATTACACCCAGCCACATTTTAAAAATTGCATAATTTGATTAAATTGACATTTAAATGTCAAGTACTTTTCCAGCATTTCCTTTTTCATGATTGCTCACTGCTGAGACATTCGTGTGTAATTAGGAGGATTTTCTTCCCCTCTTTCTATTTTAATCGGTCTGTCTCTTCTACCTTATTCATGGACAGATTCCAGTGACCAGTTGTTTTCTTCCTGGAAGTAAATTGTTGGGTCACTAAAACTGAGCTGTTCTCTAACCAAAAGTTTTAATATTTAATGAAGTGAGAATCATTTAAAAGAACTTCTCATTTCAATAAGTTGATTTTTAGAAGTGATAAATTTGAACCGTGTGATTATAATGTTAATTTGGTGGTAATATGATTTCATTATAAAAAATTCCTTGTGCATGTAAATTCAGTTGAAAAGTTTAAATTCTTAAATATTTAACTAAATTTTTATTTTTTATGTGTGTAATTCAATAGACATATAGTATAGTTATGACATAAAATACATATACTGTAAACAGTAATGGCTGAATTAAAATATGAATGAGAGGAATTACAAATTAAATGATAAAATTTTAACCTTTGAAATTAAAAAAGATTTTAAAGATAACAGTAAAATGTGAAACTATTAAAAAATAACAAAAAATAAAATAAAAGATAATAGTATTGGTAAAGGGATGATGAGATGGGAACTTGTGTTTATTATTGATAGAAAGATAAATTTGTATAACCCATAAGGAACACAATATATGAATACCTATGAAGAGTGTTAAAAAGCTTTCTTATCAAATGGTTTTTGGGAAGTGATCCTAAAAGACTAGTACACAAAGTTATCTCATTTCAATAATACGGCAGTCGAGGGAAATTGAAAACTACCTAATTTGCTCATATTGAAAGATTTCATGGTTGAATATACAATATGAGTTCAAATTAGTAAAGAGAGCAGAAGAATGACAAGATATCATTAAAAGTTGCTTGAGAGACAAATATTCGAAATTTTAATTCATTCTTTTATAATTTCCAATTTATATCAACTCTACTATAATTGATATTCATTACCTTTGTAATTAAGAAAAAAATAAGCTTCATATTGAATGCAGGAAAATAAGAACTGGTTCTCTCATAAAGAACAAAGAATTTTGAGCTCAAGACCAAATCTCTCCCCACCATTTCTACCTCAGTGTACCTTGGGCCATGTGTTCAGTATTAATGATTGGAAGGACGAGATTTAGCCAGCTGTGGGAATAGCTGAAAGCAGAATATTCCAGGCAGAAGGGAGAAAACTATAAAGGTTAGGATTAATAATTGCATAAGTAATTTGTTCAATTACTTGTTTAATTAAGTTTTTTCTTTCTGTTTGGTTGTAAACCCTGCTAGGGTGGAACCCTGTGCAAAACCAAAAAGCTTGGATAGCAATACTTATACCAGAGAAAACAGACTTTAAAATAAAGGCTATAACAAGAGACAAAGAAGGACCCAGTAATCCCCCTTCTGGGTATCTATCCAAAGAAACCCTAATTGCAAAAATGCTACTTTGAAGGGATATGTGCACCCATAAGTTCAAAAGCCAACCTATGGAAGCAATATGGGTGACCATCAATGTATGAATGAAGAAGAGGTGGTACATATTTACAATGGAATATCAGCCATAAAAGGAATGAAACCTTGCCATCTGCAACACATATTGTGCTGAGTGGAGATAGAGAGGACATACGATTTCACTTATATGTGGAATCCAAAGAACAAAGTAAATGAACAAACAAAACAGAAGCAAACTCATAGGTACAGAGAACATTTTGATGTTTGCCAGTGGGGAGGGAGGTTGGAAAAGTGGATGAAAAGAAAGGATTAAGAAGTACATGGGTAGTTAGAAAATAGTCATGGGGATGTAGAGTACAGCATAGGGAATATAGTCAATAATATGGTAATAACTATGTATGTTGCCTGGTGAGTACTAGATTTATCAAGGTGATCACTTCCTAAGTTATATAAATGTCTAATCATTATGTTGTACATGTGAAACTGATATAATATTTTATGTCAACTGTAACTGAAAATTTAAACAATTATTTAAAAAGGACTCAAAAAGTAAATTCTTCAGATCAAAAGACAGAGGGAGAGAGAGAGAGAGAGAGAGAGAGAGAGAGAGATTAACTTATTAAGAATATAGGCTACAACACTGTCAATGCCTCAAATAAGAAACTCAAAGACATACCTACGTCTGATATAAATTCATTTATGTGTAACTCCTCACCTTGTTTCCCCTTGCTGGTTCCAAACTACTAAGCAGACAGTTGATTGACATTGACAAGAATTCCGTTCTAAGAGCTTTAGCAAGCACAAATCTTTTCCATTTCAATACCCTGGTAGCTCAAAGGAATGCAGTGCCCACTGAGCCAGTGGAATGGAAAGGCAAGTATGTATTGCCTCTCCTTCCATCAGCACCCACTGTTAACAATAAACTTGGGGTTCCCTATCAGCTGCCTTTAAGAGGTGTTATTTAACGAGGTAAAAAAATAACCACCACTACTAAAACCAAAAGGAGACCTCACTGGGACCTTGAATATGTGTACGACTTGGGAAGAAAATAATCAATTTTATTTTATGTGGCTGGTCTTTTAAATTCTTTGCTATCAAATTTCTTTTATAAATTGTTTTCTCATCGTAGTAAAGAGTACGCATAAGATTAGTTTATAAAGGTAGTAACCTACATATTTCTAAGTTGCTAATCCCTCAAAGAGACAAATATGTTATTTCTGAAGATTCTAGCTATGAATCTTTATGAATAATGGCACTATGTCATATCACAACCTATGACATCATCCACACTGTCTCTAAAGGACCATATGCTGATCGTTAATATTTGGATTGCATCGTATTTCCTAAAAAGCATGTTTGCATGTGTTAGGAAATTGTTCCATCTGCAGTGGGCTAAACAGTTTCCTCATTCCGTTTTGCATGTGTTACCATGGTTCAGCAGTAGTTTTCTATTGTTATTTATGTTGGCTTCAAAATCTCTGAAATCTTCTTCACCTGCCTCAAACATCCATCCACACATCCATCCATCCATCTATCCAGCCAACCAAGGTTTTTGCTATTTGCTTTATGCAAAGCATCACAAAAACTGACGTGGGAGAAACATTGTGCTTATGGTACTGTAAGGTTGGTATTTCTGCCTGGAGTCTCATACACACAAAGGTTATCAGTTACCTGTACGTTATACCATGAATCCAATCATGCCACTATACGTAATTGCACTAGTAAAATCTTGGCAAAGCTCAACTGATTTATCCTTTATTCAGTGTTACACATGTATTCTAAATAGTGTAATGACACTGAATTTTGCACACTGGTTTCACAAGTTACTATCAACCTTAAATATTTTAAAACTACATTTTAATCTTTCGTACATGGGGCATATATTTGGGGTAAACAATAGTACTTGGGTTCTAATTTTAATACACAGTTAACCAACAATCCATTTCTTTTTTCAGGAGAACAGTGCCTGCACTTGAATATCTTAGTCAGTTTGATTCCATTTTTCTATCTCCTCTCTGTTGTCAGTCTTAGTGAGATGGCTCGCAAGTAGGGAAAATATATTATCATTGGCATTTGCATTTCTCTCCCCTGGGATGACTACTCTTCCTTTCCAAGAAAAGAAACTAATTTGTAATGATGTCTTTTTAGGAATTTGGAAACATGTTGTTGAATTAATTAAAGAGAGTCTCTCTTGCGCAGAATCTTGCTTTAGGAGAGAGTAAAGTTTAGCTTTATTTCATGTTCTGTAAAGGTTTATAGTAAGCGTTCTTTAAGAAGGTGGTTGCTAGAATAACTCAGTTAAGAGCAGAATTCCCACTTAGATATTTTTTCTTTTTACCTTATGTTAGATAAATGTACTGTATTCATAGTCACATTGAAAAATTACCTGTCCTGGAGTCTGCCAAGCTCTGGCATAAAAAAAGAAATTTTAGAAAGCAGGCTTATTCTAAGGGGTGAAAATAGTGTCAACCTTATTCTCAAAATAAGGGGAAAATTATCCACTTGTCTTGGAAACCCCTCAGATTAACAAATAAATGATCATGGAGACTGTGCTAAAGTAACGTCTATATGAAACTGAATGATAAGGATTACAGAGAGAAGGGAGAGGCAAAGATTCAGAATTTCTTATTTTATGGGATAGAGCAACTGCCTATCAAGTGGTAAAAAGTGAGAACAATTTGCTCTTCTGAAAGTAAGGCATGGAGGTAATTTACATGGTAATGTAGTATCTTCTCTAGTTCAGTACTGAATTACAGTGCATCTGAGTGTGAATTTTTCAATCATTCCTCATTTTTACGTAATTTTTGCCTTCCACTACATAGAGCTCTTTCTGCTGAGTTATGAGACTTAATAATATGACACGTCTGGAGAAAGTGGTATTGACATTAAATACAAATATTCTTTTCTGGGGATTGTCCCGGGGTACACTGATATGCTGGTAATAATGTACAGCCAGAATACACACACCTGTGTGGTGAAGATGTACAGCACGGACATTTCTGAGAAACTGTCCACCAATACATTTCTAAGCAGAATCACCGTACATCACACTCTGTTATGCAGAGGCATTTTCGATTTTCAGTGATTGCAATAATTTTAATTTGGGAGACCGAATTTTCCATTCTGTCTTAACCACGATATCGCAATTTAAAATTATTAAAATGAAGGAACTTGAGAATCTAGTTATAAATAAGACCTCTGAAAGTCATCTGAAATGTATACATTATAAAATGTACTGTAAACATAAGATTATTTTACTTATTATGTAAATAGAAGATGTTCATTGTCTTTCTCCTATGCTCTCATTGGAATACACATTGATTCCTAGTTGAGATATATTCCACAGCATAGAATGGCGTCCTGTCAATTAGGATCTTTCAATAGATTCTGAAACCCTCAGTGTTGCATATGTGGAAGAAGAGAGCATTGTAATGGTAAAGATATGTACAGAGAAAGTACAGTCATTGTCTAATAAAAATCATGCTTGTTATTATAACCAAGACTATTTGCATTTTTAATTTAATTGATTATTTTTAATATTTGTGGCAGAGTCTACTAACGTCTATCCCCTTGTTCCTGGCATTCAGTTCCACGACATTGTGGGCCTCCCTTGGCAGTTACTGCTGGCTGAGTAAGCCCTTCCCAACGGAAATTGAGTAGAAATGATATGAGCCACTTTTAGGCTTGACACATTTTACCTCGCATGTGTACATTGTACTTTTTCACTGACAGCTAAAGGCAGATGACATGCATGCTAGCACTGCAGGATGAATGGATCTTGGGTCCCCAAAGACCAAGTGGAGTTCAATCCTACCCCCAATGACTTGAAAACCCACTGTAGAGTTATAACTTCTCTGTTACTGATCCTTAAATGTTTGGGGTTTTTGTTACTGCTGCTTATGCTATTGTAGTCTCACTAGAACAGACTTATACCAAATCCTTTAGGCTTGTTTAATAATATCCAGAGATATGCTATACCCTAAGACTTGGCTAAAATCCAGTATCTTCTGTGAAGCTTTCCTTTACTCTTTTATCTTGATGTGAAAGGTATCTTTCTGATTGGATCTCTTGTACTGATCAATAGACTATGAATGAGAATGAAACATCTGTCTGGTGGGTTCTTGGTCATCAAAAAAAAAGGAAAACGTACAGTTAATTAATTTTATTTCCAGTTCATACCAGTTCATGAGTAGAGGAAAGCTTTCTCTAGTGCTAAATTCTAAAAGATGTTGTAAACGTAAAATATGATATAGGGAAGTCAGTGATATAATAGGAAAGTGCCCTCAACAACTTGCCGAAAGCAAATGTAATTAACAAATGTAATAGCATTGTAGGTTATATAATCTTTTTACTGTAAATTGGTAAGTACTTTTGTATCTTTATTAATTTTATTGGGGTGACACTGGTTAGTAAAATTATACAGGTTTCAAGCATACATTTTCATAATACATCACCTATATATTGCACTGTGTGCTCACCACCCAGAGGGAGTTCTCTCTTCATCACCATGTATCTGAGCCTCCTTAATGCTCTTCTACCCCACTCCCCCCTTACCCTCTGGTCACCACTATTGTCTGTCTATAAATGTTTGTTTGTCTGTCTCTTTTGTTTGTGGCTTTCAGTTTTATTTGTCATATATGAGTAAAGTCATATGGTTCTTGACTTTTTCTGTCTGAGTTATTTCTCTTAGCATGATAATTTCAAGACTCGTCCATGTCATCGCAAATGGTAGTATTTCATCTTTTCTTATGGTTGAATAATATTCCATTGTGTATATGTACCATATCTTCTTTACCCAATCTTCTACCAAAGGACACTTTGGTTGTTTCCATATATTGGTCGCTGTGAATAATGCTTCAGTGCACATAGGTGTACATACATCTTTAAAGAGAAATGATTTTGGATTTTTTGGGTAACTATCCAGAAGAGGAATTGCTGAATCATATGGTAATTCTATTCTTAATTTTTTGAGGAACCGCCATACTGTTTCCCAGGGTGGAGCAATGGAGCTCACCAGACCAATCAGATTCAGATTTACCTGTGTCGGGGAGGGTTTAACACAGAAAAGATGGTGCCCACCTGCAGGCTGCACAGGAGGAAGATTCCACTCAGGGAACGTGGGCCTGTTCTCCAGTCCTCCCTCAGTTTGCTCCCCCTCCCCCATGTGCCTCCAAAGCCCCGAGTCACTGCCCTTCTGCTGGATCTCAGGGTGAGTCTGTGCAGGCCCTTTAAGAGGATGTCTGGGTTTCCTGCAGCCTTCTGTTCCACTCAGATGGTCAGAATCCTCACTGTTTTTCACAGCCAGATGTCGTGGGGTCTCCTCTTCCTAGCACCAGTACTCTGAACTGGGGAGCCTGGTGTGGGGCTGGGACCCTTTGTTCCTCCAGGGAAACCTCCATGGCTGAGATATCCCACCTGATTCTCAACTGCCACACAGAGGTTTGGGGCTAGCCCATTTCAAGTCTCTGCCCCTCCTACGAGTCTCAACATAGCTTCTTTGTATCCTTAGTTATAAAACTTCTGTTCAGCTAGACTTCAGATGGTTCTCCAGATTGCTTGCTGTATAATTTAGTTGCAATTTTAATGTGTTCAGAGAACAAAGTAGGCACAATGTCGATCTACTCCGCCATCTTGGATTTCTTGAGATTTTTTTCATTTTCTTTCTGAGATGGCTTGTAACCTTGGTTATTTATACAAATAGATGAATTATTTCCCTTCTAGGGCATTTACAGGTAAGAATTCTGCAGCAGGTTGATATGAAGAGGTTTTACTTTTGTTTTTCCAGTAGGTGGTGCTGGGGCATTTTATTTTCTCTTGCCCTGTTCGGGCTTTTTGCAGTAGATTTCCTGAGGAAGTGGGCGTTTCCTCTTCGACCAAGGCACCTCAGTCTTAGGGCACCACCTCTGTGGGAGGATGTGGTGGGTAATGGGGTTCTGAATCCCTGAAATCCTAGTGCTGCCCCTACGGCCAGATGCAGAGCTACATGCCTCAGCCACCCTGGGTGCCCTGATGGGGTCAGCTGTGAAAGGTGGGGGTGGTGTGGGCTGCGAGAGGCAGGTGTAGCTTTGTTCTCCTCTGAGTAATGGCGACTGCCAGGCCACAGCTGCCCCACCCCTGTATCTCCTCCCTTGTCACAGGAATTAGCCTCAGTGTGTGTCTGCTGCTCAGGAACTGTCTCTCCAGTTCTCAGGGCTGTAGACATTCTGCTCTTTAATCTGATACTGCTGCATGGATTTTATGGGGCCCACAGCTAACACTGGGAGGGTGTGAGAGAGGTGGGCTCTTAGAGGGTGGGGGAGATGACCAGGCACCCTGGCTTTGTTTTCTTCCTGGCAGTGGGGGCTCTTGGGTCACAGTTGTTGCACTACTATTTTTGTTTTTTGCCCTGAGGTCTCTGCCCCAATCACTGCGTTCAGCCATGTGATTTTGATCACTCAGGCAGGATTGTTGGGGACAAGAAAGTATACCTGCAGCCTCAATCCTTCCCTTTCCTAGGACCACAGTGAGCTCTGGGTTGCCTCGCTGGTCCCAGCCTCTACAATTCTCCCTTTTCTCCTCCTCTGTTCACTGCGATTCACTCACCATCAGATGTTTTGATGTGCGGATCTCTTAGACATGTTTGTGTGTTATGCAGAGAATCCTTTGTTGAAGTATATCTGTTCAACTTATTATAACTTCAAGGGGAGAGATCAAGGAGACCCCTCCTGCTGCCATGTTTTTGATGTCTGAGCATCTTTTGATTATAACCATTGTGTAAATCGGGAGCTCTGCAGGGTGCCAAGATAATATGTAGTAAGTATGTAATTATTGTTTCATTTTGCCTTAATCCAAAGATAAGACTTATACTATTTGACAGCATGCTTTTTAGAAATTCTCCATAAAATATAATATCTGTGCACCAGATTTTTCGATTGTGAATGTTACTGTTATCATGTTTCACTTTGATGACTGCAAGTTCTGAGTTGTTGGTTGATGGAGCATCAATTAAATTGGAGACTAGAAGAGCAGAGAGTTTGATAGTTATTCTTTTGTGGATATTAGGGAACCTAATTTGGACTCTTTACTAGTAGAAGGCTCTCAAAGACACCATTGAAACAGCCATAATACAACCCCAAATACACACAGACACACACACATATGCGTGCACAGATTTCTGGCTCTTTTCCAACTTAAAGCCTAAAACTTGCTTCAGACTACAGAGTTATTCTTTATAGTATAATTGTATTATATTTCTAAAGCAGATGCTATCATCACAGTTCAATAAGTATCTGCATTGGTATGTCTAGTTTGAACAATATAGGTTTCTTTTTGTATCTGAATAAAATAGTTTTTTAGAAATACATCCTTTAAGGTAAGTTTACTACATATGAACCAAATAAATTTTGTAAGATAATTGAGATTATTTTAAATAGATTATATGAGATTTTGTCTGATAATATTTAGGTACCAGAATCAATTACTGATTGAGGTCACTGCTAATTTGTGGCAGGAAGAACACATCATTATTGTACCATGAGGACATGTCCACCTATTTATTTTAAAGAAAGCTGTTGACCAGGTTATCTAGAAGTGGTATCAGGTCATTAAAATATTAAGAAATTGAATGCAGTCTAATATTATGATACATATTCTCCAGCACAATTTCTTTTACAAAAAATTACACCAGTAACTTTGAGTCTCAACTATGTGTTACTTTGGTTTCTATTGGTTCTTTAAAACTTTAAGTATTTCCAAATTAACTTTTATCATTCTTAGGTTAAAAATGACTAAACTAAGGTGAAATAATCAATTCCCAGAAAGCAAAAATGTAATTAAATTTTAGTTTATATTTCACATGTGGCTTTTAAATAATCACTTTTCTGTAGATTTAAACTTAGAAGTTGGGGAATAATTTTTACAATTCTCACATAGAAGAAACTAAAAAAATAAAAACAAAAACCAAAAATAAAACAGCAACAACAACAACCGTAAATCTTATAGACTTCGTATTAAGAGCTTTCTAAATGTATCGGTGTCTATATTATCATAATAAACAAAATTAGCTTTGCACAGTGCTGTGCTCACTTATCATACACAGTGCAAAGCCTGCCGGCACACTGTAATTCTGTTCCTGCAGTTGTACCTACTACTGGTCTTCAGTGTCAGTTACTAATACATTTTACATTGTCCTTTTGTAACTCCAGTGGCCTCCAGTTATCTTTAATTTCCACTCTGGTTCTGTTTGTGTATCTTTAAAATATTGTATGCTCCTAAATTAGTATATAGTAATTCATAATTCCTGGACTATTTTCCCTGAGTCATTTAACAGCAACCCCAAATTAAAAAGCTTCTTGTACAAGGTAAAAAAGCAGGTAGTTGAAAATTTATTGAGAACTTCTGTCTCCACAGATTACGCAGGAAAGAACAAATACTTGCAGGTAAAATTGCAATGTATAATTCATGATGGTATTTTTATAAATTAACCATGACTTTTATTTAAAAAGCATTGGAGAAAAATTTGAAAAAGGATCTAATAATTCCATCATTTAATCAAATGATTTTATTTTGTAAATTTTTTGAGTGAGTGTTCATATGTACACAAATGTATGCAGAATGTTTTTTCTGTGTTATAAAAACCTGTTACTTAGAAGTTTTGCTTAGATTCCTAAAGATGCTTATTTTTATATCTCCATCCTGATCAACATCTCATCACATATGAAAATACTGAGTAGTATTTGCCTTTATAAAATATATTTAAATTTAATATATGGTTATCTTCTATAAAATTATTTTTCCAGTGCTTTTTTTTTTAATTATTTTTTAACACAGTGTTCACACTTGCAAAAAAGTTTTGAGGTAACATGGGTTAATAGCATTATGTAAGTTTTGGGTGCACAACATTATAACTTGACAACTCTATGCACACGTGGCGTGCTCAACACCAAAAGTCTAGTTTCCATCTGCTGCCATTATGTTCACACTTTTTGAGCATTCCCTTGTTATGAGGAATGGCCTGAGGCCAAATGTACTTTTAAATCTGGACTGTGATGATTTATTCATAGATAATTCACTCAAAGCTTGCGCAATGTTAAGGAAAAATAAAAAAAACTACATGAAAAGATTCACTAAGTGTAGTAAAGGGAACAAGTAATGTGATTTTTAAATTATGCACAAAAGCCAGGATTGAAGTATGAGGGCAATCTTTTTATTGAGAAGTAAATAGGATTAACTTTGTATAATTTTTGTGTATGTGGGAGAACTTTTACATTATTATTCCTTTTTCATTTCTATGGTATTTTCTCATTCCAAAGGAGATTTTAAAAATCAGTAAATTAAAGGGCTGACAAAACATGAATAAGAATAGAGCTAAGACCCTTCCACTTCCTTTTAGTTGAGCCTTACTATCTAAAGATTTTTCTTTTTCTATCTAGAGATCCTACTTTGGACAGTGTAATGTGAAATAGATATACCAGTTCTTTATCATAGGATAAAAATAATCCATCCTACTTTCCAATATCTTCTTATGAAATGTTAGCTACGGAGGTGCATAGAGCAAAATAGAAATTCATTGGGTAAGATTGACTTTCTTGATAAGTAAGAGTAAATTGAACCCATTTTCCTAATTAATTATAACAATTCTTTACATCTATATAATGATATAAAACCTTTAACATGTATGTGTTTTAAAACTGAATCTCTTCAAAAACACTGTGATAAAGGGACCGAGAAAGAAACACTGACATTTATTTCTTGCCAATTATTTTCACAAAATTTTACATTTAATTCTCACCAGTGGGTAAGGGAGTGTTGTGGTAGCCTCACTTGCAGAGGGTGAAATAGCAGTTTAGAGAGGTTTTACCAACTTGCTCAATATTACAGCTTTGATAACTTGGCAAGCTAGAACAGAATTGAGCCTCGAGGCCCACCTGGCCCCCAAATCTATAGGACAGGTGCTATGTCTTAAAAATGCTGCAGCAATAAATTGCCTACAGTGTCTGGGGCATGGGACATGCTTAACCAATGTTCATTTTACTAACCTCTCTTTATTTCCTTACATCACCATTTATGTAATTTCTTCTTAAAGTCACTCCCAAAAGGTGGTATTCCGAGTCAAACGAGAGTATTTTATTCTCAAAGAGTCACTGTTATTTTATTTGGTTTTCATTTTCAAGTTATTTCTACAATGACAGTATGTAATGGAATTCATATAAATGAAATTTTATAACCCGAGGAAAAGTTTGGATAAACTAAAACACAAGTATGAGTATCACATGAAGAAATAAGTTTTTCTTCTCTTCAGAATTTGTGGGAATGCACCTTTGAAAACAAATTAGGTGAATCAATTTGAGTCACACAGGTGAGAGATACATCATGTATACTTCTGCAATAATTCTGTCTGCTTTAGTCATGATCCAGTATTTATGATCTTCAAATAAATAGATTCATTGATGTTTGCTTAACAATATGGCCAAAAAATGTTTTATTACAATAATTTTGAGATCTCAATACTAATTCATTTACTTAGTTTTTGCTTCCTTAAAAACAACAGTATAGAAAAATAAAAATATAACCAATTAACTGTCAGCTAACTTTAATCCATTCATTTGCTGTTTGAGAAAGTATATATCTAATGGGTATAATACTGCAACTATTTTAATTCTCCATGAATCCCATATGGGGAGTCCTTTATTCATTTTAATACACCAGAAAATGAGGTTTATATTTGTGCCCATAGTCAATCATAGGCCTGTTATTGGCTAACTGGCAGCCCCAGAGTTTGAACCCATGTCTAGCTGGTTCAAATCTACTCTCTGCCTCCAGTCACTTTATGTAGTATAGCATGAGAGGTACCCATGAATATTTCATATGTGCATAAAATAAAAAAGTGATCTAAATAAAGTTGACATCATGAGTTTAGTTTTAATTATCCTGCACAATGACATTATAATTAAATGTAAACTTTGCTAAATAAGATGTAGTTGGACCTCATCATAATTTAGCTCATTGTTTCATTTCAAAGCATTTAAACTGGAATAACATTCTGTTTCTGTTTTATCTTTTGCAGTGCTATATCTTTACCATGATTGTGCATTTTTTGATTATAAAAATGAAAGCAATAAAAACTGATTAGAAAAGATTTCTTATAAATCTATGAACCATATTCTGATTTAAGCAATTTAATCATTCATATATCTTTTTCAAAAACTCAAAATGTTTCCCTTGGAAGATTTTTATCTTGGTCCATATTTCTTTTACATATTTTAAACAGAAAACTTTCCAAGATTGTTAGGCTCAGGGGGCAGGGATTTTTCTAATATTATACTGTGAGATCCTAACTCATTTTAGAGGTCTCATGTGTGACGTAACTGAAGCCATAACTTCGTACAGACCACCAAAGCTACAAAGAAACCAGTGAAATGGAAAAATATGCTTCTTTTTGCTACAAAGAGGAAGCGAAGGCACACAGGACTGCTCATGCACTGGTCCCAGTTCTCATGAAAACAAGTGTTCTGGTGAGCTGGCTGGCAGGTGTGACGCTTGTCAGTCAAAAACTAGCTTCCCTGTGGGTGGAATTTGACAAATAATAATACAAAGTAAAATAAAATAAGAAAATGAAATAATAAACACCATCATCAGGAATGGTACACTGTGTTTGTGGGATGGCAGGTATTAATGAATTGGCAGCCTTTCCTAGCAGTGGGATAATTCTCACTAAAACCACATCAACTCCAATGTACTCTAGTTGGTGAATGGCAAGACCCCCGACACGCTGCTCTGTCCACAAATCTGGGTGTCTTCCTTTAAACCTCCTTTGGCTATCTCTGGAACCCACCACTTCAGCTCCTATGTTGATTCATCACGTTCTGTTGATTCCTGATTTTCCTTACAATTCACCCCCTCCATGTCTGTCTCCACAGTCGATGCTTTAATACAAACCACCATCAATAGTTAACCATTTTTCCTTCTACCTTTTCCTCCTCCTCTACATCCCTTCTCTCTGTCTCTGTCTCTTTGTCTCTGTAGGTTCTAAAATGTTTCTAACTTGGGTGTCTGATATTTTGACATGTGGCAGACATACTGCAAAATTGATGCTGTCCTCTTCTCAGTGTGGAGGTACAGGAGGTTGACAGGTCTTATTTGGAATGATGTTAATGTCAGTCATTTGGTTAAGAGTTGTTAATACTTTAAAATAGTTTTATTTATCTGAATTTGTTTCCATTCCCTTTCCCATCAGCCATAAGTTTCATGTATTTCTTCTTTGTTTATTTTCCTATTATTTTTATCATTATTGTTTTAATTTTATTTGGTTTTCTAATTATATATATATATACACACATATAAATTTCTAATTATACATGTATATAAATATGTTTAAATTTTCATACAAGTATGTCTATCAATTACTTTGTATTTTCTTGGATTGCTCAAAAATCATCCTAGACACTTTGATATACAATTCTAGTTTCAATTGTTTTATTTTATATTTAATTAATTGGATCTTATTAAGGTTTATCTTTAAAGATGTAGAGAAAGTGAACTTTTCTTCAATAACTACAAAGAACATTGGTATAAGAACATAAGTGGATAGAGAAAAATAATATATTACTGTGATAAAATGTTTACTCTTCAGCAAAAATATAAACTAAAAAATTATGGTTTTAAGTCACACACCTAACTTTAAGAAGAATCACTTAAAAATTTCATAGTATCAAGTCTGAATGTGTAGTATATGCATTAATTTCTTCTTCTTTTTCTGTTGCTGTCACACCTCCAACAATTAACACTTTGAGGGTGGCAGAGCCCACGTGAAGGTGCGATCTTAATCAATGATTTCCCCACACTAATTAATTGCATTCAAGAAGGTTCAAAATTATGTTTGCCTTACACTTGTTGAAAGTACCAGCCAATACCTTAAATAAACCTTATTTCATATTCAGATAAGCACACACAATCTCCCCAATAGTGGAACTGAATTTTTGATCACACGCAATAGTGCACTGTGCTTTAAATAAAGAATTATTTTTTAAATCACATAGGGACAGATTCTAAAGGGATCCATGAACTTCTAAAAATAACTTCTAAGTAGACATAATATGGAGACATATTTTATACCTCTCCAGCCATATAAATACACTTGCATCGCAGTCAAGGACTTATTCAACAAATAATGCTGAACACTTACTATGTACAAGCACTGTGTTGAGCACAGAAGAAATAATTACAGTCTAGCAGGTAAAGAGGAAGTAAGCAATTTCAACATTGTTTGATAAATCCTATGGTAGGAGTGACCACAGCACGGCAAGTCAGTGCAGATAAAACGTGTCTTTTTCAGGCTCAGGGGGTCAGAAAACTCCCTGGATCTGACAATCTTTAAACTGAACAAAGAAGAGGGAATTAACCCCACTGAAAATAGGAGAAAAATTTTCCCAAGTAGAGAGAATAATGTGTGAAGTGCAGAGTCAAGAAAGAGTATAACTTCTTTAGGGATTTCCCAGGAAATTCTGCATGACCAGAGCTCAATGAGACCGGGAATAGTTGGGAAGCTGGGCAACGATGCAGGTGCCACGCTGAAGGATCCGACTTTGTTCAGAAGATTAGGAGAAGCCAGCGTAGATTTGCATTTTTGAAAGACCATCTTGTATTGTTAGGAGAATGCTTTGGAGGGAAGCAATATCAGAGTCAGTGGGAAGGTAGTCTATGCAAGAGGTGATGGCACCTTAAAATAATAGAATGTCAGTGAGAATTAAAAGAAAGGAGCAGTTTCAGGTCAGCGCCAAATGGGCATTTCTAAACGGGTGGATTTGGAGAGGGAGAAAAAGAGGAGCCAAGGATGAGACCCCAGCTTCTGGCGTGGGCACATGGGTAAATGGGGATTACTGTTAGTGTACAGACCTCTGCTGACATATAAAGGAAACACAAAAAAGAGATTCCATGCAAGGTTAGACAGATACACTGAACAGCTGCCAGCAACTGTCTAACTGATGGTCACACGGGATTTGAGCACTTTTGTTGAGGCTTAAATATGGAGGAAAGTAACTGGACCTGGAACTACTAATAGGAACGATCCACTCCGGTTCAGCAAGATGTGCCTGGCCTCAGCTTGCAGGTGCCAAAGCGACTGTTTCACTCATTAAGGAAGAAGATGATAGAGTGGAGTGCTGGAGATGCATTGTCTAGCCGAGGTTCAAGTGTTACGCCAGAAATGAGCTGACGCACCCTTCTCTCCATGCAGTCAGGTAATTAATGCGTCACGTGAAGTCAGTGGTTGTCAGAAATGTTTCTGCTACTGTGAGCTGTGTCATCATCCCAGGGGGCCCCTCGCGGGAGCATCTACATTCACTATTCACCTATTACCCCCACGTCTCTATGCTTTGGAAGGCTGTATATAATGTGCCTGGATTTATAACATTCATTCATTCAATCAATGAATAAATATTTACTGAGTGTCCCTTCAGGTTCTAGGCACTGTCCTAGGCACTGTAAATAAAAGAGTGAATAAAGTAGACAGTGTTTCTACCTTCAAGGACTTTTGGTTGTTGAAGGCAGATGACAGACTGACGTGCTAGAAGGTGACAAGCGCTCTGAAGGCTGGTAAGGCAGGGGGACGCGGATGGGAAGTATGGGCAGGAGAGTCGTGCAGTCTGTAAATGAAGGAGGGTGGTTGGTTATGGTAGTGAGTCTCTCCAGGAAAGCGACGTTCGAGCTGAGTAAAGGGCTGAGCCACATGGATACCTGTGGGACCAGTGTGTCAGGCCGGAGGAAGAGCAAGTGCAGAGGCTCTGAGGGCTCAAAGCAGGAACATACTCCTGGGCTCATGGGACACTAAGAAGTTTTATTGTGCATCTATCACTCACACACACACACACACACACACACACACACACACGTCAGGGTCTGTGCAAGGTTTAGCAAGGGACACAAAGATAAATAAACATGGCCCTTGCCCTCGAGGAACTTATAATTTAATACAGAAGATAAACATGTGGTAAATAGGTGTCTATATAAAGAACACGCTACAGAATTCTTCTGGAAGAACGGATTGGGAAACAAAACACGGATTAGGAACCGGAGTACAAATGACATCGATGCTGCATCGCATCCAGATGGTACAAAAGGTTGACAATACCTGCATTTATGGTCATGTTCAAGTTTTAATATTACCATGTGATGTGATCTTGTCCTCTAGAGCACAGCTAGTTTAATGAGTAGTTCTAGCAACCTTTCTCACAGGTTATCTTAAACATTGAGTAAGTTCGGAGCACCCAAAAACAGGGCCCAGGGAAGGTATTTGCATTCTTTTAGCTCTATCCTTAGCATGTAGCACAGGGACAGGGACAGGGACCTAGTAGGCATCCAACAAATGTTTTCTGAGTGAATGGATAGATGAATGAAGAGAAAACAAATGCCTAGAATTTAAATGATGTTCATGAAAACATGACTTGGTTTCAGCATTAGCAAAGACTATGAAGTACTGGAGAAGCTCTGTATATACTCTCAAAAAATATGATATATGTGTAGGGAGTTAAGATCACTCAAAACAGACACATGAAACTGATGTGGCATATTCAGGAATTGGGTGGCTCCTTTGTGCTAAGATTTGGGACCAACCTCCCATCTAAATAGACACCCTTTAAGCAGCGGCATGCTCCGCGAATAGCAGTTGCAGCTGCAAAACGAAAGCATCAGCACGGATGGCATGTGCTGAGAGAAAAGGGCCATTGTTCATAAATAGGTCTTTCAGCCACACCTGCAACACGGGCCGTGATTAGTGTCCAGGGTCATCACCAAGTATGACGGACAATGTCGTATGCGCACAGTGCTGGGTCCTCATTTCTAGGGAATATGTTTATACATATTCTCTCCAGTTTTCTGACAGATTATATGTAAAAAGTTTTCCTTGATGTCACTGCAGTTTACTTGAGGCCACAGTTACTTTCACATTGATTTGAGCAAAGTCTCCCCTTGTGTCTCACTGTGAAGGAGTTCCATGTTATTGGGGATACGGGCCCTAGTCTGAGTCTCAGTGCATCACGTAGAGAATTAAAATGACCTCCCACCCCACTTGAGTTCCATTGGAGCCACAGACTGTTATCTTACTTTAAGACTTGCCTACGTAAATAAATAATTTCAAGGGAATTAGGAGAAGCAGTGGTTTTCATTAAATTTCTATAAAAATATTCATCCTATTTTGGATACTATTATGATGCTTAAAACCATAACCTTACACTATTACTGCACTGCATTGATTATATGTCACATTAAAAAATTTACATTATAGTAATTTACTAGTAATATAATTAAATTACATTTTATGGTTCTAGAATTCATTAAGAAGTTCATTTCGTTCCACAGAATATCAATACTAATAATAAATGAAAAATGGTTAGTGGGTATAAAATCAGTGCCATATAAGCTGAAACTTCTAAACAAATGGGTTCATTTTACTGATTTCTAGCAATGATATGTTGGTTTATGTGAGAAACATGGAAGAATTGCCTAGTTTAAAATAATAACTATTCTTCCCCTTTGCACCTCCCGCACCTCTTTAGTTCCCAGCACAGTTCTTGGGAACCAAATGTTTTAAGTTAAATGGGTGGATCAATGAATGCACGCAAGTGTTTTGATTCCAAACAATTGAAGCCATCAGTTAGGGAACATTCTGGTTAGGGAGCATTTCACAGAGGTTCATAAAGCCATGTGCATTCTTTTCCCCTGAAGCACATGGCTTCTGGGCTGTCATGGACACTCAAGTCCTTCCACCTTTCAGCTGAGCTCTCTTCAGGCTGATTTTAGCTGAGGTTTTCTTAATCTGCTTTTCTTGAATGAAACACAAGAGCCCTAAAATTGTAAGCAAAACTGGTGAGCATATGGGTGTTTGGACATTTTTCTGAAAACCATGAGAAAGAGAGAGAGAGAGAGAGAGAGAGAGAGAGAGAGAGAGAGAGCGAGAGCATGCCTATAGCTTTTATGGGCTTCTCAAAGGGATGTTGTGTTCCAACACAGGTTGAGAATTACCTTTAAATGCCTTTTTGCATATCAACAAAAAGCCATTCACACTGGTCCTTTAAGTGCTTGTTTTCTTTTTTTTCCAGAAAATTATAAAGTAACAAGTATGCTAGAAAATATGTACAATAGCTGTTTTAGAATATGAAATATGTTAGCAAGAAACACTCTTCTTTTATCTCTTGGATACTGCCTTTTGTGCAGAATAAAACACACTTTAAAAATCCTTATTGGGTGCAAACATTTCAGTTAATTAAATTTTAGTGGGAAGGAGTAGCCTACAAACTATAGAATGCTTATTATTAAATTTTAAACACTTTTAATAGACAAAAATCCATTTTGATACCTTCTGAATGCAGTTAGTCCACAAGTATGATATAGTAAATACATACAGCAGGACTTCATTTGCACATAAAAGACAAAACAGTTAAATTGACACAATGCGTATTTACTGAGAGGTCTTACTTTTTCATTAGGCTCTGCGGAATATGATAGATTTGAGGTACAATAAGAATAAGACAGCACCCTTGTTCTCAAGGTCATATACAGTGGCGGACATAGGCAATGATAATACAGAGTAAGAAGTCTTACTCTGAGGGGACACTTGAAGCTCCCCAAGGTCAAATGCCTGACAGGTCTTTGGGGTTTATGGGAAACTTCAAAGAAGGAGAAACTCCTGATTTGACCAGATTCTTCATCTGGCCATCAAGGAAAATGTGTCTTTAGAAATATTTATATCCTCTCTCTCTCTAAGTTTACAGTTAAACTGTAATCAAACATTTTTTAAAAGTTCTCTATTGTTAGAAGTAAAACCACTTATTGAGTTTTTTTTAACAAGCTATTTTTGGAAATCCTAAACCTTATAGGCAATGTTCCTCTCCCCGCCCCACATGGCCAGATGTCATCTACCATTTTGCTGATAAACTGCGTATTAACCAGATGCAAGAAGGGAGTTGTAGATAAAAACTGTTTTCACAACATCCACAAAGAATTCAGTTTGCAAGAGTTAAGTAGCAAACTTTATATTTTTACTGTTTTTGTAAAATGATGACTTGACCCTGATCTTCTATTTAGTTATGACTTTTAATAATCACTTGATTGAAAATATAATAAAACACAATCTATTAATATTAGTAACATAAAGTGATTTGGAACTAGCTGAAGCTTTTAACTTCATGCCCTCAGTGTAATCTAAGGGAGATAATGACCACGCTATTTAATAGCAGGTTACATACTATGAATCCAGGGCTAGCTTATGCTTTTCGTTTTGGTTTGTTTTCCAAGAAGCAACATATCCATCAAAAATGCCATAATTTTCTTATGACTGTTTCATGCCCATTTATATTTAGATGAAATAAAGAGGATAATAAATTCATCATTTATATTAAATTATTGGCATAACTTTATGAATGAAAAGTTACCCAATGGATTTGTTACAGATGAGATCACTACATTTTTGGACATTTGTAATTTATGCACTGATTTACTTACAAATGCAAAATCTCAAGTTTCTGAATTCCATATCTCTTAGGGTTAAAATTTAAAGCAGAAATAATGAGTTACCAAAAAGTTATGTAAAAGCCTAGTTAGACAATATGAGTATGATATTCTATCCTTTTGATTTAGTTTTCAAAGAGAATAGGTTAAGAGGGATAGTTTTCCTGGTGATCTTCTGAGTTACTCACATTTGAAAACAGTGCTACTTTCTAGTCAAAGCTACTGAAGTTTGGAGCAATAGCAAATATTTCATTGACATTTAACTCGTCCTAGTTCATGTCACATCTTTCCCATAGCACTGAATGCTCTGAGGCAGAGGTTTCACTGGAATCTAAGTGTTCCCAATAATAATGCTTATTATGGAGATTTAGACCTAAACATCATTTAAATGCTGACCTTTATTTAAAAACAAGTGATTACATACGTAATGTTTCTAAAACAGATCTAACCTATGGAGGGTACTCATAAATGGTGACTTACTTCATTTCTTACCATCATCATCATTAACACCAACACATTTATATAGTCTCTAAATTCTGTTATATCTTAGGGATAACGCATCCTTCAAATAGGTCAACATCATGGAGTTAATTTGTAACTCAGTTTATTTTATTTTAGGCGTTCTCTTTAGTGTATGGTTTTATAAAGGAGCAGTATGTATTTACACATGCACTATTTAACATTAAGTGATATAATAGCATTTAAAATATGTTTCAATAAAAATAACTTATTTAAATAATCAAAATAGTCCTATCACATATGTACTGATATTATCTTCATTTTATAGATGAGGAAACTAAAGCACAGTTGTTGAAAGTTAACTTTCAGTTAAGACAAGCAAACTGTTTATTATCCAAGTCTGATTTTTATAAGAAAATTTAAGTTTCCCTTCTGGCTAAATGGTGCAAGTAGATTATATTTCTTCCTAAGAAATTTCTTATTCTGTATTGTCTTTCTTTCCTCACTTTTATTTTGTTTAAACACCACTGTCTGGAAGCTTAATTGTTTTTTCGTTTTTGTTTTTTGATTGCTCAATCTTGTCACCCTCAGCAGACCTGCATCGATTTAACTGGGCTGCTGCTAGTTCTTAGCTAAAGAACTCACCATCTAACTAGCCAATCAATTAACCCGCCAACCAAGTAACTAGAAAAGTAAAAACCCTCCAAGAACAGGGAGTAGTGGGATTTTCCTCTGTTCTTTGTTTTAGCGCCACCACGGGTTTTCTCCTGAGTCCAGGCCAACGACCCAGGAAGCGGCTGATTTTGCTTATTGCCCTCAGGGTTCTACCACCTTGCAGCTTGACCTCTGTCCTTGCTGTTCAAGTGCAGTACTAACTAACATCCAGTGCGGATGTGTTTGACCCAGAAAAAAAGTATCCATCTATTTACATGTCAAGCCTAATTTTTAACAAGTTTTTGATATTAAGGAAAAGTGATACAATCAGTGGTTTGTAGATGAGAATGGCAAAAGTGATTCCACACACACACACACACACACACACACACACACAGTCATAAAAGGCCAGTTCTGACTAATCTCCACGTAAACTTTAGGACCCAACGACGACTTCAGCCGCTACATTTACATGTGAGGAAGTAAAACTGAATGTAGAAGACACATTCACACCGAGAAAGTGGAAAAAAGGACTGATGGGTAAATTAATGAACCCACAGTTTAAATATTTAATCTTGAATTTGATGATGATTCTTTAATAACTTTGCCTTTATTAAAAATGAGTGATAGCTCGCACATGAAGTTTTTTTTTTTTAATCTCTGGCAAAGGTCACTTGGATCAATCTCTGGCCTTGGAAAGAAAATGACTCCTCGTGGTGGGTGGGTGAGCATACTCAAAATTCTGAGCACGTGCTTAGATCCTTTGATTTCAGATATTTACATATTTCTGTTATTGAAGTGTCTCGATCATGAGAATAGTGTGAAATAAACTTTGTGTTCATCCCCAATCCCTTCATTTTGAATGCCTGTTTTGGAAATATCCTTTCCATCTAACCCTAATCAGACCCTCTAACTCTAATAAGAGGAATTCTAAAAAGAGTTTCCACGAGGATAAAAGTGACTGCTTACTTCTTACTGTATGGACCTCCACAGAGCACATCTAACCCTATGTGGATTGCAGACCATCAAATATGAAAATTGCCTCCAAACTGTTAGATCCTAAGAAAACAAATGAAAAGGAGTAGCTTTGTCAGCAAGTGAACATGAACTGGGTTAAAAAAAAAATCATGTCAACTTTATGAAATGTAAGGGAACGTTAAGTGTAGCCTTGCTAATGGTAGGAGCAATGGGGTTGCCATGAACATCAAAGTACACCCACTTCCTGAGGGCAGGCACATCGTGGGATCAAAAGGGATGGAGATACTCTATTTCTTATTTCTCTCATGCTCCCCCCGTAACACCCGCCTACTTTGAAAAAAAAAAAAGATATAAGGATAGACGAGTAGAATGATTCTTCTGCCAGAGCTAGCAGAAGGCCACTGTAGATAAGAGGGTTCGCGAAGGTGTGAGGATAAGCACTAATGAAAAACTTGTAGCCCAGAAGCTGCTGGCAGAAATCTCACAGTTTTTCAGTGAAGATGGACTAAGCTTCAAAGTTAAGAAATAATCGTGCTTCCCAGCACCTGCAGGTCACGACTTTGGGAGGTGCTGCTCTGTAAAAGCTGCTGCTGGACAGGCTGGACCTGAAGCACACGGCTCGGTGCTGACTGCACGAAAAGAATGATACCCTATGACTTACTGACATGCAGAACAAGAGGAGAGGATACATTCGTAATAGACGTGTAATGGACGCGTAACTTTGAAATAGAGAACTAAATGTTCTGTTCCATGTTTTTGAAAAGCTTTGCTCTTGAAGGAGGTACTCTTGGGTATTGTTTATGGCTGACGTCTGTAAGCAATGGGGTACCATCTTGGTGATACAATTTTAAATATGTTTAAAAAATAATAATGATAATAAGAAACTTAGAAGCCTGTTTATGGTAAGAGAAGTATACTGCTGGGTTAAATTCAGTTTAATTCAGAAGCCTGTGGCTTTACAATAGAACTGAGACACCAAGTTCTGGGTCATAAAATGGGTCAAAAAGGATGCGTGCAACCCAAACACTGCTGGGGAATGTGCTTTTCAATGGGGCACAAAAGGCTTACATTTTGGCATTGGAAAGCAGGCAAGGGCTTGGAGAAAGCCACCTGAGTCTTTCCATTGTCCCTTAAATGAGACATTTTGTCCCCTAATCTAATACATTCTTCCTTTTGTCCTTACAATGTCTCCATTTTAACCACATCTCACCCTTCCTTTGTGCCCTTCATGAATAACTGAACCACACACCAACTTCATGATAAAATACATGCACTGATTCAAAGAAGCAAATCATCTTCTATTTTGATTAATGCCATTTATAAGGGAAAATCTAAACAGCTATCCTCGACCTCCTTCCCTAACACACTCTCCTCTTCGGCATTTGCTATTGATCTCCCTAGAATATTCGTGCCACAATGAATCTACTGGATAACTCATTCTTCAGGTGTCAACTTATGGGTCCCCTCTTTGGAAATCCCTGATCACACAGGTGGGGTCTTAGGCTTTTTCTTATCACCCACTCTCTGCTAACATTGCTTTAGCTGTGTGTTACGTGTTTACTTTCTGCCTTTCTGCTGACAGAATTTCTTATAACAGATGTGTATAATGCAACCGGACTGCAGGAACCATAAATGAATCGTAGGCACCACAGGCACCTGACTCCATTTCATTAACTATTGTATCTCTAGCACTTCAAATCATCCTGTCACATTTTAGTGGCTTCAAGAATACTGTTCAAAGTATGGATTTGTTTCCTCTTCCACTTTATTTTCATCATATTTTTCTTATTCTTCTTTTCTGGAGACTGTGAAGATCTGTAAACTGTACCAGATGCAGGTGAGGGGTGTCGGAAAAGCATCCAGCTATGTAATAGGAAAACTAGAAGCATTTATGGCTGGGTTTTTCCTATTGTATGGCTGGACATTTTCTGGACAGCCCTTGCATGTATCTGGTACAGTTTACAGATCCGAGAGAGAGAGAGAGAGAGAGAAGGGGGGGGGAGGGAGGGAGGGAGGGAGAGAGTGCACAAGAGCTAATACCTTCTCCAAATCAGAATTTCCTCAGTGAAATCTCTAAATCTTTATTCTTTTCCTTTTTTTTTTTCTGTCTTGCTTTTGTTTTCTCACCTTATTTTTATATTCTCTAAGACATGATTCAGGGTTGTAATCTCTTCAAGTGAGAAAATTGACTACAATCCTCCACTCACTTATGACCCCTCTATTCCCAATAACTTCGCACCTAAGCCTCCATGATTAAAAGTAGCTTCATTTTATTTATTTCTGAAAATAATATGCTTTTAGCTCAAGGAGTTTTGAGGAAATTATCCAGGAATGGTTTATTCAGAATCTCATCTTCTCATAATTTCTTGATGTGCTTCATTGACATTAGCCTGAATGGTAATTTCAATGAAACTTCCATGGAAAAACGCTCAGAAATTAATTTCCAAAGCTGACACTGAGAGGGGAATTTTGGAGGCTACACATATGAGTTTACCTAGGCAGCAGCAGGTTATGAGAGTTGCCTAAATAAATGTAGAGTACAAATTCAGTGCTGCTTACACAGTGTCAAAAACCATATTGCATTCATAAGGTAACAATTATGAATAGAAAATTGAAATGAAAAAGCATTAGCTTCCCCAATTAAATATAAAATTAGAGTGAATAAAACAAGTGAGAACCATTTTCAACGATTACTATTCTCTTTAATCTTCTGAAATGCTTGCTCAGTAACAATCAAGATAATGGGTAAAGCCCATTACAGTTCTAAGTGAAAAGGGAAACTTCATAATCAATGCTGAAATAGATTTATCTCAACACACAGGCATAATTGGGCATGAACTTCACATATACTCAGAGAGGACTTTCCTGTTATTGTTCGTAATCGAAATCCCGGCTTAAATAGACCTTGATCTCAGGCTATGAAATACATATACTACAATATTTTTTAAAGTGCATACTTAAATAGGGATTCTATATGTAAGCATCAGATTAAATGAAGTAGGTTGCTCATTTATCATTTTATCCTACATTTATTGAGCATCTGCTGTATGTCAGGCACAGTGCGAAGCATCAGTGATACACCAGGAGATGAAACAGACCTGGTCCTAGCACTCGCAGATCACATAGACAGGCTCATGGGCAACGCAGACCAGGGGGTGGTTACAATGTAACAAATCCAGATTTCTTAACAGGACAAATACTTGCACCGTCTATCTGCCTCTTTGACCTGATCATTTAGGAATGCCCCCATTTGTTTATGTACAGTAGCCACAATGACCTTTGCCATGGCTGTTTTCTGAACCTAGAATTCTTTCTGTACATCTTTTCATGGTTTAGTGCCTTCTGCTCATTTAGGTCTCAATTCAAATGTTATCTTCTTTATAGACTGAAATTCCTGCATGGCGGTATTACTTTTTAAGTTCAAAGGAAATGCTAGGTACGAAAGACAAGGAGTCTGACAGGAGATAGATTAAATGAATAAAAATGATCATTACAATACACAGCACTTCCTCAGTCTCTGCACTGAAGTTTTGCTTTGCCTTTCTTTTGGGAGGGAACACCTGGACAAACTTCTTGGTTTGAATTTGTAAATTCCTTTTGGCAACAGTTGCTATCTCTATTGCAGTGTCTATTTCCTGTTTTTGGCATCTGAATTTGTTGCTATTTTATTAACTGGGCATGCAGTTCATTAGGAATGCTTCCTCATGTAAGAAAATGAGAATGCTACTTCAGTTTATTTTTGCCCAGTTAACCTCTTGCTCAGTTACTGTGACAAGTGTCAAGAGTGCATTGCTTGACTGTGGTTATCACTTTGCCCTTCTCTTTAATTTGCCAGAGGGCACACTAGAGAGTTACAGTGATTGCTCAAAGGCACTTTGTCCTTAAGGTTTCATAGCTTAATTATGAACTCTGTGGCTATTCTGAAGGTGAATGAAAAGTAGAAAGAGATTGGATCACTTGGTTGTCACTCATTTGGAAATAGTATAAGCAATAACTTTTTCATCATAAAACTTTTCATGTATTTTTAATTTGACCATGACATTATATAGCGTTACTTCTGTGTTTTATAACTTTGGTATAGAAGTGAATTTTGATAACTGAGTATATGTTTTCCCATTAAAAACATGCAACCTATGCAATCTACTTTTATTCATGTGTAATAAGCAAGTATTCAACAGCAGATGTGCAAAGGGAAATGTTCACCTCCCTCTACTTCTGCTCCTCAAGATGTTCTTTTCTCTAGCAACACTGGCCTACTTGAACATTTCTGTGGCATTTCAAACATCTTCTGTTGAGCTGAACCCTACAGCTCATCCTTGGGGGGCCAGGGAAAGTATTGCTTGCTCATTCAAAGCTCACTTAAAATGTCACCTTCTGTATGAAATCTTCCATCTTGCCATTTAAATCTAACTGTTTTCCTCTGTGGTCCATGTCCTCTTTACACGCATCTATCTCTACAGTTACACAATGTTAGTGCACTTCTTGGCCAATATGTCTCTTTCCCTCTCCTAGAAACGAAGCCTCTTAAAGACGGGATTGTCTCTGACTCATCTGGTAGTCGCAGCAAGCAGCATTATGTTTAAGAGATAACAATGTATAACCAGGTGAACAGTTTCAGTGGCCAGAATTCCACGGAGAGCTTTCGCTCATGACAGAAGCAGCAGACTAGGGTAGAGGAGATTTAACTCCAAAATTATACTTTGATTGGAGGGTCATGAGTGGCATCTGGAAGATTCTGGCTACATGAGACTCACATGACCAGGAAGAAGGAGCCAAAGCAGTAGGAGCCTGGGCGGTGCCAGGGCTATGGAAAGGGAAGCGTGCTAGCAGCTGTCTTCCCTGTGAGAGTGTGGGGAAAACATCTACAGACACAAACCCTCTATCACATCTCCACGAAAACTTTAATTAGGAGATATGTGGAACCAATTCTGTATGATTTCACTTATATGTGGAATCTAAACAAAACAAAACAAACAAAACAGAAACAGATCAATAAATGGAAAGAAAAGGCCAACAGTTGCCAAAGAGGACAGGGCTGGGGGAAGGATGGAATTAAACATTAAATAAAAAACTAAAAAAGAACCAAATGCAAAAAGAAAATTTTATTCTATGTTTGGACAAGTGTGCATTAAGTTTATTACTCTAACCTTAGTAGTGAGAGTTTTGGAACCCTAAATTTAATTCCAAAGGTGCAAGGTTTAAAACCATTAAAATGAATTTTAAAAGAAAATATAAATTATGAACAGATCCTGTGGAAGGTAACACATCGAGGGTTATAGTGGGACTTAATGAATGTCTATTGACCTAGTAAATTACTTCCTTGATCCAGAGCCATTCAAAAGTAGTCGCTTCCTGTTCTTCACTCCTGTTAACCTCATGCTCCTATAATTAAATTCATAGCATTAAATTTTATTTTTGCTATTTATAATTGCATACATATTGAATTATCATATAAGAAACAATGCTGAAGTTCACTTTTTCTATCACCCATATACGCTGTTCTTTCCCCACAAGTAACTACTAGTATCAGTTCATGTACACATTTTCTGACTTCTTTCTATACACTTACACACACACACACACACACACACACACACACACAAGTAGTTATCTTGATTTGTGTTTCATAGATATTTTTACAGGTTATCTAATGCATATGTCCTATATACCAAAAGAAACTTCACATAGACGATGCATTGTAGAATTGTGCACCTGGAACCTATGTAATTCTTGTTAACCAATGTCACCCCAATAGTCTAACAAAAACCCCACTTTTTTCCGCTCAAATTGTTGCATAGTAGGACCATGCATGAATATGAAAAAGCTTACTGAGTCATTACTGAGCGACGGGCAAACAATGCTGTGGTGAAATACTGAAACTCCCTGTGGTGTGCTTGTGCAGGTATCTTTACAGAATAGACACCAATCGCTGGTTCCTAGGGAATAGGCGTGTATTTTTAATTCTGTTCTTCACTACCAAATTCCTTATACAGTGACTACAGCAATTTTCATGTCCATCAGTAGTGTAAGGACTCACATAATGCCTTTTATTTGTACCAATATTTAATATGCTTATTATGCATTACATTTTTTAAAGAATATTCTGTTTTATTTAGTGACACCTCCCTATACCTAATATATTTTACTTGATTCACTGGTACTCATGAAATACTTGTTGAATAAATGAATAGTTTATATATGTGAGAAGACTAACGTGAGAAGATCAAATTCTACTGATGAGGTTTTGCATATATCCTGTAACTATATCCTTAAAATAGTTATAGTCAGCCTAAGAACAAGGAAATGATTCAAAATATTGGAATATGTCTACGTTTCTCAATTTTCAAGTCGGATAACTGAAGTAGTAGGCACATAAGAATATGTTTGCCAAAATTTATGATAACATTAAAAAATTGGGTTTTGGAATCTGAAAGAGTAAAATACAACACACGATAAGTCATTCCTATCAAATACTACAGGCAATTAGACATTACAGAGACAGGTTTTCTGAGTTCAAGGCTATAGGAAACCCAGAAACTAATTGGGTAGTGACTCTAACACTCTATGATCCTTACAATTATTGTTCTTAAAAACACACTTCAAAGATAAAAACTGTATTCCAATTGGGGAAGAATCTGATATCTGAGACTTTTTAAGTGTCAAGTTATATTACTTCCAAGTTTTCTATTAAAAATCAAGCAAGAAAGGAACTCTAAAGATTAATTAAATCTAGTGGGCAATAATAAACTGTGCTTTGAATCCTAAATACTGTAACTATTATTCTTTGATCATGTCAATAAGCTGACGGCTCAAGTAACTACATTTTTATGGACTTCAAAATATGCAGAATATTTCAGTTAAGAAAATGTTAGGTTACAAAAGGAATCAGACACAAGTTTTTATTTCTCATTTAATTAAAGGGAGATAGCTTTTCACAAAGACAGCATCAGCAAAAAGGGAAGCAGTTATTCATGGGAATTTGCTTTATATTGCCATCAATTTAAACCTAAATACTTGAAAGTAGGAATCAACTCAAAACCTTTGCCATTAATTGACTAGCTTTCCTGAGTTTCAGCTATAATGAAAATCTTGAAAAGAACATGAACCCTCTGCCTGCCAGCCACTGTAAGAACGTATCCCCCAAGGAGCCCTTTTACCACTTGAAAAATGGTCTCCAGGCAGAGATTTCCTTTTTTACATAGGCACTTACATCTTCAATGCTTTACAAGTCTCTGAGGATTAAGAAGAGAAGGTTAATACTTTCATGTGTAAGATGATGGCCTAGCGCTACTGAAGTTTTGATTTTACAACTGAGCTTCTTGCCTGATCAGCATTTGTTTTATTTTTCGTGGAGTAAAAGATTTGTTCTATATTACCAGATAGTGATACTAAAGTAACTTTCCATTTTCTCTTTGCAGTGATCCCTTTTTAAACTTTAAAAGTAGGTTTTCTTCCTGATGCACACTTTTCATTCCCAATGGTAATAACTATGATAATTCAATGTATGCAGGCATCCATCCTAAGTAGCACATGTACCTTAATGGAAATGCTAGAATAATTGGGTTGACTGCATAGGCAAGCAATTTCGAATTTGCTGGTATAATGAAGCCATGTAGTCTGACCACATAGAAATCCATAATTTTTGTTCCTGACTGAATTATAATATAGCCTTTATTTGGCCACAGTATTAGTGCTATCTACATATGTTGGTTGTTCCATCCGTTTTCTATGATCTAAGTCAGTATAAAAATCATCCAAGGCAGATGGGTTTCTAAGTCACCTAGTAGCTATTGAATTATAGAGATATGAACCTAACTACTTGAATAAACTGAAAAATCACCCTGTCACCCTCCACACACTCACACATGAATGCACCTGTACATGTACACACACACACACACACACACACACACACACACACATGCTTTACTAAACTCATTTACTTTACTAACCCAACATTACTGAAATTAATTGTAAAATTAATTTATGTGCATGGCAAAATATTAATACACCATGGAATATACAGGCTATCAAATATATACATATTTCATAAACATGAGTATAATAAATCAGTAGAATATTTCACTATTAAACAAAAGAAATATTTAAAGTGCTAATTATCCATTTTCACATACATTTTCACATTTTCCATGCTTTTTTGTCTTTCAAATAAGTAACACATTATACTTCAAATACTAAATGTAACTTAAAATTAATTGCCTGTGCAGATGGTTGTTAAAAATACCTTACTTTGAATCTCAGTAAATTAAAAAAAAATCCAGGAACACATTAAAATCCACTTACATTAAAATGAGGTATAATTCTGCTATTTAAAGTTTTTACCTTTAAAACTGTATTAAATTGATATGATAATTTTATGTGGATAACTTTAAGAAATAGTTTTATCACTGACAAAACTTTTAAAATATATTAATAAATATATTTCATGCACATGTGTCTTAAATAATTTCTTAATTAATTCACAACATGTTAATTACTCAAACTTTATTTTTTAACAAAAATGGAGAACTTCACAATAAATACAATACAGTTATTAATATTTCATGTGAGATGAAAGTGGCATAAAATAAGAGTGATAAATTGTGGGTTGCCATTTGTCATAATAGTAAAATTCCTAGCAAATGGATGAATGCATTTTCCAAGTCCTACAGAAAGGAGAAATAAAAAGTAAAACTGCTTTTTGTTTTCCTACACAAGAAAACATTCATCTCTGCATTAATTTAAAAAGGGGCTTCCTTCTGGTTTTACATTTTGCCAACTTCAGTGAAAAGGTCAGAAAATTTATCTGGATTTATACAACCTATATTTTGTGTTTATAGTTCTCTTTTACTGTCACTTACTACCTGACACTTCAATCTGAATTTACACCTTTTTTTTTTCATTATATCCATGTGAACTACATGTAGTCAGGCACCTAGTCACAGCCTCCTCTCTGGTTTCAGCACATTGGACAGCGCTTCTTTCTTTCTTTCTTTTTTTTTTTTTTTTTTTGGGGGGGTTGCTCTTGGTTTCTACTGTCAACAAACTAATGGTGTAGGGACAGTGTAGGTCAAGTACAACTCAGGGAGGTAGGTAAGATGATAAGTTGCATTGAAGTCATGGGGACATGCAGGCAGTATCCTAACCTGGATGTGGTATGGCAGGGAGGGCTTCCTTAAGGAAATAAAGTTGAGTCTTAAAGATTAGTGGTAGATATCCAGGCAAAATGTGAAGAAAGAGTGGAGTTCTTTTGGCACAGAAATGCATGCATATAGGTTCAGAGAGGGTATAGAGAACGTGGCTGCCAGCAACTGAATTACAATAGCTAGAACATAGGAGGGTGGAAGTAAGTGGAACTCAGTAAAGTTAGAGAGGTGAGTTGGATTCAGATGGTATAAGATGCAGGAATTTAGAGTTATTCTAAGAGCAAAGGGGCTAGATTAGAATGGCTTAATCAGGGAATTGAAATAAACCATACAATCTGATTTTGAACTAGGAAAGTTCAATTTGGCTGTAAGAAAATGTGCAACCTAGTCCAAAAATAAATTTTTGCATGCATGCTGATATTTAATAGCACATTAACGTAGGTGTACAAAAAACTGATAGGAAAAATATAAAAAAAGAAAACACAGATTTTCAGACTGGTGAAGGTAATCAGAATTGGCAAAAGTAATTTTATTTTCCTAATTAACTTTAATTAATCCTTTAATTAACTGACGTAGTATTTCTTACAGTACTCCCAGGTGAACTAACTCATGGAGATGGCTGCATCTCTGGGTGAAAATAACAGGTGACAGCGCAGTAAAGTAAAATTATACCCAATTATTTCACCTTAGGAAGCCATTCCCATTGGCTTTATGCATCAATATTGAACTCTGTGGTGGAAAATTTTTTTGAATTCTATGTTAAAAAGATGATCTATTTTTGCTGGAACCCCGGGACTTGTCTATCTGGGAAAGCTTCAAAGCTGGATTTAAGTGTCCTTCAATTTGTATTATATCTATAGTGAATTGAACACAGCAATATTAAAACAAATATTTTCTTTGGTAACTAACTTTAGTTTTCCATCATCATAACAGCTATTTTTCTCTCTCACTTTGAAGCAGAATGAATAAGATTGAATCTGCTTTCTTAAGGTGTGGAGACTAAGAATATTCATTTAATCCTCCTGTAGCACTTGGCTCCCATATATGGTTTATGTGGATAGTGGTCAATCAATGACTGTATTTTGAATAATGGGCCAAATTTATGATTATTCAATACATTTTAGTTGAATACAACCCTGGCATGACAGAAGAACTGTAGTAATACAAAAAATTTTGTATTCATGAGCCCCAATCATTCTATTTACATTAACTTAAAGTTCTATTTTGTGTGATTTCATATTAAATGTCAGTTTTGAATAATATATGTTCTCCAGAGTCAGAGGCTTAAATCCCGGTTAGAGTAATTAAGCTATTCCAGCTCCAGTGGTAAAGAAATAAACACTAGAGCAGCATTCCTTAAAGTGTGGCCATAGATAAACGCTCATCAGAATGACCTGATGTGCTCACTAAAAATCAGAGTTCTAAGCCCCATTAAAGGCCTTCTGAGTCAGCATCTGTGGTGGGTGGAGTGTGTGGATACACATATTTAACAGAACCTCTAAATATCAACTGTAATAATGGAATAAAACTTTACTAATATTAATTGGTATTTCCTAAAGGGTAGGTGACATTAAAATCATTATCTTGTGTAACTTTCCTTCCCCTAACATGCTATTGACTATATGATTAATTCCAAAGTTATTTAAATGCTTATTTTTGAACCTCACTGGATCTGTTATCGGAGTTAGAAATGAAATCTCTGTTGACGGGGGCCTTTTTAACTCCTCCTCCTTCCTCAGACCGTTTCCCTATTTTGATAAGACGGCATGGTAGGTAGAAAAATGGTTCCACAAAGATGTCCACGTGTTCTGATCCCTGGAACCCATGAATATGTTATCTTCTACCACAAAAAAGAATTTGCAGGAATGATTAAGATTTTGAGATGACATTATTTTATATTATCCAGGTGGGTCTAATATAATTAATTACAGGAATCCATAAAAGCCAAGAACTTTTACCTAAAGGTGTGGTCAGAGACGGGGAATGTGATGATGGAGGAAAGGCACAAAGAGATGCATTGTTTCTGGCTTTGCAGCTGGCAGACGGGGACCAGGGGCTGAGAAATGCAAGTGGCCTCCAGAAGCTTGATAAGACAAGGAAACTGACGGAAAAGGGATGAAAGCCCTAAGGACATACTGATTTCCAGCCCAGGGAAACCCCTTTATCAGACTTCTGATCTCACAATTATAATATAAGAAATTTTTGCTGTTTTAAGCTACTAAATCTGTGGTCACTTGTCAGGGCAGAAATAGAAAAAACATACAGAGGACATGGGCTTTGATCCCATCTATGTTTATTTAGAATATAAGTATTGGCATGACTGGTAGCTGTCATGAAAAAGAGACATTCTAGTTATTGCCAATTTAGCTTTTCAAACTGTAGCTAAGGTTGTTGGAGATTTATACTAAGTACGCTAATGTGTGTCATGCAAAGGTATTTTGAGCTGAAGGTTTTATCACCAAGATTATGCTTGTTGCATACACTGTTAACTGCTGAGAGGCTGAAATAATTTAATGGAAGTAGATCTAGTCTTCCAGTAGACCTAGATGGTCTACCACTTTTTCGTTTTGGTGGTCTTGGACAACACTGCCAATTTCTGGGAACATCATTCCTCATCTGGAAGGTCAGGGTGATAATGCATAGCCCTCATCTTCAGGGTCTCTGATTAAAATACAGCAATAAAGTTCATTTAAAATGAACTTTAAAATGTCCTGAAAATGTAATATAATTTTCACATAGTAAAGTATCCACGGAAATTAAATTACCTTAAAATAAATCAACATAAAAGGAAACAATAGAGGTATGTTATGTGCCTGGTGTACTTGAATACACAGGCACAATATATCTCAAGGTTCTTGGTCACATTCCCAGAATCAAGAAGTAAATTTTTTGCTAGAGAATGTTCTAAATTTTTATTATGTCTTATATTTATTATACCCATCTAATCTGAAGGGAAGAACAGGTGATGGCTTGGGAGTAGGCAGGGTGTATCTTGAGAATTCTCCCACTGAATATAGAAATATAGACATCTATTTAAAATATGTGTAATCCATGTACTCATCTAGCATCAAAAGCCTGTAGAAACAACTCTGTAAAATGTACATCTTTGTGAAATGTCTCTGTTAAGGCAGTTCTTGAAGAATGGCTAAAGAATGACAACAGAGAATCATGTGGTATACGAAACACTTGGACATACAATATTTACGCCACCACAAACTCAGTACCTCCCTAGTATTGGCAGGCCGTTGGCTGGGTACCTGATATACAAAAATACATATGCTATACACATATGTTAGCTATCTGATCTCCAAGTTTGACAAAAAGTTTGAGTTGGGGCGACCAACAAGTCATCATGAAGTGCAACAACTGTAATCACAGTGAAGTCCTGTGATAGAGGATCAAACAGGTGTTTAAGAACATCGATCATAGCATGATACATTCTGCATGGGAAAGCAAAGCTGGACTTGTAAAAGAGAGGATGAGGTTTTATTTGTTTAAAAGTCCAGTTAGAGTATTCCCACTCAGAAAGAAAAGCACGGATGAAGACACAGAGGTGTGACTGCCCACCCGCTATGGCTGAAAAGAAAAGAATTTTGAAAATTATGGTATGGCAAGGATATTCTTTTTGTTTTAAAGAAACAAACAGTATATATATATATATATATATATATATATATATATATATATACACACACATACATATACACATATATATATGTATATGTGTGTGTGTGTGTGTGTGTGTGTGTGTGTGTGTGTGTGTATGAAACCCTATCTACGTGCCCTGTTCTACGTATATGATTATATATACATGTATTTATATATATAGTAGTAGTATACATATGAAATTAGATATTTAACTCTGGTGTGGAGAATAGAGTGAAGTCCAAAGAGATTAGTGTAAAGCAGATACATACAAAGATGTAATTGTAATAATCCAGGGCAGTCTAAATCAGGACAGAGTGGAAGAGAGGAGACAGAATGAGAGAACCTGTAGGGCTATCACAGTAATAATCCAGATCTGGTGACTGATTAAATAAGCAAGTGTGGGAGACATAAAAAGGAGCCCAAGTTTTCTGGAGTATGTAACTGAAGTGAAGAAAAGTGGTAAAAGATGAAGGGTACCTTTTTTGGAATTAGTAGTGCCTGGGGACATCTAGTTGGCAATGTCCAGCAGAAGGTCAGAAACAGATGAACGAAACTCCAGGGGAGAGACTGGGATTAAGAATTCATGTCTCATTCACCCTTTTAACCAAACTCGCTAGCAGTTGCGTGCACGCGCGCGCACACACAGACACACACACACAGACACACACACACACGCACACATGGTGAAGAATTGACAGATGAAAGCTATATAAATTGATAATCAACATACATTTTTATGAGCGCTGTAGTTCGACCAAGGGGAAATATAAACGCTTTTACTCAAAAACAATAACAAATTGTGGGGGACTCAGAGAAAACTAGTATGTGGTAGAGCTCAAAGGCAACTTTTAGCTCTTCAGTGTTTTCAAATTTTAGAGTAGTAAATTAAAAATAGTAAAAAACAAACAAAACAAGAGACTTTTTTTGAGCTATTTTTCAAGGCAGTCTTCCCAAAGAGTGTGGGTTAGGTCAGTTCTGACACCTTCATCTTCATCTCCATCCTACACCACTTAGATTTCTAGGTTTTCACTGCCTTTTTCAGTTATCAACTCTCACTGTGCTTCACACTGTCATAGTTTATATCATATCCTCTTATAAACATTAAATCTAGAAAAGATAACCATAAGGTATTTTCATAAATGGTATATGGCTATCAAATTTGTTTCCTTAGCTGGAAGCAAAAATAATCCAGCACGAGGTACCTAGTTGCTCGGACTTTTCTTAATTAAAAATACTAAGAAGTTGGATTACCTTGTCTAATAGTATGTGTATTTATGTGTAGTTATGTGATGTTGCTATCATATGTGCAGTTATGTGATGTGGCTTTGAAAGAATCTGCACTGTACCTAGAGATGTCCACTGTAGGAACCACCTCATACCTTGTGTCTCATGCTCCCACATGAGCAAATGAAGAGACTAAATGATCTTGAGACCATGTATTTCGGTACTTTGTGGAGATAGCACTTAATTAACTCAGGAAGATGCTGAAGAACGTAAAAGTTTAAGCATGACCAAAAAAGTCAAAGGAGATGTTTAGAGGCAAAAACAAAGGAGGAAATGAAATAATGTTTCATGTAAGGCAAAAAGATGATCAGGTTAAAAAGTCAAAAACAATAAAAACAACAACCAAGAGCTTGTGTAATTTAGGTAAGCTAATCACAATGTCTACTAAGGTATTCTTTCATGAATAACTAATTTGAAAATGATTAAAACAATATGTACCAGATAATAAGAAATTGTCTTCCTTAATTTAATTATACAACAGAATAATGCCAACAAAAAATACAGCAAGCATTTATTGAGAGCTTACTCTATGCTAAATAGTGCCTCAGTTAGACATATGCATTATCTCATGCTTTTAAAAAAAGATTGGGTTTTCCAGAATATCTGGCTTATACCAGTCAATTCAGATATCATTAGGGAATGCACTTGTTAATATCTACATGATTAAATCATTGATAAAATATAGTTTATTTCTTGTCATCTTCCCCCTTCCTAGTTTTCCATGGAGAGTTGAATAAGAACATACATATTTATGGAAATATATTTCAGCAACAACACAGTATCTGTCACATAATAGATTTTCAATAAATATTATTTAAATGCACTAGTGAAACATAAGGTATAATCAACAGAAATTAATAAATTGTTCTTTGAGATTTATACTAAATAAAGTGGTTTCTTTCATTTTTTAGTTCCTTAAAAAAGAGAAAGACACTAGTTAATACACAGCCATTAATATCTACATTTAAAAAACTCTCAAGATGAGGTTCAACATGATTTCAGGACACAGCCTCACCTATTCATAGCTATCAACTTGCCTCTATACAGAAAAAAACATTAAATTAATAAAAATTGTAAAATAAGATGGAAAGACACTTGGCTGACTACTAGTTGTTATTCCCTGTCCAAGTGAAAGCTAGGACTAGGATCCTCTTTGGCCAGCAGCGTCCATCCCTGCACACTAGTAAGCATAAATGTCCCTTGAAAAATGGCAGGGAGACCAAGCTTGGGGTACTTTCTTTCTGGGAAAATCTTTTATCAGCATTAAATTCTTTGTAGGAAGTATCTCACAAATTGACAGTGATGTGTTCACACATTCCTAATTTTGTCTAAATGTTCATGGGGTCATTTTGCCATAAACTATTCCTCAAAAAAGAGTTTATGAATTCTGAATTGAGAAATTAGCAGTATATCCCACGTTTTATTTTGGCTCTATGGAAAACACAAATGAATTAATAGCTTTGTTTAGGTGTGGCACTTGGCCAAATCATGTCACACTTGTGCTTCTGGGTCCCTTCTTGTTCCAGCTCCATGTGCCTTCTACTAAGTCCTGGGTCCTTGCAGTGTCCCACTGAGTCTTGCACAGGTCCCATTCTCCAAGGCCAATGCTACCTCCAGGGTAGAGTAGTTGTTAAAATCCTAGGATCAAAGCCACGATGGCTCATTCTAAACCTTGGCTCTGCCATTGGAGATGTGTAGAATTAGGACAAGTTATTGAAACTTTCAGGAGCTCAGTTTATGTCAAGTAGGAATAAAACCATCTCATAAGGCGGTCATGAGTCTTAAGTTTATACGAGGGCTGTCTGGAAAAAAATCCAGCCACAAATGCTTCTATATTTTATAGTGCACAGCTGGATACTTTCCAGACAGCCCTCGTATGAGTAAAACACTTAGAATGATATATGGTACGCAATAAGAAGGATCATATAAAAGTTACCTGTTATTATTATTCCATAATTAAATCTTTTATCCATGTTATGACACTGAACTCCTAAAGGTATTTGGATAAAGAATTCAAATTAAAATGTTTTACCAATTTGCATGTATGAAAGAGAATACTCAATGATTTATGCCTTAAGCTAACAGAACACATCTCCAGAAAAGTTCATGAATCACAGAAGGCCAATAGACCTTCTTTTAAGTACCTACAAACTATTCTATAAAGGTTATTACTTACTGCCTTTCCTGATAGGCCCTTACTATTGGTATTTGATCTTATATTTAATGCTAAACTAAAAGGTTGCTACAGAAAAGCATCCATTTGCAATATTGATGCATTAGAGAAACAAATACTAAAGTAGCCCCTGCAAAAAATCATAACTCTATAAAAATACCAAAATGGTACTTTTTGATACTGAGAAAAGGATTAACAAGCAAATAAACTGGTTTATATTATAATTTAACTCTCATAAAGTCAATTTTTACTCTAATTTTAAGCAATGGAAAACAATGAGAAAATTTCAAAAATTTCTCTTCATAAAAGTCAAAGTATGTTTTTCTTTTTAGAAGTTAAAAACATTTCCTAATTTAAATGATGGACAAATACTTTGTCATTATCCCAAATTAATTACTTTGGAATTATCTTTGAAATATTGCCAAATTATCTCCCAAACAGTGCCAGTTTAAATTTGAATAAATTAATTGAAAGTACTTCTTATAACTGCTTATCATTTTTGGAAAGAAATGTTTGCAACCTTAGGGCATCATTAAACAAAATGAAAATCATCCAATTGATCTGGCTATGAGGTGCATTTTTTAAAAAAAGATTAAAATTAAACTTATTCTCCAACCCACAAAAATAATTGTATTTGAGATTTTTTGACATCTTACTGATTTAAGCACTTGGTCCCACAATGATTTCTTTTCTGAACTGGCCAGAATATCAATGTCTTTTACAGAGGTCTAAAGAAATCACACTAGTTTAACAAAATAAGATTGTTGATGGTGTGTTTTAGCAAGTTATTTTACAAATAGAAAAGACTACTGATTCTACCACAGAAGAGAGTGCTAGATAATCTTAGTAGCAACGTTTATCAAAGCTACAAAATATGTATACCATCGCTAGCATTCTTATTTAAATTTATATATCAGGTTATGTCACTTTCCTGCTTATATCCTAACTTGAGATGAAAATCAAATCTCTTGGTCTATAATAATGTCCAGACGGAATCCTATGGTATTCCCTGAACATAGGAGTGACCCAGCTCTCGATAGGAAAGTCAAATGTCCATCAGAAATCCTGAAAAACAAAATCCATTCTAAAAAAGATACAATCCAGAAGCCACGAGACAAAAAAATTCTCTAATTTCAGTTGCTCCTCGGATAAACCTCATTGGCTATGATATTGCCACTGTGCAAAGCTCACAAATTTGACTACATAAAAAATATAAACTTTTAAAAAACAATAGACATTTTAAAAGGTTGAAAAACATATCACAGGCTGGAATAAAATATTTATACCATATATATTAGATGAAGGTTTAATATCCTAAATATATACAACAGCCAGAGAGAAAAATTCCAACTTAAAAGGAAAAAGACAAGGGAGATGAACAAGCAATTTGTGCTTTAGCAATACAGATGGCTAACAAAGAATCAGATGTCTCACTAGTGATCCAAGAATGCAAACTTAAATAGCAATGAGTAACATTTTTGCCTAATGGATTGGCAAAAATAGAAAAGATCCAATATTTACAAAGTTGAAGGTCAAAGGGTAAACTTGGGGAAAGTGCAGGTTGGCTTTATTTCTAGAGAGTAATTAGCAGCATCTATCAAAATTTAAAGGTAAACATGCTTGCTTTCAGAAAATCCAATTCTAGGGATTAATTCCAATGATAATAATACTATTAATAGCCAACCTTAACTGAGCACTTACTGTGTGCCAGATCCCATGTCAGTTACCTTACATTGACTACCTCGTTTATCTCACAAGTTGGTCTGTTAAATGTAGGCCAATAATTATCTCCAAAAGGACAAAGTGAGACTTAGGGAAGTTAAGTTTCGCAGCTACAAATTCATGAAACCAGGATTTCAATCCAGGTAGCCTGATTCCAAGAGCTCACATATATAATGGCTCCCTTTAACATACCATCCATGTGCATGGAAATTTTTCTAATATTCCTTTAGCCCTATGTTATTGGCTTTCCTCAAAAGTCTGGTTACCCTGATTATTTGTTCATATTTTAGAATTAGGCAAGAAAAATATGGCTGGGAGTTCCTGGGCATGGGAGGAGCTTGTTAATTAACAGGCTTTTTTTGAGGCTGTCTGTGAGGAGGGCTTTGGCCTCAAGCAACAGAGTACTTACATAAAGTGACTTAAACAGTGTGGAGCATCTATAGATATGGAGGTATATTATTCCAGGTTCAATTCATAAGTTCAATGATGCTATTTAAAGTAGAGGCTCATAAGCTTGTACCTTACTCAGAAACAGATAGGACAATTCAAAATATCCTAGGTAGGCACAAGAAATACAGTGAAGAAAAAGGTTGTTTTCTCCTAAGCCATTTTTTCTTTTTTCTTTGTTCAATTTATTGGGGTGACATTGCTTAGTAAAAATTACATAGGTTCCACGTGCACAATTCTACAATACATCATCTATGTGTTGCATTGTGTGCTCCCCACCCAGAGTCAGTTCTCTTTCCATCATCATATATTTGATGTCCCCTGCCTTCTCCCCCACCTGCCCCCCAACCCTCAGATAACCACTGAACTATTGACTGAGCCATTTTTTTTAACATTAGAAAAACCGCCCCCATAGTCTCTCAATATGTCCTCATATTCAGTTGTTTGGGTTGGGTCAAATGCCCATGGTTGATATAAGGGTGTCTTAAAAAGTGAGTATTTGGCATTTCTAGCCTCATTGGTGACAGCCAAGTTCGGCCAATAAGGAAAAGATTGTGTGTGTGTGTGTGTGAATGGGGGATAGCATAGATGACATTTGGGTAAAGAACCCACAGCAGATGTCACATGGGGGTTGGATGAGGAACCAACTAATATTCTGCATCCCCCCAGTATTGTTTCATGAATATCTTTAGAGTTCAGCCAAGTTCACTAGCTTTCTCTTGGCTTTGTTTCTCTGAACATTCTGGGATCTACTGACGGCTCTTCCCATTGTCTTTATGAATGCGTATTAATGCCTTTTGATTACTTGAATATCCTTTTGTTAGGGCTTTTGAAGAGGTTAACGGGTGAATTTAGTCTATTATCTTGACCTGTGAGTTGGGAATTCAATTATAACAGCACTTTGGATTACCCACCTATCTTTTCAATTTATATTATTAATATTTAAGGAGGAAATTATGGGTTCATTACATTCTGCTACTCTTCCATAGACAGCATCTCTTAGAAACAGCCTCAAAAAATTCTACAAAGACCTAAGAAGTCTTTGTTCATTTCACAACTGAATCCTATATCTCTATGAATTTCTTTTCGTACAGAAAATGTCAAATATCACTGCAAAAATAGTATTTCTCACCTGTTGTTTTATTTATGAGTAATTTTCCCTTCTCGCCCTCATTTCTTTCTAAATGAAATTACTCATATTGGAGTCATAAACCTCCATCAGTTGGTCCCCACAGAAATCACCCATCTTAATCTCATCTCTATTTCTTTTAATCTAGAATGGTGAATTTCTCTTTGCTTTTTCGAGACACACTCCATATTTTCTTTGTACTACAAAAGATCATTTTATAAATTCCAGGCCATTTAACATACTCTGTTTAAAGATTAAGTTACTTGTTACTCTAAACCTAATTTTTATAATGTAGTCTACAGGTTTTAAAAGAAGACATCTCTTTGGGATGAAAAATTAAAATTCAGTTCTTTCACTTTATTTAATAAACTCATGGCAAGCAGCAAACTCATCTAAAGATATATGTCATCCCTACAAGTGTGACTTAAACCTCAAAAAATGCACTTAAATATTTATTCAGCTCAAGTATTTGTAATTTATTAAAATACCTTATTACTTTAATGGTACTTCTCTGTGCAAAATTAAGATGCTCTTCTAAGAAGGACAACTGAGCATCTAAGTTCAGCATCATCCCTTTACACAAATTCTTGGTTTCTAGAGGCATACATAGCAGAAAATATAATTCTCAAAATATTCCTCTATCTATAAGTAAGCACTAAGAGTAATAAATTAAATGCATTTTCAAAAAAATTAGAAAATGCATTTTGTACTTTATAATATTATATTTGATGATTTTCTTCAAACAGATAAAGGATGTTTTTATCACTGGAAATATTGTTCTATGTTAATGCTAAGTGGAAAATTTATATGAATAAATACATAAATTGTTTAATAAATTTAATCTTTTCTGGGGCATGATGATAATATCCACCACATAATTTAAATATTGAAATGTATATATCATGTCAATTTCTATACATATTCCAGTAATACTACTGACTACTTGGAAACTAGGAAAGACCAGACACACATTTTCTAAATTGAGACTATATGACATCCACATCGATATTACTTTTTTATATTCTATTATATTTATGAAATACACTAGTTAACATTTTGTCTAAAAATGTTATTGAATGATAAAGTAGTTGTGAACACAGATAACAAAAGATGTAATAAAATATAATATTATTTTTTATGATGAAGAAAATGCCTTCTACCTGTATTTTCTTTAAAAATCTTAAGCTTATTTTTCCTTTTCATACTTAAGTTCTAATTTTGTATATGTAACAAAACACATTCCTTTCATCTACTTTGATTTAGATTATTAAATAATTTGATGCTTATGTAGTTACTAAATAAATGCAAAATTCATGCCAAACCTCAATCAGAAAGTCAAATATGTACTTGTATATTTTTGTTGTTCACTTATTATATCATGAACATGCCACTATTTAATTGTTTATTTTTTGTTCCATAACTGTTGCTTTAAGTTTTAATCTTTGTTGCTTTAAGTTTTATCTCTATAGGTAAAAGGTCCCTATAGAGGAAGAGTTTTATAGCAGAAAACAATAAATAGATTCTATTAATAATATTTATAAGAATAAAGTCCACATTTTCTCTTTATCCTTTAATCTATTGCTTCTTATTTGTCACTGGTCAGCACTGTGTGGCTGCTACAACACACTAAAGTGTTATAATTATGACATGATATAGTAGACTCTCACTCATGGGATTGCTGGATGCTGGATAAATGCAGTATTATTTCTTTTTTTGTTTGTTTTGTTTTGTTTTTTTGCTGGTTGCTTGAGAGTGCCAGTTGCTTGAGTTCTGGTTAACGGAGAATCTACTGTACTCTTTTGGAATTTACCATAACTTCCCAACATAGATTTTATAAAACTGAATGACTATGAAGTAAATCTACGTAATAAAATTTCGGTATTTACAAACTATAAACAGAAAAAGCAACTATTTTGTTCTGTATAGATACAAACACAGGAGAAAAGTGCTGAGTGTTGAAAAGAACATAAATATTCAAAGGAAAATTTTCTCTTTCCTGAAGAAGAGAGCTATCTTGTCTGTACTGAACATGAGATATACTTGCCCTAATTCTAGTTCTCAGTTCACATAGCCATTGAGCTACGTGGGTGATAGCACTCCATTATGCCGATGAAAGATAAAACCATTTTGTTAAGTTGAATCAATGAACTAATTTTCTGAAACTCAGAATTGCTATTTAGTGGAAAGTCTCAGAATATATCAAAGTTATAAAAAGTACACTCTTATGAAGATGAACAATGCTGGGAAAGTGGAAGGGAACAATGGAACACAATTCTGTTTAGCTTGAATTATCTTAGTCATGCAAACAAATTGTCAAGGTCAAAATGTGAAGACTCTAGACTCTTACAAATTCACAATAAAAATGTCATGCCAAATTGATTGACAATGTCAATAATGTCACAATGAAAATATCCTAGATATCTCCTAGGTAAATAAAACCTATTTTTAAGATTTTGTTCTTGTAGTATTAGAATCTATTGCTATTTATTTGTACAACACTTTTTTTTTTCAGGAAAGACTTGGATGTTTAAAGTGCTACATAAAGAAAGTCCTGTGCTATTTCTTTGATTTGATTTCAGACTGCTGTGTCTACCTGACAAATTTCTGAACAGTATATGATCACAAAGTTCACGTCTCAGTCAACCTGACAGTTGAAAATTAGAAACATAGCTGGATACCATTAGTAGGTAGCTGAAGGTGTTCAAAATACTTTGAGACACATCTGAGGTGATTTTCCAAGGGATCTGTAAAGATGGTTTTGTATTATAGTAACTGAAGAGGCCTTAGCAATGACTTTCACCGGTAGTATTATATCCTGTGTCTGCTGTCCAGGTTTTGTGATCATTTCTAACCATAAGGTTAGCAGTTCTTAATCAATACTACTTGGGGTCAATAAACAAAAGACCAATAATATGTCTAAGAATCATGCTATTCCTTTGTTAACTAAGAAAAAGAAAAATTTATCCCAATATTTGTGAAGTATATTTGAATAATATGATTGTTGCAGATAAAAGAGGTGGGAAAAACTTAAGCTTACGGCAATTAACAATAATTACTTCCTTAGTGTAGACTTGTTTATTTTGGAGTGAACTACCAGAATTGAAGGTTATCATACCCGCCAATGTTTTATCTTTGATTCTCTATACATTTCTATGATCTTTATTAGCCTTTAGGGTTTAAAGGCTGCACTTCATTAATGCATATTGTTTTTGATTTTTGGAGAGATAAACCCATCAAATGGTGATTTATATTCATGACTCTATACCACTTCATTCAATTATCAGTGTACTCTTAGTATACAGTCTGCTCTCTGATTCATTACGTGAAATAATAAGTACGTATTTTTTTGATGGAGAGTCTTCTACTGCCAATTCAGTCCTGTGTACAATTTTCTCCTTTATAAATCAAGTTGGTTGCTCTTAGGATGATTTTGAGTACAAAACATATACAAATACATATTTTTTAAAGAAAACTATAAAACAGTGAACACATATCTATTTCTGATAAATAAATAATAAAAACCTATGTAGAAAGAAAAAAGGGAGTGTTGGTAATGTGGAAAAAATACTAGAGCATTACGTGATGGGGCTATTGCCCTGGACAAAATAAAGAGAAAGGTCTCTACACAGCTTCAGTTGTACAAGCCTCACACTGGTTGCCACACTCAAGTACCCATTCTTTCAATGACATTAGAAAGTGAAGAGCTGAATGCAAATTAAGTAAATAAAAATTAGAGAAAGTATAAATAATCTAGGTAGTTCTACCTCGGAGAGGACAGAGGAGGAGGTCAAGAGGTGTTTGTGAGTGGAACAGGAGCCAAGGGCAAAGGGCAATGGTTCTGACCTTGTGGTTTAGGTCCCTGTGCATTGAGCATTGTTCAGGAACCATCTTACAGGCCCTTATAGAAAAGGAACCCGTGTGCCTAAGAATTGTAAACTGTTGAGACAGTTAACATCTCCTTTGTGGAACATGCATCTCTGGCATCAATATTATATGAAGCTCTCTAAATGAAGTTGAAGGTCTGTAAAAGGGCCACCTGTGTGTGTGTGAAATTTGAACTTGTTTCATCAGCAATACTTAATTACTGTATTGGACATAAAGTGACAGTCCCATTAATTAGCTCAGGGACTAGCATTATTCATTCTTTTGGCATTGAAGCAATTTTCATTACAGGGAAGTGGATATGGAAATGATAAATGACACCAGTCTACCACAATTGTTACTATCTACTGAGCCAAATCAATGCAACCTCACACAGGAGTGCAGAGGAAAGCATTGCAGTGATGTGGAAACACGGTAAAGTGTTACTAAAGCATCATGAACAATTCAGGTTATTTGAGAAACTCTCTTAGGCATCTAATGAAGCCAAAATGTAGGTCTTCATGAGGGAAGGACACATTAATGGTTCAAGTACATCCCAGCCAGTTAAATCTAGAATAGTGGTCCTCAAACATGACTGATCACCAAAATTATGTGAAATTTTCTGAAAAAGAGAGAAGATTCTATGTCCTTCTCCCTCTTTCCTTCTATTTCCTCTTCAAGTTTTCTGAGTCGATACCTCTATGTATTTTCATAAATATCTCCGGTGAGTGTGATACAGGTTTGGGAACCACTGATTTAGAATGTAAGTGCATGCATGCTTCAGTTCACTCAGGGTAGCTGTGTTGCAAAGATGTTGCTTGCCAAGTCCGTGTGGCATCATTTGAGGAAAGTAGTATTGGAAGTATCTATATTGCTTGTCATTTCCAATAGTATTTTCATTGACTATAAATCAAGCACAAATAATCATGCTTTTGTGAATTTCTGTGTTTATCAAAGTTAAGAGGAATTTTTTCAACTTGCCTAACAGTTACTTGAAAATTCATGAGAAAAATCCATGATGAAATATGAGTCCGCCTGAAATTTCATTCTTAAATATAAAAGTTGTAAGATTTGGGTTTCTTATAAATTTCTGGTTCCAACGGGTTAAACCACAAAATGTTTATTCAAATACTCATCGATTTTAACAGATTGCATCTACCCTATTGACTGATACGATTTTGCTAAAAGAGGAGGCTGTTGATATCATATATATTATTCATACATCTAATTTTTGTGAGAATATTTATATACAATATTCTTTTTCCTGAGATTTCTACCAGAAAAGTCAGCTGTCATTTGAAAGTTTAGAGTAAATGTGCTTTGTGGACATTTGAATGAATGCCCTGTGGATACTCAGAAAAATTGGAGTTCTTACGCCCTATCCCAGACCAACTGCATCAAAATGCCAGAGACTCAGCCCAGGAATTCAGCGTTTTAAAAAGTGCCTCTTCACCCCATCCAGAGATTCTTATGTGCACTATTAGTTGAAACTCCCTGCTCAGACTGTAAAGTTTGCTTTGTCTTGATGTTTAAGAGTTTTGTGCTGTCAAATCTTTTTCAATAATGGAAACATTTTTTATACTCTTTGGTTGTTATGGAATAAAATATCAAAGTCGTCCATGGTCATACCTCGTGTCCTATTTTCTGTTCTCAGGAATTTAAGTATGAGAAAGGCTGAAGGGCTGTATAGATGCTGGGAACGCCCACTGCCTGGAAATAGGACAAGCCACCTTGCTTTACCTGACCCTTTCTCTCTTCTGGGAAAACACTCTTTTTGAGATCTGTACTCTCCCAGGCCTTGTCATAAAGAGGAAGCAAGGATAAGCTCCCAGAGAGGTAACACTTACAAAAACAAGCAAAAGGGAATATCTGCATTATTTTCAAACTATAATTGTGTAATATTTGCAAATGTAGAACAGTTTAGTGAAACATTTATTTTCCCAACACTCAGAAAGAGTGAATGGATAACTTTTTTTTTCTGTCTTCTCTTAATGTGATTGTTTATATGGTTGAGATCATATTAGATACATGTTTTGAGGGTTCTGATATTTCATCTTAATATTTTTTCTCATAGCTATTTTCCTAGGTAATTCGAAATTATTAGCATCCTCTTTTTAAGGTCTTCATATGAGTTGACTGTGGGTAATTCATTATTTCAATAGTCATCACCTATATTTGCACATTGAGGTTATATTTAAATTTTCAATATTATAAATAATGTTGAAATCTACTTCGGTGTTGCTGAAGTATTTATTAATTTAAAATCAAAGGTTATGAATATTTAGAAATTCTTGATAAATATACAATTGCTTTTCAGAAAGATCAAACAAATCGAAGCTTTCTCTAGGAACACACGATAAAGCCCACGTATGAAACCTCACAAGGCTTAACTTTTATCCTTTTTCAAATTTAGCGAAGTTGTTATAAATAGGCATGTTGCATAGGCTAATTTTATCATATGACAAGGGAAGAAAGGTCACATTCCTGGGCCAATGCTAACTACTGAATAACAAAAAGAAAGCCGAAGTGCTTGATTTCTATCCTGAACCTTGTTTGTCATATAAAACGATCAGAGCAATGGAATGATAACAAACACTATTAAAATATAATCAAAGGCCAAGAACTGGATGAAATAATTTTTAATAACACACATTACGTTCACATTAATTTAAATTCTATACAGAATTATGCAAAGCCTATATGAATGAAAATGCTTTCTCAGAGATATTTAGCTGAAGTAAACTGAAGAATTATATTTTTAAATATATTGTAGCTTTATTTCTTATCTCTTTAATCTATTATTGTCTATGATTACTAATGCATTTATATTGATTTCTTCCTAATCCATTTTATAATTTTTGCTTTATATAAGTCAATATTATGTTTGGTGTCTATAAAGATTTTTGAGTAACCTTTCTTATTTAATGTTTTTCTTTTTGCATTAACTTTGTTTGATAAGAACTATAGCACAGGCATGGCAGCAAAGGTCAAGGCCTGTGGAGTGGGGCTACCTAAGCTCCACCTCAGTCCTGCCTCCCACAGGCTGTGACACCCTGGGCAAATCTGTTCGCTGCCTATCCTGCACTCTATAAAATGATAATAGTAACAGTCCCTATTCAGGGGGTTGTTAAAAGAGCTAAATGAGCTCTTGGGCACAGGCTGAAAACCTACAAAAGTGGTGATGTATGTAGGATTTATGTCGGAGTTTTCTCCTTTTTTTCCCTCCTTCTCTTACTACATCCCTTCCTCTTCTTCTCCAGAGCCTGGTCTTTCTCCCTCCCTCCTTTCCTGGGTTCCTTTTGCATTTCCTGATAGCTTTACAAATATTTTATCTTTAAACGCTCTGAGGTGTTTGAATAGACTGTGTCTTCTTCAAAATATAAAGTGTTATTTGGATACAACATAAGAAATGTTGATTTTTCATAATTGAGGATATCAAATTATATTTATTATTACAATCAAAATATCCAAGTTCTATCATCTTATTTTATATATTTTTGTTTTCTTAATATTTTATTCAGTTTCTATCATGTGTGTTATGATGGACATATTCTTTAGCCTTTTCCCTATTGGTTGGCAATCTGGAGGAAATCGGAACTGGTGGTTATCTTCATAACTCTAAATAATATGTTTACTTCTCAGCGTCCTAACCTCAGGCATTATTTGTTATCACACGTCACTCAGTCGTTAACTTTCTGTTGTCCATTTTTGCAAACATACTGTTTTTTTTGTAACAGTGACATACATTTAATATTATTTTTATACTATATTTCGCGAATTAATCCTGCTTCCATTTCAACATTAAAGCTTTATGATTATTATTTAAATGATCATATTTAGTTCCAGATCTTTAATATCGTAAGTTTCCTACTAAGTTTAAGTATTGATAAAACTTTGTTTATTAAAATACATTTTCTAATATTTTTAGAAAGAGCGAAGTGGTGGTTTATGTCTTGAATTCTTGCATGTTTGATAATTGTCTTTATATCTCAGTAACCGTCCTGCTTGGTCACACATGCTTAACTAACAGTTTTTCCCCTCGGTACCCGCAGATAATGTCACACTGCCATCTCTTAGCTAATATTGGTGAGAAGATACCAGCCTCACCGTATTTTCCCTCATAGGTGACCTCCCTCTTTTCCCCTCATTGTGCATTCCATCACCATTACCTTCCAAAGCTATAATTAATCTGTCATGACTTAGGTTCTAGTTCTGTAGTTGTACATTTGTGTTATTTTCTCTACTCCTATTTTATCCAGCTTTTAAAAAATGCTAATTCTACTTAATTGGTATTGCAAATGTAGGTTTCAATTTTGACATGATTTCACTTTTTTCATCAAATGCTTTCCTTAATTTCCCCTGCTTCCTTTCACCATTTGGGATCTCTTCTTTATTCCTATAATTCATTTCGCAGAATCCGTGGTATCTTTGATTTTCCTCAGAAATTCAAACGCTTGCTTTTTAAAGGTTTTCTAATTTTTAGGCTGTACATTTAAATGCATACTCCTCATACATCTTTTGTGTGCTATAGTCCCTTTTGGGTATTTTTAACAAAAGTTCGAGAGGTACTATATTTTTTGTGGCTTTTTTTTTATGCTCTTCACTTCTGAATCCGGGGAGCCCCATCCATTCTTGTTAATTGCCCTAAAATAGTGTTGCTGGGTTGTCTTTTATTTCCCATCCCTGTTTAAACAGATGTTCTTGGAATGTTTTCTAATTCTTGAACAGGGTGCATTATTTAGTTACTCAGTTGCTTGAAGGAGGGTATGGACGGCAGCATTCTACGGTTATTTCTGCCCTGGTTTTTTGTTTTTTGTTTTTTTTTTCAAATCAGTTGACTGCTCTGCCAAGAAATATATCTGGATTTTGTCATTCTTCAGCTATGGCACGGTCCCCCAGCCCGGTGAGATCCTCACTGTGTCACAAAATCCTTTTTAATTGCGCTTGTGCAGTCCCCTTTTTGCAGCTACAATGTTTATTCCTTTGCTTCTTTTTCTCTCTGTTTGGGTTCGGCTTTGCCCTCATGCCACAATTCCTGATTAGGAGGTTGAATCCACAAACCAAAATGGCATAACCACCTTGCTCCTTCTCAATGCTGCCCTACCTGAAGTTCTGTGGCTGGGTGAAGTGTGGGTCTTCTGCTAGGAGTTCTTGTTTGCTGTGGGCTACTCATTGCTTAGACCTCAGGCCTTACATCTACATAGAGTCTGTTCGTAGAACCTTCTAGAAAGAATTACATGCTTCTTACACATGCCTTCCTATCAATTCAGGAGGACATGTATCAAGGGTCAGCATTTATTCTCTTTTGACCAATTACAGTAATCCTTGTAACATTATGATTTAGTGCTATGGGGTATCATTTCCTTACTTTCAGCATAAATAGAGTTCCTTTATCTGAGGTTCCTCCTATGTCAATGTGCTCTTATACTGTATCTCCTTAGGATCCAGGACATGTGGTCCAGATCAATTTTGACTCATCTGTTTTGTTTTTGTTGATTTTGTCTCCCCTACAACTTTAGTGGATGAGTAGGTAGGTGACAAGGGCTTCTGGTGCCAGTTACGTATTTGCACAGGAATTGAGAATGTTGACTGTACAGTCTAGCTCATATCTTTGTGGCTTTTACATGACTGTCAACACTTAGGCCCCTACTTCAGAATAAGGTCACCCCTTAACCTTCCAAGGAGTGCTGGATGTAACCCAACTGCATGAATGGAATGCCACCAAACTATTTAACAAGAGCTAAAATGTACAGCTTGTTTCATGCGTAATGGACTTCCTTTAGGATTGATGGGTGACTTAGTTTAAGGCAACCTGTGTTCTCAGCTTGTCTGCTGCCCACTCCGCCTCCCTCAAATGTGGACTTGTGCAGAAGCACAGAAGGAGGGTTGTGAAAGGTAGCTTTGTGTCTTGTAAGAAACAGACTCCAAGGAACGCTGCTTTGCAGCCTACTAGCACAACCTGGCCTGGAGAACATTTCTCCTCCTACAAGGTACTGAAAAGTCGAGAGGAATAACATCGCCAAAGGACCCTTAGGATGCACATGACCAAAATCAACAAGGACACAGAATGATATCCCAAGGCAGCCCATATGTTTGTAAGATATGCTCTATCTTGCTCTATTCAAGGATTCTTTGGAGATTTAAGACAGCTCTCGAATCAGAGATGTCTTACCTGCCATGTATGTTGCCATCTAAATGCTCTCTATACTGGTCTTAGCTAAGTCAGGAAGCAGGAAAATTCCTCTCAATTTTCTGCTGAAGTAAGTGCTTTAATGCACATCAGTGACCACACTGAGCTGCGAAGCAGCCTCAGAACTGAGGATAATGAGGAGGGTGAGTGGGGAGCAAAAGGCTATGATATTAGAGCCATTTAGGTTAAACCACTAGACCTAAATTCCGGAACTCTCAGATTAAAAGTTAACATAGTTGCTAATTTCAGAATTTTATTAAACTTATAGAAGTAGTAATTATTTTTATATTACTCATTAAATACTCATAAAATTCTAGATTTAAGTGATAGATAAAGGTTGTATTTTATTTTACTTTTCCTTTCTTCAATGTTATCATGACAGATATTGGATAAATAAACACTCTCATAAACATTTGTAAATGCTCCTTAAAAGCTTATAGAGCCATGTTCCATGCTTTTAAACACAGTGATGTACCATAGATATAAACATTAGGATAAGAATAATTTTATAAAACATGTTTGATTTGAGGCTTCCAAACATCCATTTAATCTATTTTTATATGTTAAATAAATGGAAAAATAACAATTGAGCAAAAAAAAAAAAATCTAATTTTAAGAAACAAAGAAAGCAAAAAAATAGAAATAATTAGCTATGACTATTCATCTATCTAGCTAAAAATGAATATAAATTAATACAAAGTGTGATGGAAAGGGCACCATTACTCTCTAGTGATGGCCGTGTATGTCTCTTTGGGAAGCAATTTCACGGTATTTATCAAGAGCCTCTTATGTGCATGTTTCTTCACCCAGTAATTCTGTTTCCAGAAACATATCCAATGGAAGTAAGTAAAAATATGGTCAAATTCTTACTGATAATTGGTAAACACTGGAAAAATAATAGCATTTACATATAAAATAGTTTAATAAATTGTTGACATCCATAAACTAAATTATTACTTGCTAATTAAAATAGCATTTTTAATAATATTTATTTGGTACTTGCCTACAATAAAAAATTAATCCAAAGTAACATGATAAATGTTGCAAGGAAGTGTTTTTAAAGTAGTAAAACTAGTGTGTATGTTTTTATCATTGGATAGTAGTGTACTGTCATTTCAATTGTTTTGTTAAAACTGTATTTTTCCAATTGTCTACCACAGTCGTTACTTTTGCCGTTAAAAATATTTATCAGAACAAAGCACCAAGTATAAATGTGTTGCTAAGGAATTCTGAGAATATAAAGAAAAATGTGATTTTGTGTTTTGCACTTTTGTGGGTTGGACATTGTTATAAAACACACACACAACTTTTGAAGTAAGAAAATGCCTTCTCTTTGATTTCCTTCTGTCAACATAAGGGATATATTTACACGTTTACTTCCATTAGCTAACTTATCTTCTAAAAGGAATTGCTTCCTTTCTTTATTCTCTTTCTCTGAATTATAACTCACTTTCTCTTTCTTCTAACTTTCCCAGGATTACATTCATTTTTACTTTCCCTTCCCTGTCACCTTTTACCTTTTTATTAAGTGAAGTTGCCCATGTATACTTTCCTATGATCTATTCTGTTTTCAAATCAGTGTAGTACACATAGATGATCAACAACTATATTTACATAAACACATATTAATATATTTCACTAGCATCTCTTCATTTTCTATTAAAACAATAAACCCACCCAGAAAGTAGTTGAATTTGTACATCCAACCCTTCACCACAAATTTTAGATTGTATTTCAAAATCTAAGATACAGTTATTGATTAATGTATACATTGATGCTCTCCTTTAATCATTTATTGCAGTAATTGTAATAAATTTTTAAAAAATAATTATGCAATAGTAAACATTTTAAATACCTGTAGCAATTGGTATTGGAATTGACCAGATGATGACAAGTGCTGCATAAGATTTAAGCAGTATAAGCGTAAGGAAAATATGTACGCATTTTTTTCCATGTTTAAGTGAAAATTAAGATGCAATCTCTAAATTGAAGAAGGTAAAAAGTATAATCTTTATAGCTGTCTTCAAACTCTATAATTCTTTTCTATCATTTTATTAGTAAGGCTACTACGGAACGGTGGGAGAAGTGTAGAATCAAACTAAAGAGGCAAGGATTAATAGTCCCAGCTGTATCAAAAAAATCGCCTCAGGAAAGTCATTTAGCTTTCCTGGTAAAAGGAACAACCTCATTTAATAAGCCCTTTTTGGTTTAACAGCCTTTGATTATCGTGGTTATATTTTAAATGTGAAGAATATGATGGCATCGTCATTGTAGATTAAAAACATACACTGTACAGTGTTGCAGTAAAATATGATATTAAATGTTTACAATGTCCTCAACTTTTGTAAGATGAGATTCTTTGAAGTTTTTCACACAATGTTATTTTATTTACTCTCATAAATACTGGTTGACCCTGGCCATAAACAGGGCATTTCCCTGTGAGGTTGAAATTTTCACAGGACTAGAGGCCTCAGGACCCTTCTACTACTACTATTCAAAAATTGTCACAAGTGTCCTTCATCCATAAAGCTAATAACATCTGCTTAAACAGAATTTAAAAATATAGTTTGCATTTATTCAAGTACTCATCCCTTTAGCAAATGTTTTCAAAAACTTCTCTTCCAAAGCTCATCAGTAGCTTTATAAATGCAGCAGGGCCCAAGTCAGAGTTCAGAAGCGAATGAATATTAAATAAATTGAGTCTGGCATGGCATAAATATTCCCTCCGCCCCATGAAGTTAATGTCATTAAGTGGGTGTTTCCTTTCCCAGTAAGAAGACGACAAGATGCATGTCCTGATTTATTTTTGTTGATTCATTTGCTTTCTTTGTTGGTACCGTACATGCTCAGTTAACTGGCACCCACTTTGGATAAATGTAGGATTATTTCTATGATTTTTTTTTGCCGGTTGCTTGAGAGTGCTGGTTGCTTGAGTTCCAGTTAATGGAGAGTCTATTGTATGCATGGAACAAAATAATATGATTTAGAGCAACAGGTATTCAGCAGATTCAGGGTAGCTGTTCCTTGGGTACTGTCTGTGGATGCACCAGCCCTTGATAGCATCTAGTTAACACAAAGTTCCTGACCCATCTCTTTTATGGCTACTCTCACTGTTCATATCAGCATGATCTTTCTGCTGCTTTGGTTTCACATCAATCACCGTCAGATCTGCACAGCTCCCATTAGTGTTTCAATGCACAACTTCAGGATTTCTTTGGGGGAACTATTTCATGAATGCGTTCTTGCATATGATTTCAGCATAAACACTACTCTCAGAAAAAGCGATCTTGTTAAATTAGTTCAAACTTACATGATGCACTGGGAGCAAAAATATACCATGATAAGAATTCAGAATCTCAGATATCCATGTTAATTGGACCTAGTACTTCCTTGGATATGAACCGTCTTCCTTCATGATCATTTTCATTTGGATTAGCTTTTAAGAACTTTCATGTTCAAATTGCATTTTATATTACCTACATTCTAGAATAACAATATGCCATAAGGACTCTCAAATATGAGTTATTAGAAATCTGCAAGGTGTTAGTCACAATGCCATGTTCTCCTGGCTGGAAATGTTTCTTAGAACCTGCAGAGTACCCTGTGGTATTTACCACGATCTAGTTTAAATGGTAATCATCTATTTACATGTCATATTTCTCTTCTAGACTCCAGTGTTCATGAGGGCAGAATATTTATTTGGCTTTTCTTTGAATCCTCCTTAGTTTATAGCATGGTATGATGTATTGGCTAGGCACTCAATAAATATTTATAAATAATTTTCCTGAGATGATTCATATCACACAATATGCGCCAAATGTAGAGATTCTATTCCTCAGAGAAATTCACTCCAATTTAAAAGTGTTGCTTTTAAAATAGCAATTATATTACAATGAAATTTTATATTATGCTATTGTAAGCAAAAGAATTGTTTAAAGGTTACAAGCATAGAATTCTATTGTTAATATCATAACATTCATTAAAATAATTATATATTTCCATTTCTAGTGTAAGAGCAACACTGAAGTATGAAAAGCTCCTATTCATACTTTACACCGTTAAGATTAACTTCATGGAAAATATTTCCAAATGGTTGATTTTATTCTCAATTAGTAATGTAGAGTACAAATATCAAAGTTAAACTGTATTTTGTAGACCTTTAATCTTACATACGCTCTAAATTCTTCTCTGTCTCTATACTTCAAATTTTGGATTAAAAAAAATCATTGTTTTGCACTGATATATGCTGAGGTCATTGTTCTAATAATACCAGCTGGGAAGTTAGGAAACTTAATGATCATGTGGTAAAATTCAAACCCATCAGCCTGAGAGAATGGGGTGGTTTGATGGCCATGACAGAAACTGCACTGATTCAATTTTAGCCAAGTGCAGTTAGCATGGAGCACCTCTGCTTCTGGGTTTATTTCAAATGATTCACTCTTGAGAGATACTGTCATCCTGTGTCATTCTTTCAGGATTTCTCCTAACAAAGAGTTCATGGATTAAATAAGCATCCTTCTTCCAAGCATACGTTTACAGTGACATTGTCACAACAGTGAGGAAGCATCACCATATGGCGTGCACTAAATGAGGCTAGACTTCAGACAATGGGCTTCTGAAACCTGGGAACACTAAGGAAAATGGAGGGGAGAATCTTTTCCATGTTAGCCTTCATAATGTAGAAGTTCCTTATGTATTATACCTATGCAGAAAAGACAGGATGAAACTATAGCATGTTTTAATTTGGTATGTGTGTCAGGTGGGGCAAGGATAGTAAATGAGACTCAATGCAAAGTTACTTTGAACTTTAAAAAGCTCAAGTTCTACAAAACGAAAAAATGCCAAAGTATCCTCAAGGGATAAAATAAAAAGAACAGGAAATGATAAGAAAAGCAAAACATTATACTACCCACACCTTTGCAAATTTTGTTTCACATTATCTTAAGGTCTACATCATATGAATATTATCTGCCTTTAATAAACGGAACATTTTATACTATTACACATTCCATGTAGGGAATCATTAAGAAAAAGGAAACTAATGAAAAGCAAGAAGGATCTGTCTTTTGCTTTCTTTGCATTGGAAGTTGCTTGGTTTGCATTCTGCAACTGTCTGGCTCAAGTGGAATGGATTACAGATACACTTGATCATTAAAAGCCAGGGTCTAGAGTTGTGCACATGTGTAGTAAGAGAGATGTGGGCAGGGCAGCTGCTGGGTTGATGTGGATGTTCAGCTCCTGGGTCTTCTGGCAGCAATGCATCTCAGGGATCATCTTCTCTACCTTCCTGCTTCTCAACCACCTTGAGTCTATGCCATCACATGTGTATGCATGTTTTTTCCGTCAGGATTTGAGTTGATGGAGAATAATTGAAATAAATATGGTTGGAATTTACTGTGATCATTAAATTGTGAATTAAAATGTGAGAATTACATATGGGTCCATATTCAAGGTCAAAGTCTTCTCTTAGCCATGACCAATTTCAAGTGCAGAGAGGGTGAGGGTCACTCCAGGCAACCGTTTGGCTGGGAGGCTCTGCATGGAATGTGGCCACAGCCCTGCAGGCGAGAAGGATCAGCCTTTTCTCGTGCCTCTAATGATCTGTGAAATGGCATGAATCCAGGACAAGACTCAGCCCTGCGAATCCCATAGAAATTAAAAAACGTCCTTCATAGGAGTCTCCCTTGTCAAAAATCTAATTTCCACAGTTCCTATATCAATTTTACTTAGCCACTTCTCTTAAAGCAAAACCAATGAAATTTATCATGTATATTCGCATGCTTGACACTTACTGTGGAGCTGTCATTTATCAGCTCTATGACAGATCTTCGTTATATTATCTTCCCCCTTCAAATGCTGGCTTTTGCTCCCAAGTCACAAATTATATATTTATATTGAACTTTCTTAGGATGGTTGTAATTCAAATAATGACATTCGATTTTTACTTTTCAGCAGTTAATGTTTCTATAAAGAGATTAATTCTCCCGTTCTACTTTGTATTGCAAGTAAGATTTAAAACAATGTATTTCTGAAGTCTCTTATAACATTGTTTCAGAGAAAACTTAAATATAAAACTTTTGTATTTGATTATGAATATTTAAGAAAAAAGCACTTTTACCTATTAATATACTTACCGGAAACCCTGCATATCATCTAATTTCTTAATGTCTCATTTTTTAAACACTGTTAAGTACTATACATGATTATACATAGGTATATTCACATATACCTATGATAATAATACCTCATTATCATAGGTATATGATAATATACCTCATCAAGTCCTACCCCAGAATTACACACCTCCAAATCCCTTAATAAAATTAAGGTGCATGCTCCACGGTGTTGTGCACTTTTTACAATGCCTTTTTTGAAAACTTTTCCAACATTCACCTGTACCTAAACTACAACAGATGATGTTTCATTTTCATAATCATACAGCCAGTCCGAAGGTAATTTCCCATATATTACATAGTAAGTCCATATAGGCAACCTAGGAAGCTTGGAAACTGTCAGAATCTGAGATAGGAAAATGTAGCAACTCTTTAGCATGTGTAGTCTTTTGTGAACTAGGAAAACAGCGTGGCGTCTGGAATCAGAAGATTTGGGTTTGGAGACCACTACCTGGCTGGACGCTGGGCAAGGAGCAAAGTCACCATAGTCATGGCCGAATTGATAGCACACAGCAGGAACCATGCTAGGCATCCTACAGGCACTGTCCGCATCAAAGCTCACAGCAGCCTGTCAGGGGACGACTACGATCCGATCCGTTTCACAGATCACAAAACTGAGACACAAAAAGGGTCAGTAACCGGCCTAAGGTCATGATGGCTAGAAAGTGACTGACACTATTTGCCAAGGGAGAGCAGAAAGGACCAGGATAGTGCTGGAAGTGTCAGGTTCTAGTCTCCTATTTTTAGTTATTTCTCAGGATTGCATTAGAATCAACTGGCACAGGCTACATGAAAGGTTTTGTAAATAATAAACTGGTTGTCGTTTACATGATGTCAACCACTGTCATTTACTTTCAGGTCCAGGATTCTGATTTTACTATTGAACTAGGAATACAGTTCTTTTGACTTCTAGGACTTAGATTTCTGTGGTACGAGTGATTTACAGTTATTGACTTCATCTATTCTGGCAAGTTGTATCTAGAGACCCCTTGAAAAACAGCACAGTCATGGCAAATAAGTTTGTTGTTCTGTAACAGTCTCTAAACTCCAGTGCCATTATACTTAATCCGTGGATTCACAGCTCGAATAATAACGCAAAGTTACAATCAGAAATGTTTACTGAGAGTCTATTATGATTTATATGCTGTGCTATGTTCTATGTTCAGAGGATATAAAAGAAAAATAGGTGGACACGATGCCCTCAAGGAGTTCATAGTCTACTAAACAAATGTACAACTTTTGTGAGCTTATACTTTAGAAGCAGATTCTTTGAATTTGACAGAAAAATTAATACTTTAGATGGCTATAAATATATATATATGTGTGTGTGTGTGTGTGTATATATATATCCCAAGAAATTACAATATTGTCAGTTGTCAGAAGATGTACATCAGAAAACAATCCTGAGTTTAAAGTCATTTTCAAATAGAAATGGAAGATCAAAATCCCTCTATTTAAGTTGTATTCATTTATTAAGGTTATTCAGTCATTATTGAGCACTTACGGAACTACTGCTTCCCATAATATAGAAATAATAACACAGAACACCATGGGGTTATATTGGGGTTACTATTCTCAAGGAGTGTCTATATGCACATGCTGATTGGTTTTACATACTGGAGAGGTTGCCTCAGCAAATGACATTAATCAAAAACCCTTCAGTTCTTACTTCCCACCCCCGTTAGAGGCATATGCCTCCGGTGACTTCTGAGAAAATGCTCTTTGTTGACTTGTTCTTTTTTTCAGGGACCACAAAGTCAAATACCGATAAGGCCTAGATAGGAAATAAAAATGTGGGAAGCTGGCCTCAGGATTTCTAAGATCAGCTAGATAGAACAGACCTTATTTAACTGGGTCCACTTACTAAGTTCCAACCATTAGGAAATCTGGATTCAGTGTGATAAGGCTTCTACAATTTTCAAGGGAAGTCAGAGATCTAAAATTTTATGTACAATCTATTGGTTTTTAAGTGGGAAACAACTTTTTAAAATCTTGCAGAACAACAAGACACAGTTTTATAGCTTCTTTCTCATAATGTTGATCTTCCCCAGAAATCCTTATTTTTTTATGGATATATTCTGACAATCTCTTTCTTGTTCATCGTTTTAACTGTCACCTGCATGCTGGTGATTCTAAAATCCTTACCTTCATCCCAGATCTTTCTATAGTGACTTAAATACTCAATTGTCTACAGAACTCTTCCACTGGACTCAGAGTCTAACTAACTTAAATCCAAATTAATGCGTAATATTGCTTAAGGACCTTTTATTCCATCTTTATTTTATCCCAATAGCACCAGCCTCTGCCATCTTTTAACTCATAATCCTGGAGAGTCCTTCACTTCCATCAGCCACATTTTATTTTGATGGAGTGAATGATATATATAATTATTTCAATGCTTATTGTGGTTACAATAATCCTCAGAGGACAGTCCCTAAACACTTTGTATGATGTGTTTTAATGCACATTGTTTTACAGGTTTCCAATTAAAATCAAGGTAAGCTTCTTTTTTCTCTTTAACTTATAATTTAGATTCCTAAAACACAAAGTTCATGAACCTGTCAAATATGCACATAGCCAGTGAGTGACAAAGCTGGGAATTCAATCCAGGCCTAGCTTCAGAGCCTATGCTCCCTCCGTTCACCAATTAGCTGGATTTGGAAAGATCGAAGTGTTTGTACACATGGAAGGAAGGTGGAAAGATACCCAAAGCAGTGTTTCATCTTTGAAACTGGGTGTAAGTGAGAAAGAGCAGAAGCTAGAAAGTGAGAGAGAAAAAATAAAGAGACTTGTCTGGAATAGATTTTTATGAGGAGATAAAATGTGAAATCACTTAAAACTATAGACGGAAGGGAACCCAGAACAATGGGGCATGATGAGAGATGAGTGAGGCTTTCACTGGGTTCATTTTCTGTGCTCGCATCTGTCCTTTTTTTTCCTCTCTTAGTTGATCTTTCATAACCACACCAGAATAATGGTCCCTGAGCTCTACTTTTCATAACGCCAGTCCCCTACCATACCTTCAAATGTTCCCTGTTTTCTTGGCTTCTAAAGTCCTGAATTATACTGGGCTTCCCTCTACCTGTCTGCCGTCACTCTCTACTCAGATCCAATTAGATACTTGCCCGGACCACCCCACACTCTTTTATGGGTTAGTGTTTTTGCTTGCTCTATTCAACCTTTTTTTTTTTTTTTTTTTGGTCTCTCCTTTTTCTCTCCATTTGTTTTATGACAAGATTCCATTCCACTTTATTAAGGTTTATGTTTATAGTCTAGCCTCTTCTGATATGGCTTCTTTGGCGATTATTATACAATACACTGGACCTTCTAATGTAACACTTAATTATTCCTTATTTCATTTTAAGCTACGTCTGCCTTTCTAGCACATTATAAGCTTCTAAACTTACCATATCACATCTAATGTGTCTTTTCAATAAAATGTGTGGCACAATAAAGGGAGCAAGACAGTCGCCCAATGAACATTAACCAAAGTGACAATTGAACACTTAAAAAGCTGCATTTTAATCGGGCAAAATAACTTGGTAGCAAACACACAGAGATGCTTAAGGAATATAAAATATAAAAATGATGAGTGATTTATGTCTCGGAGACAATGTGAATGATTCAATTCTCAGGTGTGGAATGTGACCCAGGGCTGACAAAGGATTTTTTTTTTCTTACCACAGAAATTCCAGCATCTAAGTAAATCAATCCAGTATTATGTCATTAATCAAATTAGTCTGGGTAATGGAGAGTCCTTTTATTTAACCTATTATCTTGGACATATAAGAGATAGTCAAGCTGTCCTTCTGGCCCCCGGGGGCAGAAGAGAGAAAATGCTTTTTAAAGTACATTACAAATACACGAATGCAGGCAGGGCTAGCTGCCTCCTCTCCAATATAATCATAGCATCTGTCACATTGCATTAAGATTTTTAGCGGTCACCACTAGATCGTGTGCTACTTAGAAACAAGCGGCCTGTGGCCCTGGAATAGAATACTGCTTGGCACACTAGACACACAAAAATGATCTCTCAAACTGGGTAGAAGTGAAAGGGTTTTACTAGCTGCTGTGTAAAAAACAAAGTTGGGGGTAGAAATGAGAATGAAACGTTCATGCTTGGATCAGAATTTTTAGTGGAGGCCTGTGATATTCTTACCCACGGGCAAGCATCGCAGCAATGTCAGTAATTTGGGTGAAACAATCCTCATAAGACAATTGAATTCAGGAGGAGGATGGAAAACAACATGCACGACTGTCCCTTCTCACTCTGAGAACTTTCAGCTTCTCAACCCTGAAGGCCATGTGTTTTAATGAGTGACAATCTTTACCACCTTCCACCAGTCTTCTACTCATATGGAGAAGTCCATAAAGAATTGTTTTTCTTTTTTTTTAGTATACTGTCATTGGTCACTAACACAGAATCTGAAACAATTCCTTAATTGGATGCCCCACAAGTTAATTAAAACACTAACTGCTAACCATCAATTCCCAAATCCCTCCGTTCACATATCCACACACTCAGTGGCATTAACTTAGTGCTATTACGTGCCCTGCATTGTGCCAGGAGCCAAGCGCTTGGGATTTTTTCTCACAAATCCAATGGCATCCAGGAATCCAGGAGTTCACGTTCCAGAAGGAGAATGTACAGCTAAACACTAACATGATGTGGCAAGGTAAGCTCAAGATGCCATGTGTTATAGCCAAGCAAGTCCCAAACCAGCTTAGGGCGGCCAGAAAAGATGACCCAGGGAAAGCGACTGGATACCCAAGAGCCCTTCATTTTCCCTCATGCAGTGGCTGTTGCTTCTACAGAATTGAAATGAATGTATGCAGTCAGACTTGATAAGTTCTCTCTCTATCTATCTATACATATATATATATCTCTATCCATATCTATATATCTATATATCTATATCTATATCTATATAGATATAGATATATATGATATATTTCAATTGGCAATAAAAAATGCTTGTCATCACCAATCATTCTCTTGGCTCTTTTAAATGAGCTTTGGGAGGTAACTATGATTACTTAATTTAATACTTTTAATTAATTAAAGTCGATACTTTCATTTTAAAATAATGAAAGTGTGTAAGCTAAGAGATCAGACATGACAACTAAGGGGACATGATATTCTGAGAATAAGCCCTAGCATCAGCTTCAATGTCTAAAGAACTCCCTCGGTGCTCCATCCCATTTAGACAGAGCAAGAGAAACTCAATACTTAGTGGTGACGTTACTAGGTTTTCTTTTATTTAGATATTGTTAATCAGAAAAGTATTAATATATACTTTTAGAAACTAAAAGACTTGGAAATATGTCCATTAAAAACAAGATTCTGCATAATGCTTAAGAAAAATAATGACTATCGACATTTTGGTGTATCTTTTTTCAATCTTCTCTATATAGTATAGTTTTTATGAAATTGGAATCAAAAGACAACCTATCTTTCCTTAATTCATCATACATCTAATAAACTCATATTTTTCTCATATTAAAAGTCTCTAAGTTGTGGTGTTTAATAGTTATCTACTATTCTGACAAATAGCACATTTGTTGCAGTATAATGATTTAAAAAGCACTAGAGTATTAATATCACCAAGCGGATAATTTTCCTTTGAAAAAAAAAGTGTAGAGAGTTAAAGATACTATTTTCCAAATAAAAATAAAACATTTCAGCAAGTTTCCTCTCAAGAAAATATTCACACTCGCTTTTCAATCTGTGATTTTATTGCCTCTGTAAAATGAGGCTTATTTTCCGAGTCACTTATGTTTTTATAACATATAATCATTACCAAACTTTATTAAATCAATTATCACTACTAATGACATATATGTATTAAATATGTATGTAACAGTTTCTAATGTATATACTACATATAACAAAATACAAATTTATTTACAAAGTTACTCTGATATGTTGACTGTATTTTTCTATATTTTTATTTTCAATAAATAAATAAATTTGGAAGAAGTATCAGGGGGAAGTATGAACATGAAAGTTTATATTTTATTATTTTCAAGGCAAGGAAACACCGTGTCTTGCAAATTATATATGCTACTGTTTCACTGTATTTTTCCCTTTGGTAAAGTGTGTGTGTGTGTGTGTGTGTGTGTGCGTGCGTGCACATGTGTGCATCTATGTGTTTATTTGTGTGTGTGTATGTATATATGCATATTATATACACACACACATACATGCTGGCAATTGGACTAATTAGAATTCTAGCCTTACAATAGTTGACCTCACTTTTTCAAAGCCATTCTTACTATTCTATATTATTGATCGAGTGGTAAATCACAATTTAGTACAGATGCTTATTTGTGCCAACTAAATTAAATAACTTCTACTGAGGGTAATAACTAAAAAAAGGGATAGAGAGTCTGAAATGTAATCTTAAGGGAAATATGTAGTGTTCTATCAGCATCTATTCTATACTAATCTGTAAGAAGATTTAATTGCTTTCACACATATTATAAACATGCCCGTTTATTCATTTTTTCCCCTCCTACTAATACCAGCTCCTTTCCAGCCTGCTTATTATCATGAAAAGACCTAGTTTATAGTTTGAAGAAATGTGGTCAAGATGATAAACTGAGTATTTTTTTTGCTGGAAGTAACCGTTCTCAGTGGAAAACAGTGAGCAGAATTATATACAATAATGGGTTCTACAAACAGCAACTGAACTAGCAAATGGCATTTCTTATCTAGGAAATGGTTTCTTAGTGCCCTTGGTATGGAAAAGAAACCGCATTTTGCTATGTACATGAATGATGAACAGTGGTGCTAAAACTCTTTCTAAAACACAAATATAATTATGTTATAAACTGCTTAAAATCATTCTTGTCTTCTGGCCCAGAATAAAAAACAAAATCCTTATCCTAACTCACAAGGCCTCTGCAGTGTCCCCGCCCCCTCAATTTTCTACTCTATAGACCCCCTAATCCTTGTCCCTGCCTCCTCTGTCCCGCTGCATTCCTGATCCCCAAAGTTGTCCATACACCTTTCCACTTTGTCCTGTGATGCTCTTTTGTCTGCCTGGAATATTTTTCTCTCTCTTTACAGCATGGCAAAATCTCATGCTTCTTGTAAGACCCAAGGGGATTATCTCATTATTTCCAAATCCTCCTCCAACACCTTCTGTGTTTGGTAGGTTGAGAGGTGAGGAGAAGAAATCAGGAAAAGGTTGAGGCAAAACCAACAAAAGTGATTTTCCATATCATGTATTGATTAGAATTTCCAAATATCGACACAGAGCCTTGAGGTACACTACCTCCAGAGCAATGTACCTGTCATTACCTGACTATTGGCCAGGACTGGTGTAGAATATACAAGTTCCTTTGAACAACTGATGGTTTTAAAAAATCATTCCACTAGCTCTATTAACTCCATAAATCACTGTTACATTTTGAGGACATCTTTTTTACATTTGACTAGACACTTTTTTTTCCCTATTATGATGCTGGCTCTTGTAAGAAAAGAAAGCTAATATAGAGAAAAAAAAAAGAGTCTCTAATACATAGAACAAAATTATTTAACTGAGAAATGTTGGCACATGTCAGTTACAGCACGGGTCCAACCCTCAGGCCACTGACCAGTACGGGTCTGTGGCCTGTTAGGAACTGGGCCTGCCAGCAGAAGGTGAGTGATGCATGAGTGGGCGAACTTCATCCGTATTTACAGCCACTCCTCATCGCTGGCATTACCAACAGCTCAGTCTCCTGTCAGATCGGCCAAGGCATTAGATTTTATAGGAGTACGTGAACCCTATTGTGAACTGAGCATGTGAGGAATTTAGGTAGCATGCTCCTTATGAAAATCTAATGCCTGATGATCTGAGGTGGAGCTGAGGCAGTGATGCTACTAGCACTGGGGTGTGGCTGCAAATACAGATTAATTGTAGCAGGGAAGTTTGATTGCACAGAGACCATAATAATTCAGTTGCTAGCAGACTCATATGAAAATCCTGTAAGTGAGTGGTAAGTGATAACTAAGCTGCATCTGGCACTTGAATCATCCTGAAACCATCCTCCACATCCCACCAGTCCGTGGAAAAATTGTCTTTCATGAAAACGGTCCCTGGTGCCAAAAAGTTTGGGACTGCTGAGCTAGAGGACTCTCATTATTGACATTCTTCCTTAAATGGTTTGACAGGACTTTAATTTATTTAACCATTCCACAACTAAATATTGCTAAGTAATGCTTTAATGAGCATTTTTATGATGAGAGCTTTCCCTAGATTCATGAATTCAAATGATTTGCAATTTTTAATGTTTTTGATAAATCATGACTAATTGATTTGCAAAAGCAATGTATCAATTTTAAATGCCCCAGCCCTAGAGTGATTTAAAATTCTCTTTATCTTTACCACCAAAATTAACTAATTTACTATGTAGAACTGTATATCTCATTTTAATTTGTTTTTATCTGATTAGTTAAATATATTCTATATGTTGTCTACTAGATTAACTTACTCCATTTATGAATTATCTGTTATATATCTTTTGTCCATTCTTTTACATCTCAATGATATGTGGTGTATGTATGCATGTGTGAGTGCGCATGCACACACATGCGAGTGTTATCTTTTATTTGTGTTGCATTACTCAATTCTAGCTAAGAATTAGTTATTATAAATACCCAACCAAGAAATGAGTTCTTTCTCTCAGCAAACATGTATAGAGTATGGACCATAAATGTTCCAAGCCCTGTGACAGGCCCTCAGAGTAGAAGTATCAATAAGGTATTATCCTTTTTCTCAAGAAACTCACAGTCTAACAGAGTTGATATCTATCTGTCATCTATCTATCTATCTATCTACCCATCTATCTCTCTGTCTATCACCTTACAAGGCATACATAATATTCAGGAGTTCTAAATAAGAAGTGTGACTCTTCAAGCAAAAGCTGACCCATATCTCTGTTGAATAAACTATCATCTAGACATTTTATTTACAGCCACTGTACCTCATGCTTCTGTCCTAAAGTGATATACATAGTCTTATAAGGTATATTTATGTAAAACATAAAGTTTATATCACATATGTTTATATTATATATAATTTTAAAAATCAAGGACATAAAAACAAAACATTTAAAATACAGTATAATATTGTTACTAAATAATAAATAAGGAATTGAGCTCCCTGGTTATCAGCGCAAAAAGGGAAATATTTTGACTTACAAGTTTTCCATTAAGAAAGGAGGAAACATGCATATTTTTCAGGAGAAAAATAATATATTTCTCTTAACTCTAAATCTTAGGAGCAGAGAAATGTTAAAATGCCTATTAAAGGTGCAACATAAATGATCAAAAACTGACAGGAATAACATACATTTGACTCCAACCTTCCTTGTCCTCAGGTCTTCTAGTTTCATGAATTTTAAAAAGTGCTAAGGAAGCAGTCAACAGATGGGATTCTCCTGAGTACACATCCTGGTTCACCTGGGCTTCCCAGATGGGCTTTCTCCTACTTTGGAAGTGGATTATATCAGCATTTTCTAGTTCTTCTGTCAGCAGACACCACATATAATAAGCACCTAGAAGTTCTCCTTTACCAGATTTAAATTTATCAAAGAGCAATCTGGCCAGCACACTGTATGTCAATTTGCATTAACAGTCTCTCCTTCTTCCTAATAGGACTTACTCTCCTCCTTACTTAGCCCATTCTGTAAGTTTAGTCTAATGCTTCCGTTCCCCTGGGGGGTATGTGCTAAGTCATTCAGGAGTACACGAAAAGTAATCAGTAATGGCAAAAAAACAAGTAAAGTAGGAGAGAGCTTTTTCTTCTTATACCTTCATAAAAAAATAAGTACTGCAACAAGCTTAATGCAAGTCCAGAGTTAAGGCTGTATCTTGAATCTTTTGAGCCTGATTTCAAGAAACTGAGTGCATCAAAGCAAGCTCATCTATCTCACCAACAATGTTTCAATAGGCTAGTGATCTGAATATCAATTATTACAGACTTTTCAGATAACACACATATTATTATTAATAATAAATTAAAAGTTTGTTAAATACTTGACCATTATCAATATTAACTGTGTTATTAATACTGTAAAATTAAATTTGTGGTTTGTCCTTTTAGTGTAGTAATTTTTCTTTCCTAACTTATTACTTTATTTCCAGTATTTTATATTAAGATAGGCACTGAACAAAAGTGTCAGTATTTAAAAATAGCTGTTTTAAAAACAAGGGGTGCAACTTATAGAAATAGGTTTAAAAGGGCTACGCAAGTGGGAAACTCTTGAGAAAAAAACATGCTTATGGTAAATAAAATGCATAACATTCTTTTGGATCTACTACCTCCTTGTCTTCATCACCTGTACTTTATTTTTCTAAGACAACACATGAGAAGTCTTATCTGTCCTAAGAACGCCCTAAGGATGAGTGAGGAGAAATCTCATCATATATGGCTGGTTCGTTTATTCAAAGATATTTACTGATACTTACTTTGTACCAGGCACTGTGTGAGGTTATAGGAATATATTGTTTAACAAGGCAAAGAACACCCTAGCTTCTGGGAGTTTATATTCTAGACAGGAATAGTGATGACAAAAAGTTTAAAAAAAAAAAAAAGAAAAAGAAAAGAATAATTATAGATTGTGATGAAAGCAGAGAGGTTGGTAAAGTAATTGAAGTTTGGCCATGGGAGGGCTTACTCTAGAGGGGTTAGCTAGACAAGTTTCTCTAGGGGGGCCTTTGACCTGAGTCCTGAAAGTCCATAATAATATAGTCAAGAGAATAACTGAACTGGAGGATTTAAGAAAGGGCCAGGGGATGGAGGCAAGTACCAAGGCATAGAGAAAAGAAAGGGTTAAGCATGTTCAGGAACCAAAAAGAAGACCAAAAGACCATGGTGAACAAGGCAAAGAGGTGGGCAAGAGTCAGATAATGCAGAGTTAAAAGAGTTGTAATTTTATTCTAAGAAAATGAAAAGCCATTGGAGGGTTTTAAGCAAGGTAGAGTCTCTGATTTACAAATTCATTCAGAGAGATACTTCGAGCTCTTATATAGAAAGTGGATGGAGAAAGGTAAACAGTAAAAGCAGAAGATTAATTATTAAGTTCTTAGGAAAGTACCATTGACTTGGACTAGAATGCTGGAGTAGAAATGGGGAAGGGGAAAATATCTGTGCTGTACTTTGAAGATAGAAGCAAGAGGACTTGGTCAGATGATGAGCAGCATTCATGAAAACAAAAAACGTAGGACGTAATAGAAAAACAAGAAAGTAGATGATAAAAATATTGAAACAGGTAATATAATAATTAGGAACTGTTGGGAAAGGGTTGGTGGGTGAAAAATAACAAATAGAACTTTGAAGAAGTTTAAAGAGATAAAATGCAGAACTTCTGTCCAAGCTCAAATTCACTCAAGGAAGGGTAGGGCTGTTGTACACATGTATCAGTTCAAATCACTTGTAAAAGAGTAGTTCATTCAAATAAATAGAACAGTCACACAAAAAAAGATCAATTTCTAACACACGTAAAAAAAAATCCAAAGCAGTGTTATAAATATGAAATTTAAAATCATAAATGTATTGGAAAAAAGTGAGATAATATTTTTATAGTTTTAAGGATAGAAATATCTTTATCAGCATCACACAAAACCCAGAAGCAAATAAAATGACTCACAGATTTGAGTTCATAAAAGTTTTAAGTATATAAGGAAGGATACCTTACATGAAGCTGGAAGCCAAAGGCCAAGCAGAAAAATCATTTACAACATAGATGATAAAGGGTTAATTTCTATACATATACATTTCACAAATAAAAGAAAAACTGCCAGAGGAAAAGAAATGACAGTTCACAGAAAAAGAAGTACACTGGTCGTATAAAGAGACGCAAATATTCTCAGTCTCAGTATTAATAAAAAATATGCAAATTAAAGAAACAATTTGATGTCATTTTCACCCATCAGGACAAGTGAACATTCAAGAGATCGATAATGGTTAGCGCTAGCAAGTCAAAGAGAAACAATTATTCTCATATCCCGATAGTTGCAAATTTAAAACACTTTGTTTTGGAAGGGGAAAAATTGACAATATCTATTAAAAGCAAAAACAAACAAACAAAAAACTACATTAATTGATATAGTAATTTAGTTTCCAGGAATTAATTTTATAAGAATATTCATAAATATATGCAAATAGTTTTATTGCTCTTTTCTTTATAATAGCATAAATGTAGAAATAACCTAAATGTTGATCAAAAAGGTACTGAGTATATTTAAGTGTTAACTTCCACAATGACATTTTATGTAGCACAAAAAAATGAGCTAGCTTTTATATATTGACAAGAAAACTTTTTATGATAAAATTTAAGTGTAGCGTGATACCGCTTTTTAAATATTTATTTCTATATATATTAACTTTTCATGTTTATAGTACTCTTTAACTGTCTATCTAGGTCTATACAGATAAAAAAGAAGTCTGGAAAGACCTATGGACGACTGATTATCTCTAAATTCTGGGATTATAGAATATTTTGATTTATTAAGATTCCTGAATTATTTGAAAACTTCACAAGTACATGTTAATGTTTTTGAACAGATAAAAATATGAAAAATGGAAAGAATACATGGCATAAAATACTTAAAGTTCCTGATTAAAAACCTGCTCATTTTGGAATAAGCACATAAGCAACAAGAGTAAGCAAACACTGATTGCAGCTTATGGTGCAATTTTTGCTGCATCAGGAGAAATATCGTGGTTTATTCAAAGAAAGTATAAAATCTCAAATGTTTTTACCTTTTATTTTTAAGTAAACATTAAACTTAACTGATGACACCACTAGTTTTATTAAGTTGGAGGTAAGTGATAACACTACAAAGACAAGTGACTTTGATTTAGGACTAATGCCCTTTTATAAAGTCATGACACTGTTTATTTGGAATCCAAAAACTAGTAAAAGAAAACCTGAAAGAAAATGCCTGACAGCTAAGCAAATCTTAAAGTAAAGCACTTGGGAAAATATGTTTCAAATAGCTGTAGTTATCCTGAAACCAAACAATAGTCCTTTAACAAAGATGGGTTGGCCAGCTAATAAACTATCCAATGCTGTTTGCACAATCTTTAAAAGTGTCATTTAGTCATGTGTCCACATGGTGGTATTTATGACAAGAATCTGGCAATATCAAGAATAGGGGGGTGTCATTGTTCAGAATTCTCAAATTTCTGTACTGTATTACAAATCACATAGAAGAATTGATGTCCAATATAAAATGCTCTACGTGGTCACTGGGGTAAGTAAAGTTGTTAAAGAGACAAACTTCTTTATATTTAGGTTAAGAGTTATGTAGTTGCTGTCATAATGGCTATCTTGTGGATACTGTACTAACCAAGATACAGGGACTGTGATATGAAATGCAGACAGAATTGACTTTAGGATCTGGTGCCCTAGATACTTTATGGTTCAGCAAGTTTTCTTAACAACAAATTTTCAGTTTCTCTACATATAAAATGAAAATAATATATGGTGATGGAAAGAGAGCTGCCACTGGGTGGTGAACACATAATGCAACACATAGATAATGCACTGTAGAACTGTACACCTGGAACCTATGTAATTCTTGTTAACCAATGTCACTCCAATAAGTCTAACAATATATTTTTTAATGAAAGTAATAATAATAATAATAATGTCTGCTTCCTGCAATTGTGTAAGAATTGAGGTAATGAAATATCCTTGGCACATAGTATTCCATTTTAGTAGCTCATTGTTATTATCTGAGAAGAAATAAGTTTCAGAGAAGTTGTCAGCAGTGTCAAATCCTGCAAACCATTCAGGGACAATGAGGACTGAGGAACAACAATCGGATTATTCATTTGTAAGTCACTGATGACCTTCAAGAACACAGCGTTCTAGGAGTGGTGATGGTAAGGGAAAAGGTCATTCATGATAAAAATAGAAGGAGCTGATGTGGAATACGTAGAACTTTTGATAGTAGAAGAAGGAATAAATAAAATAAGATGACAGCTGGAGAGGCAGAGGACCAAGCCAAGGATAAGTATTGCCAGCTAGGACACAATGAAGTTAGCAGAGGGTGACTTTATGTAGAAATGCCTAGCTGGCTGTAGGGTCAAAATTCAGTTGGCTTCTAAAATGATAAAGGTAGGGAAAGAAGTGCTATTTGTTTATTTACATGTAGCTCTTTAGGGCTGTGATACTGGGCCTTTTATGCAACTGGAATTCATTGAGAAGCTCTTCAAAATTTTAGGCTGCCTTTGTAAACACACATATGCACACACTGAATTTTGCTTATAATCAAGAGAAGGCATCAGCCTCTTTAATCTATCCATGAACCAATCCTCCCTATGAATGGTCTATAAATTCCAGATGAAGTCACCCTCTCTTACGACTTAGAAATAATTTTGACAAATATGAATTTAAACTTATGTACATAAATCAAAATGAACAATTCTGTGAGAGGTCAAAAATGTTCCTATAAAATATCAACAAAATGTATTTATTCAAAACATAGATTGCCTTTTTAAAATATAAAGAAATTACAAATAACTTGAAATGTTAAGACTGACTCAGAAATAAATTCTCCATATGACACAGAAACTGTAATACCACAAAATTTAATTGAGTTCTAATCGTATGGTGAATACTTTCCAAACACTTCTCTAATAGTCATAAAATTCACATGTGGTAGGTATTACTTCCTTGTGTTAGCAGATGAAGAAAGTGAGGTTCACAAGTGTTATGTAACTTACTCATTATCGAGTTGTAAATTCAAGACCATTTGGTTCAAAAGTCCAGGAAAAAAAACACCCCTTCCTACCTCTAAATAAAAGATAAGAATATTCTAGGCCCACAGATACAAAAGAGTATATATTAATAGAATCTATGTGGGGTTAATAATATTGCTTTATTTCCTGGTTGAAATGTAAAAGCACACTCTAAAGAAAAGAGATGACTGATGTTAAAGATGTCACAATTATCTGTACAATTCATTCTTTAAATACTGCAGCCTTGGGAAGGTTGATCACTATTTACTTGAAATTCTCCCTACCTCTTGGCTCCTGTGAAATTACTCTTACCTCATTTTGCTCTGAACTCTCTGACTCATTTTCCTTTAGTTTCCTTTCCCCTCCCTGCTTCTCAAGTTGTAGCATTGCTGGGATTTTGTCCTCAGCCTTCCTTTCAAAGCTCTTGCTCTCTCCGGTTGATCTCGCCCATGCCCATGGCTGCAACCACCACCAAAGTTCTGTCTTCAGTTCAAACTGAGCCCCTGAGGTCCTGATGCCCACAGTCAACTGTCTAGTGCTTATCTCCATTGGGATGCCTCTTAAATCACTCAAAATCAGCACATCCACACTAGCATCACCTAAACTCAAACGTGCTATTGCTTCTGGTGTCCCTCCCTAGTCAGTCAATGGTGTTACTATCACATCATTTGTCCTGGCCACAAACCAAAGGAATCATCTTTTGTCCTTACCACTCTTCTTCTCCATCCTCCCACCCAGACTGCCAATCTATCACTAAGTTCTGTCAACAGTTCTGGATTCTTGGATTGATGTCCTTTTCTCTCGCCTCAGTGCTTCTACTTTTGTCTATCATCCTAAATTGTATTACTTCAAGACTCAACTAATTGGTATTTTTTCTTCCTGTGTTTTGTCCCCTTCAAATTCATTCTCCCTCTTCCAACCAGCCTGTTCTTTGTATAATAAAAACCTAATCATGTCATTGATATGTTTAAATCAGGGGTGTCCAACCTTTTGGCTTCCCTGGGTCACAGTGGAAGAATTGTCTTGGGCCACATAAAATGCATGCACACTAACGATAGCTGATGAGCTCAAGGAAAGGTCCGTGCATAGGTTTCGTAATGTTTTAAGATTTGTTTTGGGCTGCATTCAAAGCTGTCCTGGGGTGCAGGATGAACAAGCTTGGTTTAATCATTTATGGGTCTCCCTTTTTATTCAGAAGATCCTTCTTAGAGCAGCTCCAAAATCCTTTGGGCATCTACAAAGCTTCATCCCTTAACACACCGCTCTTCCCCTCACACTCAGTACTACAGTTAGGTTAAATCTTTTTCAGTGGCTCAAACACACCTGACTCTCCCACACCTTGATGCCTTATCATACGCTGCTCCTTTGGTCACCCGCTACCTTCTTTCTACTTTCTTTTTCAAATTACTCAACTAGAGCCTAAATGCCCAGGAAGTCTTCCCCAACTTCAAATTTGGTGTTATTATCTTTCCTGTGTTTATCTCTCTCAGAGCACTGTTTCTTTGTCACTGTACTTTTGCATACTGTATTTGTAACAACTGACTTGTCTATCTTTCCCACTGGACTATCAGTTGCTGAAGTCCACAGCTATTATGAGTTTTGGGATTCTCCTTTCACAAAGAGTCTTAAATGCAGTTGCCCTTAATAAATATGTTTAATGATTAAATGGATACATGTATTATCTAACGTAGTGAATGAATGGATGAATTCATTATATAATATGACTTCAGCCCTTGCTATACCACTCATTGTCGTATGGTTAACGAGTGAGTTACCCAGAAATGTCTTATTCTATTTTCTTCAAAATGTTACAATTAAATTAGAAAAAAAGAAGATAAATGACAATTGTCTTTTTCTTTCCTAATTCAAGTAACATCCATATAGATGTATTTTTTACCCCCTATGGCCTACTGGTAAGAGTATTAGCATAGTATTAATAGGTAGAAGACCTGGTTCAAGCTATGAGTCTGCATATGGTCTTGGGTTCTTTAACTACAATATAATGACTGTCTTCTCAGACTGTCTCAGTCTGAGACTACTTTGAGGTCAAATAACATTATGTATGCCAAAGCATTTGAAAACTATGTGTTGCCACAAAATGTAAGGAGTATTGTATAATCCTTCATTTTAAATTCCTGAATGATAAGGAAATTCTGTCAATAAAATATATATAATTCACAGGTACCAGAAAGTAAAAATTTTCCTCTTTGGTAAATTTACATCACTTGGAAAAATCCAGATAAAAAAAGTTTAAGGAGTTTTCCTAATAGTTTCGTGAAAGCTTAATCCTGTGACCATTACAAAGTACATCAATGCCAATTATACATCATATCATTTTAGAATGGGCTAAACCATGGGACTATGACAGTTTAGTCATTAATCTCATGATGGGAAATTAGGAGGAAGAAAGAATACTATAAAACCCAAGATTATTTCCAATTAAATGGAATTATTTCCAATCAATGTAGAATCTTGCTATCAATTCAAAATAAGGCAATCTAATGAGAGTAACATTATTCATTTTCCTAAATATAACCAAAAGCTAAACAGTATTTAATTTTAAGATATCTCTGCTAACAACTTTATAGGTGAACCTGTCTAAATTTTATTTTTAGCATGTTTAAGATGATCATATCAGACATGTAAATGCTTAGTATGTCTTTTTACGGCTTCATGTCTCTGAAGGGGAATATGTACAATATTTAAACATTGTCAAATTAAAGCCAAGGGATTATATTAGTATTTGTACCCTTAAATTCAGTGAGTTTTTATTAAGTACCTACTACATAAGTAGGATGCCTGCAGAGCATATTGGAGACAGTGTCAAATTTTCAATTGTTTAGATTAACTAAACAAGTATATTTTACAACCAACCTACTTTTTCAAGTAGCACTCATCTTGGATATTTAGAGTTGACAAGTAAACCACTCAGAAACAGAAGTAAAATACATTATTAGTGTATAATACCCAATCTATTTGTGATTGTTACAGCTTTCCAATCCATCATCTTTTAAATCATCTTTTAAACCACTACATAGAAAGATTTTAGATGGAAAAAGAGAGTAAGTGAACATACCATTAAAAAAATTATTAATCTATTGGTCTTTCCTATCAAAGTTAAAAACATTGGAAATATTCCATAAAATTCTTTTATTATTTCACCAAAGTAACACCACATGAGTGCTCGGTCTGCTTCACAATGCAGTTGCTATTGCCCATCTGAAGTTTAAAAGCATTTCAGAAACTAAATATTGGAATTATATTGCCAAGGTACTGCCTTATTAAAGAAGTGGTTCTTTTATAGATATCTAATGTAACTGTACTAAACTAACAATTTCAATATCTCAAATATGTTTACCTTTTAGAAAACTTGGCGATAGACTACTTAAGTACTTTGATTTTTACTTCCGGTCAAATTTAATATACATCATCTTCAAAAAATCTCTATACATTAACTATTTGAAAAATATAAAACATTGGCCTGCTTTCAGGTTGTCTCAAATGTTTTGCAAAGCACATACCCAATGAACCAGCGTGTTTGTTTGCAAAGATAGCTGTTTTGGGTTGATCATGTATTTTATTAAAGAACACTGACCATACTTAATATATTTTAAAAATATCCATTTTGTTATACCCTATATTTTCGATAGATCACAACAAAGGAAACATATACCTTTAATTACATTTTGAAACATTAATGTTTGGGCTATTAATTGTACTATTTTGTTCTTGAAAGAGGTCAAATTTTGTATTATCTATATTTCCTATAATTTCAGTTTTACAATGAGCAAAGTGTGACTTTCCAGCAACGTGAATAGTAAGAAAAAAAGAAAATGGTATTTTCATTTAATATCACACGGATACTGTTAAAAATAAAGCTATAAACTAAAATTATTTTTCCTCCCTCAGAAACTTGGAATTTATACCGAAAATAGTGAAGTTGAGTTAATCAGGTTTAGACTTAAGTAGTGTGTAAACTCTATACACAAATGATTAGATGGCCTAAAGTAGTCGTAGAGTGCCAAATTAATTTTGAGGCAGAAGAACCAGCATTAAATTCTATCTGTCCAATAGATAACCAATCCTCTTCTTTAACTTGCTCTTTTGTCTTTGATTGTACATGCCATAAAATAAGCATATCCTTTTTAATGGCCCTTATTCACAGGAACAAAAATTCACTGCAGGAAAATCACAATTCAAATAAACCTAGCCAGTCGCTTGTTAAATCTTTATGTTTAATCCAACATGAAAAAGTCCCATCTCTATCACTCTGAGGAATAACTTCTAGGTTAATTCCTCAGAGTACTATTTTTATCCTTTTGTACCCAGAGGCATAGAGCTTGATTTATGAGGGTGCCTCATACTTACTGCTTACATTTTACCATTAATTAGACTGGAAAATCACTCCTGTATTTGTTCTGGGTCAGTCCATTCAACAAACACCAGTCCCCTGACCCGTGCTCTCTGATAATTGATTTTTCCCAAATTCAGCTTAGGGTTGTCTTAAGGACACTCGGCATACTCATTTGCCAAAAAATTTTTCCTTTTCTTCACTAGAAAAGGCTTTCTCTTTATTTACAATTTATGTTTTTTAAAAATATGTACACAAGATCAATTAATATGATTATGGAAAAATATGGTATCCCTAACATTGTGTTTCACTCGGATTCAAAATAAGCAAACTTAATATTTAGTTAGTTTCAATTATCTCAATCCTAAATGATAATAACATGTTATTTATATTTTTTCCTTTTTCATTCTGTGTGCAGATTATCAATTTTACTTATTTAGAGATGCTTTACTAGTAACACTTTAAATAATATTTTCATTACATAAAACAATACCAGTTAAAATTATTCTGAATGAGATTAACAAATTGTATGAAGAAAGAAAGAATTAGTAAAAGCTGGAAGTCATAATACAAACTTTAGATTACTGAAGAACCTAATTTGTAAAAGTAAAACTAAAACTAATATATTTGCCACTTTTAAGAAAGTTTTTCAAAATTTAATAATACAATTAATATTTAAATAGTAAGTGTTAACAAAGTACCTTCACATATATTTGGATTATGAATTATTGTTCAAGTTAGTAATTTTTTTGTTCACAGAATTTCAAGGGACACATGAAGAAAATATTTAAATAAACAGATTATATTTATGTACTAAGGAGAACACACCAAAAACTATTTGAAATGTTGACATTCCTCTCAAAACTCAGAACACAAAATTTAATAATGGGAAATTTGCAAAAATGAATATCCACGAACATAGTTGTATGCATTTATATAAATTTCTGCTTAAAAATATCTCCCTCCTGCTACCATATGACATTGATTTTATTACTAAATACCACATAAGTTTTTAATTAGTGCTTATAGAAAATGTAGTATTCCTGCAAAATAATACAATTAAGTCAGTTTAAAAAATGTTAAACACTTTGACCTCCTTATGAAACCAAGTTCTAAAATAAAGTAATGATTAGAGGCCAAAAACTAAAGAAAATTGATCATATTTTCAGTTAGATGAATTAATAGCACATGAATTAAAATAATTAATGAAACAGATATCCCCCATTTAAAAACTATAATTTCAATTTCATCTATTCAGTACACTTTCTTAAACCAGAGAGAGCTTCTAAAATTAAAATATAATCAACTTGATATGATAAAAATATTCTACAATTTAAACATTTTATTAGTGCTGTGCAAAATTTTATGTAGAAACTATTCCTAAATGTCTTATGTAATGTATAACCATTCTCTTAACTCATAAATTTTAAGCAGTAGTAGATTAGCATGTGAAGTCGAGGATATATTTGAAACATGTATTTCCTTCAAAAATGAAAAGGCAGTATAAATGCTATATTCACTGATCATATTTTCAAGAGTTTTAAATTCATATACAGTTGATTATATATTTTTTACATTGTTATAGAGTAGTTTGGTAGGGCAGCACTGTATAATTGCCACATTAGAATTAGGTGAGGTCACCCATTAAGTTTCATTGTGTGGTATAATAGTTCCAGCTGGGCTGGTCTGTGAATTCAGGTGAATCCGAGACTAACATGATCTGACACCAAGGTAAGGATTCATGGAGTTACATCCACAGGATATATGCGTTACGTGATAGTAAGAGACGTTTACAACCCAGAATATAAGAGCAGAGCCGCCTCAAGTGACATCACCAGATCATCCACAGCGTCAGCCAACCGACTAGGATATATATCCTCCACACCATCGCTCCTCTCTCCCTCTCTGTTAGCAAACCTTCCACTGCCTTCCTCAGTGTGAGAAAGCATCATCCACGCTTACTCAAGTGACAAGCAAGTTTGAAAAACCAGAACAGAATCAAAGCTAGACTGAGTCCAATTTTCACTAACTTGACATTCAAGTGATAGAATGATGCTGAATTGTTAATGCAGAAATGAACTTGACTCATCCAGGCAAGAAATGAAACAAAAAAGAAAGAAGGAAGGAAAAGAATGAAAGAGGAAAGACCAGCTAAACATCTCAAAGACTAAATCTTGTTTGTAACTGATTTGCTCTAGGACCAGTCATATGTGGGCATCTTAAATTTCTTTCTAAAAAAATTAAATAATAATGATAAAGAGGAAAGGCATTTTATTGCCTCATTTTAATTCTCTTCTAATGTATCCACGACGTATGTTTTACTTACAAGCGTTTGTAACAGCAAAACTGTTGGCTGTCTCAATGTTGTCCACGTGAGGTACCAAATTAAAAGGAGCTTCCGACGCATTGGGGCTGGTGTTGTGAAGAAAAATTGCTAATCGGAAAGCAGTGTATTCCTGATCTGTGTTTCGGATGAAGAGGCCACCTATGAAAGACAGCAGGAGAAGCACATTCAGTATTTCCTCATGTAAAGGTTATTTCCCACCTCGAGCACTGTCACATCTGCTGCCACTCCCCAGCACATACAATTAAGGAGCTGTCCCTGCCACACCTTGGGGGACTGGCCTTTGTCCCTCAGGGGCAGGCTCAGTATTTCAGTCTTTAGGACAGCTCAGCTTTTCCCCGTCCCCATGTGCCATGATCCCAGTGACCTCTGAGACCGTGGAGTGTGTTTTCCTCTTTCTCCCTCGCCGTCCGCACGATTCCCCAGCCCAGCTCGGGGCTTCTCTCTGGAAGACGCACACGGATGTGGAGAAAAGAGGATTTGCATTAAAATGCAGACAGGAAAGGCTGTGTGGACACGCGGGGAAGAGGGAAATCAGAAAGGAGACGTGAACTTTGTTTTTCTGCATCTGGTGGACCAGCCTCACGAGCTCCGTGTTGTGCAGTCCACGAGAAATGATGCAGTGTTGAGGCTGGGCTCAGCTGGAAGAAATTCAATAGCTGCGTCCCACGAAGACAGGAGAGGAGAACCGCGAGGAAAGCCGGAGACGGGTAGTTCCCGGGAAAGAGAGCCGAGAGGGAGGGAGAAGGGCAGAAAATTCAAGAGGAAAACAAAATAAAATGAGAGAAGGTTCCAGGAAAGGGATCTAACTTCGGAACGGGTTAACCGGTGGCAAGTAAAGGCAGGGCTCGTTGCCCACCGTCTTTCTGTTACAGGGAAAAGATGCGGCGTCCAGCACGGGAAGAAGCGTCTTTTTTAAAAAAAAAGAAACAAAAAAACAAACTCGATATCTCTCCATGCGCTGGAGATAGGGATGCAAAGAAATATCACATAAAATGTAATCAAACCAAATGGAGGGTTTCCCCCCCTCAACTTACTCCAATCCCACTCAAGCGACTTGAGGCGAAGGTGGAAACGGCGAGTATGGGATGAGCACGGAAGGTGGGCAATTCCGCGCGTGTTCCGGGAGAGCCTGCACCCAAAACGCATTCTTTTCGCAAAGGGGAGAGCGGGCGAGAGAAGCAGAGGGGCAGGGAACTGCCGAAGGTCCCCCCGAATTGCTCACGAGCAACTCATTTAACTCACTTTCGGGTATCTGCTACAGCCACCCGCATGCACTCCCCGCTGGATTTAAGCTTACCTATTTGCACGCTGCTTGGAAAGGCTCCCATGGCGAGTCCCCAAAATCCAGAAAATAACAAGACAATCTGTTTGTAAATAATCCTCATCTTCTTGTCTCCTCTCCTTGGCGCGCGCTCTCTCTTTCTCTCGCACTCTCCTAAAAGCTGTTCAGAGAGGCATTGAAGACGATGGCGCTAAAATTAAAAACAACCAAAAAAAAAAAAAAAAGAGAGAGAGAGAGAGACAGAGGTTTGGGTGGTTTCTGATCCCGACTCTTTCTCTTCAGCACTCCATCGCGAGCTGCCAGATTTTTCCCGCAGTCTCCATAGCCCTGGGAGCGGTTTTCCGTCCGGCTGCAAATGTTACACATGCAGAAGATGGTGGTGGGGCGTCTAGTGGCTGCTCGCAGGGACGAGACATGCGCTCTCTCGGTGCCTCCCGTGCACGGGCGCTCGCCCCTCGCTTTCTCTCAGGCACACACCAACCCGGGCGCCGCGGCCGCCGCACGCGCTCCGCGGCTCGCCCCGCCGCCGCGCGTCCCTCCCCTTCCCCCTCCCCCCGAGCCTGCAGCAGCCGGAGCCCCGCGGCGCCCCCCACGCCCCCTCCCCCCGCGCGCCGCACGCCCCCCGCTCGGCAGGCTTCACCCCCGCAGTGCTCACCGGAGCGCCCCGGTCTCCCCGACGCTCCCGCGCCGGTCGGGAAACAGGTTTGTTTGTTTTTTTTTTCTCCCTTCTCCCCACTTCACGGACTCCCTCCTCTCTTCGTCCTCCGTTCGCAGAGGGACCTACTCTGGGGATGGGCAGCCCCAGCGTCCCTGTCTCTGTTTTCCAAGCGCCTCTGCTTCTCGACTGCACTGGGCAGGGAATGGGCCCGCGGGGCCGGGTCTGCACCCCCGCTCTGGGGCTCGGGGAGTTAGTGCCTCCCCAGGCCCCCGGCCCCCTGCCGCATTCTTGCAGGCCCGCGGGGAGGACCGGCAGCCTCCCGCCCCTGCAGCCGTCGCTGCTCGCTCAGCCTCGCCCTCTGCTGCCACTGGGCTGCGCGCGGGGGACTCCGGTCCTCGCTGCAGCAAAGCGTTCTCATCAGCCAACAGCCCGGGAATCTGGAAAGCCCGAGACGGGAACAGAGGAGGTGAAGGGGCTCAGGGAGGGAGAGGACGAGAAAAGGCGGTAAAGGCGGGCCGGGGTGGGAGGAGGAGTAGGTCGAGGAGGCTGGGACGGAGGAGGAAGGAATTGGAGGCGGTAAGGGTGGGGCAGAGCCCCAGGGAAGTTGAAACGTCCTGAGGAAGAGAGGATGGAAGGAAAAGTTCATTTACATGGAAAAGTTTAGGGTGGTGAACAAGATGGGGAAGAACCTGAGGTGGAACCCGAATGGTGCCTGTAATACGCTCTCTGAAAGGCCCGAAGCAGAACCGGGAAGAACTGTGTGACGGGCAGAGCAGGAAGAGTCGTCGAAGGCTCATGTCTTTCCAGTCCCCGTTCAGGAGGACACCTTTCCTCCCGACGGCGGCCCACTTCAGGGACGGGAGGGACACCACACCTTCAGGGGCTGATGAAGGAGCGTGGGAAGCACAGCGCTTGGGCCGGTGGCCGTAAGGCTCGGATACAAAAGTAGGGTCTTTTCCATACCTACCCGTTCTGTTTGATTTTTCCACTAGGGCCCTGGAATTCTCACTGTATTCCATGTCCCCCCGGGAAGACGTAAACCCTGTCTTAATGATGTCAATAGTTGCTTTGACTGGGTAGAAAAAATATTAATTATCCTAGAAAGTCTTGGAGCTCTGGTGTCACTTCCTTTCCCGAGGCACCTTTAGACTTCATTTCACCTGACTGTTGGGTCGGATGGGAAACCACGGTGACTGTGGTAGCAAGTGAGCATCAGGTTTCTGTTCCTCTGTATAGGATGTGAGGTCTCCTGCTCCAGACAGTAGCTGCAATTCTCTGTTTCCATTAGCTGAGCGAGAAAGTGTTTTACGTCTTCACACTTCTTTGGGTGCCATTAGTTGGATCAAGTCATTTCAGAGCCCTGAAAGTTGGGTTGCATCAATGAGAGCTGAGCTTCCAAGGAATCCTTAGAGAGATTCTCTTGGAAAGTCAAGGAACCTAAAGTAGTGTTTTCCGTTACTTTTTACAAAAGAACACGGCTAGTGGCTGTGTTTATTTGATACAGCATTTGGAAAGACAGGAGAATGAGTCAATTAAGGTGGAAATCTTACAAGGGCCGAGCTGGTAAAGACTTTTTGAGATCTTTGCTACCTTTACTCCTGCAAGGCTCCTTTTCTTAGACATCACCGATGACCTGTATTTGTGGTTTGTAGATGACATTTAATGTTCCCCCACTAAAACTTTAGAGTGCTTTTTCTTCAGCGTGTTTTTCCAAGTTCTGAATTTTGCTCTTAAGATCACATTTTTTTTATAATTTATTCACCTTCCTATTACATTTCACCGCAGATTGTTATGACAAAAAAAACCTCCCTTAATTGTGAGTAATTGTATTACACAAATTACACATTTGTCATTGCAGTTTATAAGTGCATAGTCTTGCAAGTTAAGGGAAACTTGAAATGTTTGTCTTTTGTCTTTTCTGTCAGTGTAAAAACCAAAGCTGTGAATATCATTCTGTTACCTTTATAAGAAGATAAAATAGGCCACATAAAATTCAAGTTGAATCTACGTTAAATCAGAATTTCAAAACCCACAAAATTAGTGAATTCATCACCATGTTGAGCAACCAGTAAAACCCTGCCTGATGCACAGAGGTAGTTATTTGTTTTCCAAATTGAAAGCTTTGAGATTTCATGTGATGTAATGCCACCATCGATATAAATACAGGACAAGTTTTATTTTTCATTTAACCACCGTGTTGACACCTGGCTAAGAGGACCACAGATGACACAACTGTATTTTCCCAAAGTAGTAGTCTTTTTTTTTAATTTCTTTTTTCCAGTTAATTAAAATCTCCATTTCACTTTATTAATCTATATTATCTTCTTCTGTATGATATCTCTATCTCTGTCTAGCTCAGTCTGCATCAATAGAAATATAGGTACCTCTTCATGTCATACCTGGGTTTAAGATGCACCAAAAGGGAAAGACTTTTAGATTTGGTTCACAGGGAAGGTAAGTGGAGGCCGGAGCAGGTTGTGTGTGTTCAAAAATAACAGAAATGATAACCCACAATGCTGAAGATGAAATGGCGAGGAATAAGAACGTGTCTCGTAATGGCAGAGCCAACATCTGTACCTACAATTCGGAAGGTCTGGCCCTCCCAACCATTTTATAAATATGGCTTGTGATACACCTGCTAGTATGCCAGTGTGAATTTACATATAGAAAATACTTAACCTGAATCTCCCTTTGGAGCGTTTGTAAAGGAAGATCTTGTTACAGCAGTATAAAAAATTCAAAGGATTATTACTAGCCAAGAAAACCAAAGATATATGTGTTTGATTTTATTGCTTTTGCATTATTCTAAGTAAATATTTTCCTAATTTCTGAACTGCAAATTACTAATCTATTAAATGAGGGTATCACATGCCAGAAGTTTTGTAGGATCCCTTACACCTCCCCAAATCTCTGATCCTCTGAAGTCAATCAACTCAAGCAGCATTTGTCAGCTCTGCTCTGGGGAAGGCTCTGATGCTGCGTGGGTTCCACATGGAATGTGCCACAACCTTCAAAACCCTCGTGTAGTGGAGCAGAATGCGATCGGGTAGAGTCAATGAATCACTGTCAAGGAACAGAGAAACAGATTGTGGGGTGCATCGGGGAAGACTTTGTCTAAAATTTTTTTAATGAGAAGAGGTAGATATAGATAGATGACAGATGATAGATAGATGGATAGATAAATGATAGATAGCTGGATGATAGATAAATGATAGATTGATAGATATAGATAGATGATACAATAGATAGATAGATGATAAATAGCAGATAGATAGATAGATAGACAGACAGACAGATCTTTCTAGGTAGAAAACTTGGTGTCCAAGGGCCTGAAGCTATAAAGCACATGCTGCTGAGCTCTTTTAGGGTGCCACCTTGAGAGTGTGGAGGATGATAAGAACAGTCAGTTTAAACCATTGATGGAGCATATTGAGTAAAGTGCTTGGGGTATTGGTACTTATTTTGTGGGGAGCTATCTGATACACAATATTTGTGTATATGTGTGTGTGTGTGTGTGTGTGTGTGTGTGTATATATATATATATATATATATATATATATATATATATATAGAGAGAGAGAGAGAGAGAGAGAGAGAGAACATCAATAGTTATGACACTTTTAGAAAGGGAACTTTTTTGGTAGTGGGGGTAGAAGGATAATTGGGCAATGTAGACCAGACAAAGCAGGAGCCAAGACCGGGTTATAGACTGACCTTTCAGAAAATCAGGTGACATTGGACTGGACTGGAGTCTGATATAGAAAAGAAACAGGATGAGGAAGAAAAGAGAGCCCCGCTGAGGCAACAGTGACAGGGCACATTCACCAGCTGATTGGGGGTCATGGGAAAATTGATTTAGGGTCAGAGGTATCTCCAGTTTTGAAACCCGAATGTTCATTAGACTCTGCACTAATCAGGAGGTTGGTGATCTCTTCAGTTGGCCAAAGGAACTTAGGAAGAACGGGTTTTCCATCAAATTATTCTCACACAGATAGTGTTTACTAAGTACTTGAGTTACAAAGGTGAACAAAGCAAAATCCTTGTTGTTATCATCAGAGTGATGTTTTTGAACCCTCATTAATATGCCAGGAATTGTGCTATGGCCTTGTCTCTATCACTTGATCTGCAGAAAACAATTAGGTATTATTATATTGATTAGGAAACTCATCTGAAAGTTGACATTCTTGCTCAAGGTTATATTATTAGTCAATGTTAAAATCAGAACCAGGATACAACCCAGGTCTGTCTGATTTCAGAGACCATGCTGTCTTTATTAAAATCTTCTGAGTTAATGAGGAATGGGGCAGGGGGTGGGGTGGGGTGGGGTCTGAAAGTTCAAAAGTAAACTGGAAGAAGGCACAAGATTTAGAAAAATGGTGTGCTCTAGTGAAAAGCCCTCAAGCTTTTAGAGTAACAACTGGGTCCAGGTTATACAGGTGCTTAGCTTCCTGGTTCCATCGCCTCGTGTTACTTAACCTTTCTGTTCTGATAGGATGCGTGTTAACATTCAGCACACTGCTGGCATATCATAGACAATTCTCTTTTTTTAATAAAAAGTTGCCCCCTGCCAAAAAAACAAGTAATCCAGGCTCTGACAGAGGGAGGCACAGAGTGCCATCTGAGCAAAATAGAAAGTTTAATTCTAGTTTTGTGGGAATTCAGGAAGAACTCACGGTTATGGAGAATCTGAACCAAAGTTGTATGGACGTGTAGAGATTTTCAGGTAGAGAAAAATATGATGCGTGGGACATGAGAGGGCATGTGTCTTTCTGGAAACTTCTAAAAGTTGGTATAACTGAAAGCAGAGCAAGGGATGCGTATGAACTGTCTCAGCCAACAATTTTGTCTTCCTTTCACAGAGATAGAGAAATCACAGAAGGCTTTAAGTGAAGGGGTAAACTGATCAGTTTTGTATTTTAGATTCAGAATCTTGGCATAAGTGTTGTAGATGCCACACCAGGAGGCTGGAGGCAGGGAGAGAAAATCAGAAGCTGGAGAAATAGTCCAAGTGAAAAATTAATGTACAAAAAAATAATAAGAGTAAAATGTAACCATCTGACCCTGAAAGCATCCTGGTAGGTTTCTGTCCTAAATGTACACCAGCAGAATCATAAAAGTTGCATGCACAAAGCTATTTATGACAGTATTATTTATCACAGCAAAATGCGAACAACCCAAAATGTCCATCGAGAGGAGGCTGTCTTACTAAGCTATGGTATATCTGAACAGGGGTGTGCTCTATTGTTATTCAAGGCAAGAGGAGTGTCTCTATCATAGAAGGGTGATCACAAGGATAAACAGGGTTCAGCTGAAGTACCGCTCAGACGTGAGTTATGATTTTATTACAAAATTATAACCATACATGCTTGTGGTTACACAAATAATGCCCACCTTTTTAATGAACTGGTCATCTATATTGGATTTTTTATTACGAAGTCACAGCATGTATGGTTATGATTTTGTAAATCATAACTCAAGTCCGGGCATTACTTCTGCTGGACCCTGTATTATGTGAGAAAAAGCAAGGTAGAGCCAAGTGTGTGTCAGACTAATGTTTATCCAAAAGGAAAGGAGTGTTGCCTCAAGGAACAGAAAATCAGAGTGGAAAGGAAGCAGCAAATAAACCTTCAAAGTTGCATTATGTAATTTATTTTAAAACAGGAAGTTCTGGCTTATCCGGCCTTTACTAATCATGTTGTTGGTGCTAGTATTAATACTGCTCTTCTGAGAATGTTGCCCGTATATTATCGTGTGAGGCAAATGAATTATTATGCTCGTGCTGTCCAAGAAAGCATTGCAGAAAGGTGAGAGCTGTGTAAGATCAGAAAAGATAAGTAAAAAGCCTGGTTACTCTGAGTTTGAATTGGAAGTTTCTGTATGAATTAATGCTTTGTTTTATATAATCCACAAAATATGGATTTCTTAGTTCTACACAGTAAAGGCTTAGCAGTAATAAATAACCTATTAAAAATCAGCACCACATGTACACAGTTTATAGTATCTAATATCATTTCCTAATATTATAAAAGTCATCAGAATTCCTTGGAAAAATGACTCATTCCAAGTTTAGGGAAGGGATTGTACAAGGTGCCCCTGGGAAAGTTTTCGTAGTAACAGAAAGCAAGGGAGCAATTATTATAAATACTGAGATCCTGTCAAAAGTTTTCAGGAGGCAACTGGAAGATGTTCACATTGACTGAAGATGGGAAAATTTAATATATTATGACATATTACTGTTAAACTCACGACATCATATGATAATTTAAAAAAAGACAGAAGCCTCACTCGTCTTCTTTATATATTAAGGAACCAACTCATAGTTTTTTAAAAAGTAAATTTTTTGTGGACTATTTTTTGATTTGCTGAAGTTTCAAAGACGCTGCAGAGCCTTTCCCCATATGCTCACCTGGTTTTAGTTTTTCTAATGTTATCTTCTTACTCCAGCACGTTTGTTAAAACTAAGAAACCACCATTTGCTTGTAACTAATAATTTAACTCCAGACTTTATTTGGCTTTTGCCAGTTTTTCCATTATTTTTCCAGTGTATTTTTCTGTTTCAGGATCAGTTTCATCATCTGTGGTTTCATGACCTTGACTAGTTGATGGGTACTGGTCAGGTGTTTTGTAGAATGTCCCCCAGTTTGAATTTGCCTGATGCTTTGTTCATTAGACAGGGATTATGAATTTTTGGTATGAATATCCTAAAAGCTCAGTGTCCTTATCACATCATTTCAGGGGATTCGTGCCCTTCCCATTGAAGTTGCTCGTGATAACCTCCATCTACTGGTTAGAAGTATGTGTGCACAGTTTCTCTACTACAAAGTTACTGTTTTTCCATTCTCTGTCCTACTCCTCAGAAGTTAAGTCAGTAAGTATAGCCCAGATCATCTTATATACGTCCTGTTTTAGTCTTAGTATGATGCTTCAAGGAGTCCAGTTTTCTTTTATTGGAGAATGATATTTAAAAAGCAAACTCTGGACGATGGGTATGCTCACTGTGACTGGGTTGTCACTGCGCGTGTATTTGGCTAAACATGAGTGCACACTCAGAACTCCAATGTAAATCCAGTATGACAGAGTTTATTCTAGCCTCTGTTTTTGCTAATCTTGCTTAGGTAGCAAAAGGAATAATATCTGCAATATGTAGAAAACATCGATGTTAAATCGATGGCAACATAATGATTTTAAGAATACAGATAAAAGCCTCAATGATCTTTTATATGAGATCAACTTGTAATCTCTCTCCAATAGTGAGAAACCTGACTCTCCCACAATCAAGTAAAGTACATTTATGATATCAAGCTGAACTTGTTTTCTGTAAACAATTAAATTTTTCATATCACATTTTTGTTTTCAGCCACTGGTGATGATTGAAACCCCATACCTATTATTGTTAATTATCTACATGCCTGGAAAATGTTAAATTCCATAGACAGTAATATAAATAAATAACATTATTTATGGAATTCTGTCCTATAAAAAGCTAGTACATTATTCAGAATAATACCCACAGTTTAATAAATTTATTTGTGTATTTATAAGTTAAATTATTGCTTGGCAGGGCCCAGTTTTTTTTTTTCCAATGTTTGTATATTTTTCCCTAATTGATCTGATACTTTTTGATTTTCATACATTTTGCTACAATCACATTCCAGCGACAGGAACAATACCCTAGTGCTTTATAGAGTGTATTGCTTTACCTTTTTAATCTATCAGCCTTGCTTGAAACCGGCACACTAATCTTGCCCTATAGCAGTTGCTTGCTTAATCTTTTGTCATCTTTCTACCTCACATGGTCTCCCCATGAAACTGATGGACATTGTGCGTGACTTTAATGCTGATAAATTATCTGTCTTCCAGGACCACAGAATCCTCATTACACCAAAGAGATTACTTTCCGTGTTTTATGTTTTTCGTTCCTCTCCATAGTCACTGTAATTGAAAGGGGTCACCAAGTAGGACTTCGACAGTCTTTTCCCCCATTCTCTCATTCATTCACCATGTCTCTTTAGACCATTTACTGTGGATCATGGTTATCATGAGGGAATGAAAAGGTGGTTTATCCATTTTGGCATTTGCTCCTTACAATGAAAGGAGTCCAAACACAGACTTCTGTATATTAACACACATAGGCAAGCAAGCACACAGAAATAAGCTGTCAACCCTTCCTTAGTGGTAGAAACCTGACATGATCTCCTTCAAGGCAGGGATCATCGATCAGCCCCACCCAGGTGATTACTCCTTATCTGAACACCTATTCTCGCACAGTAATAGCCAAATACATCATCATGGGAAGGTAATATTAAAGCTTCATTATAAAACACTGTAAAGTTTTCATAGGTTAAGAAAGGGAGTAACATTCCAGACAGGGGGAAGATGTAGGTGTGTGTTAGGAGCAATGAGTAGCCCAGAGAGAGGATTCATGATGCGAATTGGTAGACAGTAAAACTCAGAAGTTTGAATAAAGCAAGACTCTGATGAGCTTGGCACATGTAAACATTAAATAAATATTTGGTAAATAAATAAGCAAGTGACAAAAAATGGGGTTTTGGGCTGTACATTTCTCTCCTACCTTATTTAGTAACAAATACGTATTTCTTCTAATGATGAAGTCACAATCCATTTTGCTTAACTTAATTCAATGCAAGTATTTGATGGGGAATTGATGAGATTATTTGAGTAATCAAGCCTTTCTAAAATGATATTTCAGATTGTAAAAAGTGAATGTTAGAGTGAGCTTTCCAGTTTAAAGATCTATACTGGACACAATCACCAAATACATGTTCAATATTTTTAAATTTAATTTGACTTTGGACAATTTAATAGTGATAGTTATAATTATCCTTTATTAAGCAACTACTATGGTATAAAATGTAATTTTTAGTTCTTTAAACAATCTTTCCATTTGAGTAGTACTAGCCTTGTTATAGAGATGAGAAAATTAAAGCTTAGAAGAGGGAATAAATAGCTCAATGTCACACAGCTAGTAATGGTACAGCAGAATTCAAAGCAACATCTTTCTGGCTTAAAGCCTATGCTCTTTAAACTACTCCATTTAATTCCCTCTAATTGGTTTGCACCGATTATCTTTGCCTTGGCTCTGACACCAAGCTGAAGCTTGTACACCATTAATGAAAGAAAAATTAAGTACATTTGCGTATTTGTAGAAATGTTAGTATTGATGGAGTCATTTAACACAAATGTCATGGTAGCAACGTTAGATCAATAACGTTTATTTCTTTCAGTTTAACAAATAGAAATATTTGCTTAGTTAGGAAGGAGAAAATTTAAGGCAAGAAACAAAGGTAGACATGCTAATTATAGAACCATCTGTTACTTAAAACAACTCAAGTATTTCTTTATACTAAGGTTGCTCTCCCCCATATTATTAATCACATGCATCCCAGTTTGGTTTTAAATCCTAAACTGAACATTCTGATTCTTTTTCTTTTCTTCCTTTTTTTAGCACGAAAGGGGACTGAGTTGTGTGTATTTAGTCACACCCTAGCCAAATGCCTTCCCTTGAAAATGTCCTTTGCTGTGACTGAATATATTTTGCATAGCATTTTTAACCAAAATAACATGGAACCATAATGACGTCACTTCCAAGATGACTGTGCTTACAAACCTGCCTGCTTTTTTGACTATTCAAAGCAATCTCGTGCAGTATGTGTTTGCCAAGCACACCTTTTAGTCCAACGAAGAAATCATTGATAAACTATTTATGAAAGTACTCAATTACTACCATCCCTAGATGGTTGTACTGTTGAAATGGTTTCAGTATCCTTTTATCCTAGAAGAAAAAAAATATATAGTTTTAATAGAGAAGTATACATAGTTACAACATATGTAATATAATTTTGCATATAAAATCAGGTGTGTTTCAAAGAAAGCATTATTAGTGGAATAATTACTTGGGCAATATGAGATAGGTAACTTGTATTTTATTTTGCATATTTTTGTGTACTTTCAGACTATTTAAAAATTGGGGTGTATTGCTTTTATATGCATAGAACTATCATTTTCAAATTATAGGGAAAAAAGGCTTTGCCCTAGCTGAATGTTTCCCAAAGAACACCATTCAAATTTGTGGATGTGGTCGGAGTATGCTACTGGTTTATGTGGCTTTTACATCTTTACGATAATTAATGAATATAGATATTTTTTTAGAAGTAGTAAATTTTATTCTATTGCACATTAATACATCAAATGTGTCATACTTTTATGTGTTATTATTATAAAATAGATTGATAATATATACTGCTTCCTTACTGACTATCTTAAATAATGGGATACAGCAAAATAAAATCTGTAACTAGATTCCTTCCATGGATTTTATGGGTAGAGATACGTACTGTACAAAAGTAATCTACTTGATTGCTCTGTACAATGTAAAATTTTACTTCAGAGATCTTTTCATAAAGCCACAAATAAGTGAAGATGAAATATATCCTAAGAAAATAAAAACTATTTATGTAATATGGGAAATTATTTTTATGTCCAATGTAAAGGCTAATGGATTAATGGAGAAAAGTGAAACTTCCTTTGTAACTGGAGGAAATAAAATGTACAAAATTATGCAAATCCAAACACTTCTAGAATAAGCATAAGAGCGTGCAGAATATCTTGGTAGGATTAGAAACCACATCAAATAAGTGAAATCCCTGGTTAGACTAGGAAGGCATGTATTGAGTGGGTAGAGAATTTGAGGATCAGACAGGCTACAAAAATGAGTGGAGGAGTAGTTATATGTTTCTTGATGGTACACTATATGCTCATTCATACGTGGTTTATTCTGTATGCATAGAAGAAACTAGAACTTGGGTGAGATAAAGCATAGGCAAAAAAGCCACGAGCATTCTGTGTACTCTTCTATCTTAATGAAGGACTTTTAACATTGCATGGAGATGATAGTTGTATCCAAATTTTTCTTAACCCTGCTATTGGTAAAATATAAATGAGCACACACTCCAATATTTGTTTAGTGAAATTTAGAAGTTATTTTCACTTATTATCACCCCAACATATTAGCATACAAGGGCTGTTTGGGAAAAAATCCAGCTATAAATGTCTCTGTTTTTCATATTACATGGCTGGGTACTTTCCAAACAGCCCTTGTATTTGGACATTAAACATGCAAATATGAAAATTAAAAAGTAGGATATAAAGATTAATGTATTTTATTTTGATGATTTAGATCTTTTGATTTTCTATGGAATATTGTTTTCATAATCTGTTAATAAAATCTAATAACGTGCTTTATATTACGGTATTTAAAAATATTTTTATGACAGCAGTGTGATTAAGTGTACTTTATTATTGTTTTGAAATTTTGCTTTAGTGCTTTACGGTTCTGATATTTGAAGATCTGATTATAATTTCACTTTGTTTTGGTACTGGTTTTAATGGCTATCAAAGTTGAAAATGCACTATAAAGATACCTGGAACCAAATAGAACCAGATCACCGTGTTGTGTTTATCCAGTCAACATATTTATTTTTCAATCCAGTCCACTCATCATTCAAAGTCTGTGTGTTGAAACCTTTTATTAAATTATACTCTAGTCAGAAAGTCTTATTGTTTGAACAGGTTTAACATACATGGGCATGTATTCTTTCGAGTTGTTTTCAAGTGTGTAAATTTGGTTCATAGAAGATCCATGCACATTTTTCTCAGCAAAACAGAACAAAACAAACAAACAAAAAAACCCATTTCGTGATGGAAACACCATCAAGCATACATTTTCAAAGTGCTATTTCTATGATGTGAGTTGTTTTTTTAAAAGTAGTTGTTTAATCAAGTGCTAAAACGTCATCTATTCTTTAAAGGGAAAAATGGATTGTATATAAATACTTGCTGTAAAAGTATATTTTAATAATCTGCTATATAATATATCCTACTGACAACAATTTACCTAACAGTGCAGCAGATTTGGTGCACTTTGTTTTCTTTTAAGTTTTCCAAGTCTTTTAAGTAATTTGCCTTAGATAAATAACAAACTTCTGTGTTGTATAAAAGATTTGCACAGGCAGCCCTTTTTCCATTTACAAAGATTTGCACAGGCAGCCCTTTTTCCAATTACAAAGATTTGCATATATGCTAGGATTTAAAGAATTTGTTTTTGTAAAATTGACCACCTGGAAAGTATCTTGTAGTGTGTAAGCTGCTCAGAAATGCTGAGAGCAAAGCAACAGTTCAAGGCATCGCTGTTAAGCCTTTGAGATGATATAAATCCCGCTATTTTCTATGAAAAACCCATGTATACTAGTATGGATGGACATTGGCCAGTTAACCTAGGGATTGTGTTCTCACATGCTAATGTAAGTTCATACATTAAACCTTCACAAACTATCTTTTTCTCATTTTTAGATAAAGAAGTAGCAGAAAGAAGCAGATATTTCAGAGATAACATTGGTAGGATCGCATGACAGGCTGAACTAAGGGAATAGGATTTAGAAGGAAAGATGTCTTCTGGATTTCTAGGTTGAGTGAATGAGCTGATGATTATGCATTGCAATATAGGAATTATAAAATGAAAAGATTGGTGACTTTTTGATTAGCTTGAGGGATACATAATGGAGATGTCCACTTGGCTATCGAATGTTGTGAATGGATCCAAACTCAGCTGAGAGATAGGGATCAGACATGTAAATCTAAGAAAAGTCAGCTGATCTATGATATTTCACACCATGGTAGAGACAAGGAAACGAAAGGTGCATGTGTGGGGAGAAGAGAAGGGGACCTGGGATTGACCCTGGAGAAACAAAGTGGGCAAGGAAAAGAAGCCCATGAGAGATGAAGACAAGTCAGAATTAGGCAAGCAGGGAGAAAATGGTGTCATGGATTTCATGTAAAAAGAGGAGTAACTGTGCCACGTGCTGTCGAGAACAAACAAAATGTAATCTGAAATTTGTTCTTAGAAGTGAACAGCATCGATGAAGTTCCAAGAGCGCTTTGAGTTTATCAGTGAGGGTCAGAAACCAGGTTCAGTAGGTTGGGAGGCAGTAGAAAATGAGAGCCTGAAAATCAGTGCCCGTGGACCAACTTCGTCTCTGCTTCTATGCTTTTGAGTATACCTTTCTTTGTCTCTAAAGCAGGTATTTTCTCTCCTCTTTTGTACAGTAGACTCTCAGGTAGCATTATTTCTTTGATTTTTTAAAAATCAAGTTTATTGGGGTGACATTGGTTAGGAAAATTACAGTTTCCGGGTGTACAATTCTATGTACGTCAACTTGTGTGTTGTGTTGTGTGCCGGTTACTTGAATTCCAGTTAACAGAGAAGCTACTGTGTTCTCCCTTATCTCCCCTTATCCTCACTCTTACACGATTCCCAGGCTAAATGCAATTGCTCAGCCGGCTGCATCTCTATAGCACCCTGGTGCTCCTAGCTTCCTACTTCACTGCAGACGTTTCAGTTTATGTTCCCATAACTTTTTAAGAGGGGAAGGTCCTTCAAGGCTCCTGGTGCATCTGTGATTGATTCTGTGCCATTGAAACAGGACCCCCCCCCCTGCCCCCACCTTTTGAAGGTGTCTGTGTGGGCTTGGTGAAAAGCTAAGTAACTCTTCAATATGTTAAATAATGATGATACAGAGTAGTAAGGAATATAGTAAGTGCTGAATTACTATTGAACTTCAAAATAATATTTTTCAGTTTTAAAGGAGAAACCTGAGCTTCTTGTCAACATTATTATTTTTTTTTAAATCAGTTTATGCTTTGAATGACTATACACAATTTTCCATGACTTTTTAGTTGCGCTCTACATTTTTGTTCGTATCCTCTATAAGAAAATTTGTTTAGAGGTTGGTGCTAAAAATGTGTGTTTATTTAATAATAATTTAACACTTTACCCGAGTTGAAGTTATTAAAGAATTTAAGTCTTCTTTATTGACAACTTTATTTTGAACTCTCTTGCAACAGCGGGTATCAGTTTTAGATGTAATCAAAGTTTTTCATGTTAAGTATTTCAAAATAGTGATCCTTGATCACAATGTGTGTGCATTGTGGCCCAGCCAATCCATAGCTAAGTGCAAGGTGCATTAACTGCAAAGGGACAAAAGTGTTCAGTATATGTGAGCTCGAAACTTGGGGGTGGCCACCTAAAGTCACCTGTCAGGAGCCCCACTAAACTTTCCTGTTCTCTGAGCCCTGCAGGGAGATTTATGACTGGATTTTTTTCCAGACAGCATATGTATGTGTGTGTATGTATATATGCACACACACACACGTATATGTGTGTGAATATATATACACATATATACACACGTGTGTGTATGTGATTAAATGCATATTAAGAGAAAGGGTAGGAGGATTCAGACCAGGGTATTTATCACTATATCCTGGGGTGGGAAGTTGGAAGTGTAGAACAGGGGAGGTAGGGAAGAAAGAAAAAGACGGAGATAAGGCAAAACATAACTGTCTATTGTAAGAACAGCATACATGAGAGATACTTATTTACATTTGTGCATTTATATATAGCTCTTAAAGATATTTATGAAAGGATGTTCACCCAAGTGTTGAGTGTTATTTCAGGAACAGTCAAATTTTAGGTGGTTTAAAAACTTTCTATTATGTTTTTATATACTGTATAAATTCTTTACAAAAATTACTTTGAAATTTTGAAATGTAATTGTAATTATAAAATAAGAAGCAAATATGTGAACTGTAATTTAATTGATCTGTAATTATCTTAGTACCATTACCTTTTGAATTGTATCTTGATTTCTCTGATTATCGTGGACTTTTAGATGACACAGCCCATGTTTCATTGTTCTATCTGATTAGTAGTAACAGCTGTTTTATGCTTAGAATATTTAAAAACTAAATCTTTCTATTTCTTCTGTTTGGATTCTATCTATTCAATGACATTGTAGCATTCTGATCATAGATTTTTCTGGCTTTAAACAATTAATTTCTAATTCTTCTAAGGTAGGTATTTCCAAAATGTAAGCTTCCTATTAACCTTTACCTTAATAATTGTATATATTAAGGAATTAAGGAAGAAATACCCAAATTAATTATTTGCTTAAAACAGGTATAATTATTCTAACTAGTTTAAGTGCATTAATTATCATTAGCAAATCAAGTCTGTATTTTAGAGTATATGTGTTTCAATTTTATGATTTTTTATTTAATGGAGAAAATACATAGACAAATATTTTAAAGTTTTGGTATCTGTAAGGTACAGAGCTGTATGGTGTCTCAAAGATACTGTCTTTGAGAATAGAAGAGCATATAAAAATATGATTGGTTATTTTTATGTCTTGTTCTAGCCTGTTGTAGTGTTTAATGCTATTAATGTTTTACAAATGTCATTGCTAGGTTCTGATTCTGATTATTAATATTTTGTTTCATCAATTTCCTTTAAAATTTTGCTCTATGATAATCCCATTGGCAATGATACATTTAAAAATACTCAGTGTATCTATTTTAGTTGCTTGATTTTATTTAAAGTGTTAAAATCATGGTTTTTGTATTTGGGGAGATAAGGAAAATTATTACTATGACACCATATCAGATCCATGTTAGATTTTAATGCCCAAGCTATCGTAACTAGCACTAGAGTACAAAACACTGCAGTATAAAAATGATTTAAAGTAATTATCTAAGTGAAAGAAGGTCGTGGTGTTGTTGCTGTGCCATTCCATATTAAAATCTGACACCTTTTCATGAACACAATGATCAGTTTACTGAGCTGTTGCAGTCCCACAGAGACCAAAGAAAGCTCAACCACTGGGGAGATAAATGTTTTCAATTATTCAGGGATTCACTGGAGACCCCGCAGAGCAGAGAACAATTAAGAAATACATAAACCTAAAGCATAGAATAAAGAACACTAGCATCCATGGTAAAAATGACGAGATGTTCATAATGCCAAGAACTAAAAATCTCTCCATTTTATCCCAGCTTGGATACTTACTCTCCTTAATATGTGATCTGTTAATTCCTGTTTACAGACATTGAAGTCACCAATTACTGTTGCTGAGTGTCCACTACTTTTATTAATTCCTCGGTGCTGGAGATGCCTAGCCTCGAGGAATTAATTCTGAATTGTCTAACCCAGTGAAACCCTATGAATGACCCAAGCACAGGTGGATTCTCATAGTTATTTTGTCTATGTATGCTGAAATTGTGATGTAATAATATTACAGGCTGGAAATGGAAAAGAGCCACTCAAATATAACTTTCCTGACAGAGAAACATTTCTCACTCTTGAATAATACTTTCAATCTTTCTGCAAGTTAGTGCAACTAAAATCATTGTAACCAGTGCCACTTTTAAATTTTCCTCTCTAATTATTGTGAATTTCTGTGGAGTCACATTTGGGTTGGTATTGGTTACACATACTGAACAATGGTCAAAATAACGAGATCTAAAGAGAGGAACTTAAGAGGGTGAAATAGCAGCTGGGAACCATAGCAGAGAAAGCCAGCACTACACACCTGCACTGCTTCTTACTCAATTCCATTCTCAGAACTCGTGATGTACGTGAATGGAACCATTTTCTGGCCGATGAAATGGCTTAGGAGCTATTTCCTGCCAACATATGTAATCAATATTGACGTATTCATTCTGAGCACCTTCTCTGTTCATTGTGCATTGTTTTTCTCCAATCAATGCTAAAACACAAGTATCAGTGAGACGATTACGTGAAATTAAGTAGAAATAATATAATAAAGAAACATTAAGACATAAATAAAATTGTTACATGGTAGCTTCAGATGACTCTAGCTCTAGAGGAGCTTCTCCAGACCGTGGAAGAAGACGTGTGTGTTTGTGTGTGTGTATAACTAGTTCTTACCATGTTTACCTATTAGTTTGAAATGCAAATCCAGTGTCTACTATTAGATGACTACTTCTCTTGTTATTTTAATCTAGAGCGACTCTGGCCACATGTCAGTATCAAAAACAGTTGTCATGATCTAATAATTGCTTTTGGTGTGGTTTTCAGATAGTATAACAGTGCTTTCCTCGAGCACTGATAGCTATCGATAATTTCCTTCTCTTACTTTCCTCCATTCCTTTCGTACAACAAACACATCTTTCAAATTCCAACATTTATTCTTCTGATAATTTTTTACTGTAAATTTAATTGGCCTTCTTTAATATTGCCTGATAGAAGATTATTAAAATCACTGCATTTTGATTTAAGTAGTGTCATTCCCTTTCTATCCTTAAAGAAAAAGTTTCCACAAACAAATGAACAAACAAAACTCATGGACACAATAGTAAGGGGGGAGGGGGTGGGAGAAGAGGGAGGGGGCAGGAGAAGAGGGAGAGGGAGCCAACTACATGGTGATGGAAAGAGAACTAACTCTGGGTGGTGAGCACATAATGCAGCACATAGACGATGCACTGTAGAATTGTACACCCGGAACCTATTTAACTCTCGATTAACTACTGTCACCCCAATAAGCGTAACAATAAAAATATTTTTATATATAAGAAAAAATTTCCAAAGTTGGCATTTCTCTTTTAATGGGCTTTTAAAACATCATGCATTTATTTTTCTTTAATGGCCAAACAAGTAACAAAAATAATAAATACTATTACTGTGACTTTTTTTTGATAGTGCTGAAGCCTTAGCCACTACACCACCAGGGAACACCCGGTGACTATTTTTTATAAAGTAATTTAAAGGCTATAATTGTAGGAGGATATTATTATTAACACTTACATTTTTCTTTACAAAACACAATGTGTTATTCATACCCTTGTAACCTACATGCTCTTTCAGTATGGTGACTAGAAATATGTTTATCCTGGGTTTTATAGGGTCATTTGACAGGAAGCTCAAAGACTTTAGTCTGTCTTCCCCAAAGCATCTTTAGATGATTACTTCATAAAGGTGAATAGAAGAAGTGAAATAGAAAGTTTAAATTATGGCTCTATGGAATAAGCAGTAGAAAAAGTGATTGTTAAATAAATTATATTTTTATAGAATGTCGTCAGATTTATGCTTTTATGTTCCAAATTGACTTTTGAATTCTTAATATTTTTAAGTCTACACTATTTTAAATGTACAATATTTTATATTTATGAAATATAACCATGAGGTATTTGTTGAGCTAAGTAAAGAAACAGTAAATGAAGAATACTCATTTCTTTTTATTCTGAAGAAAAAGAGAAACTTTGAGTTGATGATGTAGAGTTAAATAGTCCTGAGATGTTAGCATTATTTAGACAATCTATTCAATGTAATTCAGGGCAGTTCCCTGGTGGTGTAGTGGCTTAAGGCTTCGGCGCTGGTGCTGTCAACGCTGCGGCCTGGGTTCGATTCCCAGCCAGGGAACTATCCACATACAACAAACAAACAAAAACAAACAAACAATGTAATTCATTTGCAGATTTATTAAAAATCATCCTACATATTTAAAAGGTTTTTCTTCTGCTTTACGCCATATATATTACATATCATATGAACAATAGACTGTACACTTGCAGGTGAATGTCCTGATATCTGCCTACCTAAAATGTGAACCATTAAATGTGTGATGTTTGTATAATATGAAAAAAACCAAACAGTCAAGAAAAGGGAACAGCAAGTACAAAAGGTCTGAATTGGGAAGAACTGGGATAACTTTATAGAACTAAGCTAAGGCCCACTTAACTAAAATCACTCACACAAAAAAAATAGTTAAATGATTTCAGCTCGGGTGTTGGGGATGCATATCATTTAAAACTTCGTTTGCCACATTGAGGCTTTATCCGGAGGGTAATCACAATTTCTAAAAGATGGGACCTAAAGAATCCAATTCGCATTTTAAAAAAATCACTGTGGCTTTAACATGAAAAATAAATTAGAGTGGGTGGTGGGTGGGGTGAGCATGGGTGTGGGGAGACCAGTTGCAAGGCTATCGGCATTTGTCCAGGTTAGAAAGTGATGTTTTAGGAGAGGGTACTGCTTGGACTGATATTTAGGAGGCAGAAGTCATCGGGCAGAGTGATGGATTGAATGTGAGGACTGCACAAGAGATATCATATGTACCTCCCGTGCCAGTTTGTCAGAATGGATGGGTGTTTGCTGCCAAATCCTGAGAACAGGAAACATTTGAGCCTTGGTGCTAGGAACTGTCTTGCGAATCACGTTTTCCTGTTTCTGTTGATTGTGCCAATATTAAAGGCAAATTGTGGCCCAGTTCCAAAAAGTATTTAAGATAGAAAGGCATGCATTTTTGTGTACTGACCTCATTTCTGGCTCCATCTGCTTTTGCAAAATTTGCTTTCTTTTGGCCTCATTTTTTCTATTTATTTTAAGTGTACATTATGTCTTTCTGAGTTATTTGTATTCTTGTAAGTCATCTTAACAATTTTTGAAATAATATATGGCATAGGATCAATAATGGATACAGATTAGATTTCAAACTTTTAATAAATTTATTAATTTCCAATAAAGTGGTAGCAGGTAAAATAGAATACTTATTAGAATATTAGCTAAACTGAAAAATACACGTATTCACTCAAAATACTTATCAAATAATTGTGGGCACTTACACCACTATCTCCACCATGTGTCTGTTATTAATAAATACCATCTCTTCCAATTGCATTGCTATTTCAATATCATTAGGGAGGTCCAACACATCTTTTAGTTTTAAAAATAATTTAGTGAGCACCTATTATATTCCCATGGACTTTTTCAACACAAGAAATTTAAGAGTTAACATCCATTGTGAAACTTTGGAAGGACATTCTGCAAGTATGGACAGTAATCACCATAGCAGCAGAAGCAGCAGCATCTTTTTACCATGACATACACTGATAAAACACTATAACATTGGCTAAAAATAAGCAAAATTTTGAAGGCCTATAGACCATGAAAATGTTCTTTATACTTATAATTTAAAAACTGATGCCTACCTGATGGGAACTTTTACCAGTATTCCAGAAAAGTCTGTTCTCGAGTTAATTGAACACGTTTACCCAATAAGTTGGATAAAGAAGCAAAGAAATACGCATTAGCTGTGGATAACAGGAAGCCAGAAGAGTGCATAATACAGGATTATTAGTCAGTACTCCCAAAGCTCTGCATAGGAAACAAACATCAATGTAAAGTGGAGCCCACACAGCTTAATAGTAATATATATGGAACAGTCTTAAAGGTTTTATGTGACAGCTCATTTGATAGAAGTGACTATATAATATGATTATCCAAAACTCAGTATATTCTTTTGCTACCTTAGGTGGAAAAAAAGATAACAATATTGTCTTAGTTTGCTCAGGCTGCCATAACAAAATAGCACAGACTGAGTGGCTTAAACCACAGAAATTTACTTTTTTTCAACAGTTCTGGAGACTAATAAGATTAAAATCAAGGTATCAGCCAGTTTGATTCCTGGTGGACTCTTCTCAACTTGCAGATGATGTCTTTTTGCTACATTGTCACATTTGGCAGAGGTGGGGGTGGGGTCAGGCAAGAGAGAGAGAGAGAGAGAGAGAGAGCGAGCTCTCCTATATGGTCTTATTGGATCAGTGCCCCACCCTTATCAGCTCATTTAACTTTCATTACCTCCATAAAGTTCCTTATTTATTTTATTAGCTGTTGTTGCCTATGTTTTTTGTGTCTTATCCAAGACATTATTGCCAAGACCAATGTCAAGGAGCTATTTCCCTAAGTTCTCTTCTAGGAGTATTGCAATTTCATGTCTTTGATCCATTTCAAGGTAATTTTTTGAGTGGTGTAAGACATGGATCCAATTTTAGTCTTTTGTATATAAATCTACACTTTTCTCAGCACCATCTATTGAAGAGACTTTCCATTTTCTATTGTGTGTTCTTGACACCCTTGTCAGAAATCTGTTGACCATACAGGTGTGGGTTTATACCTGGGCTCACCATTCTGTTCCAGTGGTCTATGTGTCTGTTTTTATGCCATTATGATAAAGTTTTAATGCCTGTAATTTAGTAATATAGGTTAAAATTAGGAAGTGTGATGCCTTCAGCTTTGCTCTTCTTTCTCAAGATTACTTTGACTATTCAAAGTCTTTTGGGGTTCCATACACATTTTAGGACAGTTTTTTCTACTTCTTTGAAAAATGCCATTGGAATTTTGATAGGGATTGCTTTGAATCTGTCGATCATTTTGGGTAAATACCTTTTCATTGATTTGGGTCTTTTTCAGTTTCTTTCATCAATGTCTTATACTTGTCAGTGACCTAGTCTTTCATCTCTTTAGTTAAATTTATTTCTAAGTATTTTATTGTTTTCATTGCTATTATAATTGACATTGCTCTCTTAATTTTTTTAATATAGTTTGTTGTTAGTCTATAGGAACACAATTGATTTTTTTATGTTTATTTTGTATCCAGCAATGTTACTGAAATCTATTAGTTTTAACAGTTTTTGGGTGAAGTCTTTAGGGTTTTCTATATATAAGATTATATCACTTGCAAACAGAGATAGTTTAACTTTTTTCTTTCCAATTTTTGTTCCTTTTATGTATTTGTTTTCTTGACTGATTGCTATAGCTAGGGCTTCCAGTACTATGTTTAATAGAAATGGTAAAAGTGGGTATCCTTGTCTTGTTCCTGATTTTAGAGGAAAGCCTTTTGACTATTTTATGTTAGTTGTAGGCTTTTCACATATGGCCTTGATTATGTTGAAGTACATTTCTTCCACCCCCAATCTGTTAAGGGTTTTTTTTTTTTTTTATTAGGAAAGGCTGTTTGTTGTATTTTGTCAAATGCTTTTTCTGTATCTATTGAGATGATCATATGATTTTTATCTTTTATATTGTTAATGTACTATATGACATTAATTTGCATATATTGATTTATCCTTTCATCACAAGGTTGAATCTCGTTTGATCATGGTGTTATGTTAATTTTAATGTGCTCTTAAATTTTGTTTGTTAGTATTTTCTCGAACATTTCTGCATCTATGTTGACCAGGGACATTGATCTATTATTTTCTTTTATTGTGGTGTCCTTATCTTGTTTTGCTATCAGGGTAATGTTGGCCTCATGAAATGAGTTAGATCTGAAAGCAAAAATAGACAACAATACAGTAATAGTAGGGGAGTTCAATATTCTACTCTCAACAGTGGATAGATCATTCAGACAGAAAATCAATAAGAAAATAATGGACTTGAACTACATTTTAAAACAAAAAAACTAACTGACATATACAGAACATTCCATCTAGTAGCAGCAGAATAGACATTCTTCTCTAGTGCATGTGGATCGATCATTCTGCAGGATAGATCTAGATCATAAAACAAGCCTTAACGAATTTTAAAAGGTGGAAATTATATCAGTTATCTTTTAAAATGACAGTGGCATTAAACTGGAAATCAGTAATAGGAGGCAAACTGCAAAATTTACAAAGATGTGAAAATTAACACATTTTTGAACAACCAGTGGGTCTTGGAAGAAAACAAAAAGAAAATTTTAAAAATCTTGAGACCAACAAAAATAGAAACACACTCTACCAAAACTTATAGGATGTAGCAAAAACAGTTTTATGAAGGAAGTTTATAATGACAAATGCTTTCATTAAGGAAAAGGAAAGATCTCAAATAAACAATCTATCTTTACATCCCAAGGAACTAGAAAGAAAAAGCAAACCAGGCCCAAAGTTTGCAGAAGGAAGGAAATAACAAAAACTAGCACAGACATAACTAAACTAGAAACCAGAAAGGCAATAGAAAAGATAACAAAATTGAGTTGGCTTTTAAAAAGATAAAATGACAAACCTTTAGCTGGATGACAAAAGTGAGAGATAAATTAATAAAATTATAAATGCATGAGCAGACATTACAAGTGATATCAAGGAAATAGGCTCATGAGGAACTACTATGAACAATTATATGCCAACAAATTAGATAGCTTAGAAGAAATGGATAAGTTCCTAGAAACATACAACTCACCGAGACTGAATCATGAAGTAACAGAAAATATAAATAGACCAATAATGAGCAAGGAGGTTGAAATAGTAATTAAAAAACCTCCCCTCAAATATGAAGTCCTGGAGCAGATGTTTTCAGAAATGAGTTCTACCAAACATTCAAAGAAGAATTAACACCAATTATTCTCAGACTTTTCCAAAAAACTTAAGAGGAAGAAATACTTCCAAACTTACTTTACTTTAAAAATAAAGTAGTATACTTTAGATAAATACCTATTTCCATATAGAATTAGAGAAATCATAGTCTGTATCATTGTATTCATGGGCTATGTGCTAAAATTGACACCCACTAATCATAAATCAAAATATATTTATGTCATTCTAAAATCTTGCTTCTGTATTGCATTTCATACTTTATTGTTATTGGCCTAATTCAATTTATTAGAAAATGTAATTAATAAACTTATATCGTTAACAGGAATATACACTGTTGTGATTTTGGCATCTTTTAAATGACATATAAGTAAGAGAGTGTTAGAATCTGATTGTAATGAAGGCATATGATTTGATTAAGTTCCAAAGAATTATTTGAATATTCCAATAGGTCAATCAAAATATTTATTAGGAATCTATTATAATTAATTCTTAGAAAACTATAATCCATATTTTGACAGTACTATTTCCTTTTGGTACTACATTCAAGAAGCATCACTACATGAGTTATGGAAGATCAACATCTATATCATCAGCATAATATAGATGAGATCATTTCATTATCTTTAAAACAATTCATTTAAGAAATATTTTCTCTGGGCCAAATATTTGCAAACTCTAGGTCAGGAACTTAAAATATATAGAGATCCTATCTAGATAATAAAACCACATTGGTCCAATAGCACTCATATATGTAATTAACACAAGAATATACAGATATATACATAAAATCATTTTATGTATTCAATAGTAATAAAAGAAATAAAAACCAAACTCATGAGGTTGTTTTTAAACTCATAAAATTAACACATCTTTTAAATTTAATCTTAAATGCTGGTTATTTTATTTTATTTATGAGCTAAATACATCATAAGAAAACATATGAACAGTATAACTTTCTTAACTGATTGGTTATTTTCTTTTGTGTGATCTTCATTTTCTTTTAGAGTAGATAAATAATCAAAGTCAATATAACATATGTGGCAATGCTTTTCTCTTTTATCTGTGATAAAAGTATTTTTTAAACAACCCTAATGTTTAATGGTTAGAGAAATTGTAAGGTCAGTCCCAAGTCAATATTATGAAGACTTTGAAATTATGAAGATCATAATGATGAAAAAGTAGTTATGATACAATGTTGAGGTTTTTTTTTTTTAAAGAATTAGATAGATCACAAACAAAAATAAAGTGCACAAGACAAAGAAGATAGGAAATAAAGGTACAAAGTCCTAAAAGAAGTTGGTCTATGTGATAAGGTTATGAGTGTGAATTTTTTTCTGAGTCTTAAACTTTTTATGTCTTTGGAACATTCTAACATGAACATTACCAATCAGGGAATAAAGTACCACAGTGTAAACAGATAGTTTATATCAGGTTTGTACTTGACAACAAGCTTCCATTAAGAACAAAGTCATTTCTAAATTCAATCTGGAGACTAAAGTATTTTCCTAGTCTAATCCAGATAGCACTTTTTTTTAAACTAATGTAATGGCCATGTGTAAAGGAAAAGAATGGGACCTGAGCAAAAAAAAGCAGCCTCTAATGTGGGGATGACGTTACAAGGGAATTTTTCAGAAGAGATGACAAATTGACTTTTGAAAGGTAATTGGAAATTTTTCAGTGGGTGAGTTGCTGTGAATGGCATTCTCTGCCAACAAAACTGATGTTTATAGACATGTTTCATATGCAGAACTTCCAAAGCTGAAGGAAACGGAATTCTCCTAGACAGCATCATTCTATACAAATGCCTACTGGTAATTAAAGAATTAGGAGAAATAACAAGTTATACGAGGTTGCCTGGGTAGCCAATTGTTAATCTTAAGAAATGTGAAGAATTATAAATCAAATACAGATTCAAAAAATTGGCTTTCTCTCTCTCTGAAAGTGACACTTTAGAACAGTAGGTCAGAAGACATAGTTTCTTCACTTAATTAGACAAAATGGAGTATTTAATGTCATAGACATTATTGGGGGTAGAGAAGGTCATGTGAGTTTATAACATTGTATTCAAGAAATACTCTAATGAATTCAAAATAAAAATGGGAATTTTTTTGTTAGTATTTATTATTTTCTACTTTCTCATTAATTATAGATTCCAGACATAAAAGCACATACTGAAGGAGAGCAAATAGGGGCGAATTTATGTTAACATTTTCATTTCTTAAAACAGCTCTAGATTTTTATTCCAAATTATTCCTTCTTTTTAATAAGGATGAAGCACTAATTGGGGTTCTTATCATGTTTGTAACAATGCTTTCTTGGATTCTCTAATGGACATTTTTAATAATAGAGAACTGGATCCTTATTTTACACAACCCGATAAGGCCTTACAGCGCCTGCAATGTACATAATCCTTTCTGGAGCATAGCTCATTCTTTTCTGTCCAAGCTATGTTGGATTTTACTCTCATTATGGGTGAATCCTGAAGAGAATAAGTCCTGTGAGGATAATGCCCAGGTGAGTTCATTGCCAAGTTTTTGGTTTTTTTGTTTTGTTTTGTTTTTTTGCTTTTAGGTATGTGGGTAGCTCCCTGGCTGGGAATTGAACCCAGGCCGCAGCGCTGACAGCACCAGCAACGAAGCCTTAAGCCGCTACACCATCAGGGAACTCCCCACATTACCAAGTTTTGATGTAAGGGAAGATAGATTATTTCAGGGCGGGGAGGGGTTGCTTCTGCTGGCAAGCTAGGTACAAGGAGATTTATGGAGTTCAAAGATTTTACAGTCATCTGTGTTGGCACAAATGTCCTTATCTGAAGCCTCAAGGCCTCCATCATTCCCAGCCAGGGCTGCTAACATGAGTCACCTGGTGGTATTGAACTGGTGGTGCAACCTCTAACTTTAAAATCAGTTTTTGATCTGATCTTCAGCCCAACGAGGTGATGGTCATAGCAAGTCTGAAGGATCTGTACAAATGGCCAGGACAATTTCTTTCCCAAACTTGAGTGGTATTTGACACAACTGGCTCAGTGCCACTGTTTTCATCCTCAAAGAACACTGTTGATTATAATTTTTGACACCTTATGTAGAAATTGTGGGTTTGCATAATTATAACTATTATGACTGTTACAATATATAATGTCTTTTAAATTAAAAGATGGGTTCACCTATATTCTCTTGCCTAATCCTCATAACTGCTCAGTGTCCAATGAGATAAATAATTGGTATTTCATTTTTATAGATGAGGGAATTTCAGCTCAAGGAGGGTATATTATTATCCAAGATGACATAGCCTGCCTCTAGGTTCAAGTCTTTGCTTTCTCACATTATTTTACAGTTGCTTAATTTTGTTTAAATCAGTATAATCAGTATCAAATAATGCTTCTCTATTGTGCGAAATATATTCATGTATTTCTCTGAGAGTGCTGCTTCAGTGACTAGGGTGATTATTCCAGATACATAGCTGAAGAGAATGTAAGTGTATATTTTTGTGAATATGTAAGTGATTGATATAGAAATTATGCATTTTGTTACTGCAGCAGTATGTAGTATTGTGTCCCAAAATAGATTACGCAAGACACTGAATGACTCAGCTTTCTCCTGAGTTACATACTTTTTGGTAGGCCAAGCACTTTTAATAGATGAATGTGCATTTTCATTTTCACATTTTATATATCTGTGATTTTGAGTGCTAAATAGTGTTCCAATTTGTGTTCTGAACATTTTAGAACTGATGTGTCATGGGGTTGTGAAATAAATAATCACTATTTGATTTTAGAGATTGTTTAAGTGACTCTATTATAACTTGTTTCATTAAAAAGACATATAAACAAGAAAACTGTTATTTTATATATTAGAACTTTTATCAATTAAAAAGCATTGACATTTGATTTTTCTTTTTTAAAATAAAATTTTTTTTACACAATCTTTTTAGATTCAGAGAAAAGGCATTTAGTGCCATCTTAGTCATTGTATTTAAGTAAGATAATTAGCTTACCTAACTGGTTGGCAGATTTGCTTCTTAAGAAATCATTAATTTATTTGGCTAGTAGTTTTGTAAACATCCCATAAAAGTAAATAATACTTTAAAAGATTGGTTAATGCAAAACACTCACAGATATATCTAAAATCTAATTTTAAGATATTTATGTCCTAGTAGAATTAAGTTTTTCTCGTAATTATTTTCCCTTTTTGTATGTGTTCCAACCTTGTAAATTTTTCTAAGTTTTCAGGATCTCACACACAGTCACACACACACGAGCAGTGAAGAAAATAGGAGAGAGTAGTGAACTATGACAAACGTCGTCTAGTAAGAGTCCTTTGACACACAGTGGGGCATCCTCCAGTTTCCTGAATTGTAATGAAATAGAAGAATTTAATGAAAAATTTGTGCTGATTACACAAGTTTTCCCTCAAGTTTTGGGGACCCAGAAGCTATAAAAAGATGAAAGGAAACAATTTGATCTACTTCTATTAATACCTCTTTCCAGAAAATCCCAAGTCCAGAATCTAGCCGTTCTTACTGCCATTGAAACCCTCCCTAAAACCAACCTCTATCTGAGTGCTCTAACTCTGCCCCTTGTATCTCTTTGTTCAAGATTAATGACTTGCTTTGTAAACTGAATTGATTACTTCTTTGGTCTAATTTCAAAAGTTTAGCTTTTGTACACTTAATGGATTTGAATAAAGCATGAATAAAAATTCTTATATTTAGGAAAGAAAGAGTGTAGATTTTTAATATTCCCGCTGGAAAATTTAAAACGAGAATGCAGGTCCACCTGATCTAATAGTTCATCTTTGGGGTAACACATCTCCTATGTCACCAGTCATGTAAATTTGCATTCAAAGGTAGTTCTGCTCAGGAAAATGTGCCACTCGTGAAAGGAAAAGGTGCCGTTTGAGACAAAAATGAGTGCTGTTATTCGTGGGCGGATTCCCTCTTGGTGGCTTATGACTAGGCCACTGCGCTGGTCTTGCTTTTAACCTTTTCTATGGGGATTTTCTTGGCAGTTTTATTTCTTTACTACAAAGTTCACCATTTCCAATTGCTACACTTAATTTTAGTCTTGCAAGAAAAGAGCCCTCAGATCAAATTTCTCCCACATACGCAGCATGTCACAGTGTAACTGAAGTTTTTGAGGTCACTGTACATATCCGAATTCCAAAATTAACTTCAGAAAATTAGATATTGGAAATGCCCAATCTCAGCTTCCAGTTCACAACCCCTCACCCAGTGCTGCTCTAGTTTCTATGTGTGTCCCGATTTCTGTATTCACTTTGAGTAAGAGTTTAGTTTTAATCACTAACACAGCTTAGATTAGATATCATTTAACATTAATTAATCACCTCAACGGTAGATATTAAGCTGTTTCCTAAGAAAAGATAATAGCACATTGCGTCTTTCCATGGAAGGGGAAAATCTTTTGCCTGATATTATATCATATTTTGATATGAAATATCACAATGGTGACACAGCTTGAGTTAACTTTCACTTTTTTCTTTTTATCTATTAAAATGTTAGCATTTTACCCCAGTTCAATTTATAAATTTTTACACATTCAAACAAAAATACTTTTAAAAATTTAAAATTATTATTATAAATTTTCTTAGGCATGCATGATTTTATTTGAGATACATTCTTATGATTAAATGCTGGCTGATTTGAAGATAGATTGCTTTAAGCTACTGGTGCCCTGCTTTCCTTATAGCATAGCTGTCTGCTGTTACCATGATGGATTTCAGTGAACCCAGGTCAATTCGTTGATTGAAGGAATTGTGATGTCTGCTGGTTCCTTTTGCCAATGTCCCTTCTCCATCTGTCTCCTCTGCTAATTTTGCTCCCATGAGTAAAAATTTAAACCCAGACAATAACAACAACAAGCAGCTTTATTTTTCCCTCCAGCATGTGTGCTCTGGGTAAAGGCTTACTGTCTAAAAGGCACACGATTTCTACAAATTTAAAACAACATAAAATGTAGAACCTATTTCTAATAAATGTTACAAAACCATACTTTATGTCTGCACCTGTATTCAGGAGCCATTTTCAAATCATCCCATGTCAGAAATAAATAGTAGACTCTTTCTCTGATTAGGTATGAAATGTAATCAAGAAAGTCTTTTTGAAGCAGGCTCTGGAACCTGCAGGGGTTGACTTAAGTGAGTCCCCTGCTGTCCTGGGTAGAATTCTAGAATGCAGCCACTTATAAAAGACTGGGTGAGTTGTTATTCGATGCATGTAAAATTACAGTTAGATGCAAAGAATAAGTTCTAGAGACCTGCTATACAACATAATGCCCATGTTAAACAATTCAATGTTGGGCAATTAAAAACTTGAGGGTAGGTCTTATATTAAGGGTTCTTATCATCCAAAAAAAATGGCAAAGAAACATAAGAACTCTTTTCAAGATGGTAGATTTATTTATTACTTTGATTGTGGTGATGATATGGGTGTAGCATATACCCAAACTCTTCAAAATGTGTACTTAAATATGTGCATTTTTTTGTATATGAACTATACAATGACAATCACTATAATATATAAATGTATTAAGTTAACATGTTGTACATCTTAAATTTACACAGTGTTAATATGTCATAAATATTTCAATAAATAAAAACTATTTAAATTTTAAAACACAGTAATAAAGTATACCTAAATAAAGCTGGGAAAAAAAGGATTAGAAAGCAATGCAGCAAGTAGAGCACTGTTTTCTGATGTATAGTCTACAAAATCCCAAGTCTGGAGTTTATTAATCCATTTTGGAGAAAGGTTTCATGCTTGCATCAATTTGAGGCTATTATGTTTACATTGTTACTTAAATACCTGTTAGGAATTTTCTAGATGGCAGGAGATTTTTCTAATTTTCAGTATCCTACTGTGTATAGATTGATTCAAATCATATTTGACCTTGGGCTGCATCTTTCCTGCATTGCTCTTATTTTGATGAAGTATTTCATAATATTAGTGACCTGGGAAACACTCGCTGAAACTGCTTTTTGTATCAATCAATGCCACCCATAACATCCAAGGGAAACAACCTCACATTGCAGGCACAAGTATAAGCCAGGCTGCTTGATTCCCGCCCCCCGCCAAATTCAGTCTCACCTTCTTCTGAAGAGAATAGTAAATATTGACCAGACTCCTCTAGAGCGAGGTGTGGTGAGGTAGCAGTTTTTGACCATGGTATGTAAATGGATCGGCATGAACCCTTCTAACCATAAGCCTACAGGTATTGAGCATGCACTCCTTCATGCAACCTTGTCTTCTGGTCAGCTGGAGCATGGCCACGTCTGTGACCTCATTTGACTTTGCACAGATATAGGTCCTAAGAAGTGGCAAAGCAATATGGTGGAACAAATCTGGGTCCCTGAATGTCCTGACTAGGTTGGACCGAGTCACCTTGAAAAAGATGTTTGAGAGAAAATTCAACTTTGTGTTCCTCAAGCCAGCAAATTGTTGAGTTTCTGTTCCAGCAGCTTTGCTTTTCATTTGAATGAGGTTACTAAGTAATAACTACTATCTGGCATTTATTAAACATTTACTGCATACAAGGCAGAGTTGTCATATTGCACAATTGAACTCTGAGGGAATCTGTATGTATTAGACTATGAAATTTCGTAATAACAGTGTGAAGTGGGTGCCATTATTATCTCCTTTATACAGGTAAAGTAACTGAGGCACAGAGAGCTTCAGCAATTTGCCCGATATCCTGTGGTAGGGAGGTAGCACAGGTGGGATTCAAATAACTTCATTCTGACTCTCCATCTGAACTTCTTTGTATCTGTACTATACTGCCATTGAGTTTGAATGTTGAAACAAAAATATAATGATCTCATGTTTTAGGGAGCATTTATATACCAGCAACTCATTTCCTGTAAGTGTATGTATATAAACCAAGCCATAATATTATAAACATTTAAATTCGTCAACAATTTCACAAACATGTGTCGATCATTCAACATTTTATTCAGCATTTTAATACATTAGGAAGTTTTCACACAACTCAGATGTGATATATGTAACTAATACAATCGCAGAATTAGCAGTGCAAAGGAAAATGTGATGATTGATATTTAATTCTGAACAAAAATTTAAATGAATGTCAAGAGGTTAAACTATGCCCAAATAGTAGAACTAACCAAATGATTATTAACACTGATATATTACACTTGGGCCTAGAAAGACAACCTTTCCAACCATAGCATTAGAGAAAAACAAATCATATGATCAGGTAGAACTCATGTGGCTTAAGGTGACTGCCAAGTTAAATAATGGATAGGCTTCTTAAAATCAAATACATTTTAGTCTGAATATTAAGAGTATAACATCTGAAATAATAGAGATAACAGTTACAATATAATGATTAGAATTTACAAGATGTCTGAGTTAAGATCACAAGACTGTATTTATTAAAGAAAAAACTTTTTGAAGTATAACCTACACAGAAAAAATTGACAAATAATGGATAAAGCTGAATGAATTTTCACAAGACGAACACACCCTTGTAGCCAGCAGCTAAAAGCTGCTCCTCCCTGGAGTTTATCTTGTTGCTCTAAGGTGGTAGCAACCAACAGGGTGACCTCTAGAAGTTCTATAACGTTACTTGCTCAAAAGGAAGAATTTTCTTTGGGCAAAAACATTAACTAATTTTAGGCAAAATATAAGGATTGTTATTTCTGTATAGCATGTGTAGTAAGATTTTATATGACAAAGTTAAGAAACAATATAAATCATTAAAATTACCTTAAAAATAATAGATCACAGAAAGCCAATTATCACATATAGTAATCACAGAAGCATGTTAGAGTATCACATAGTGTCCCAGAATATTCTCTAAAAAGTGGAATTTTACACACATTATTTATAATGTTTTACACACATTATTTATAATGTTACCTGGTGACAATGTAGGAATGTTGCAGGAAGGCACGTGAGATTCCAGGTTACTACTGACTAACTTAGAAATGATTTTAAGTTCATGAAGAATGTCATTTGTCACCTAGTATAGTGTATACCAATATGCAAATTTATGTTTTGGAAATCCTTTAGGTTAACTTATTTAAAAATTACAACAAAGAAAAAAGTTCCAAGTGTGACAGCCATAATGATCTATCTATCTACCTATCTATCGATCATCTATCTATCATTGTATCTATGTATCAATCTTGGAATCGTAGCCAATATATTCATTAATTTGAGGCTCTAAATTCAATATATGCCCTTTCCACTTAATCTTTTTTCTCTAATCTTTGCTGGCATTGAATTTTATAGAGAAGTTAGACATTCTTAAATTCTTGAAGCTAAGCAGAGTCTTGGGAAACACTCTGATAGAGAAAGGAAGCACAGTCATCACTCATACAACATGTGCATTCAGCAACCCCTGAATCTGACTTGGATACACTTACGATCTTTCTTAGCTTTAATAATACTGAAGTCCCTGATTTATGATTTTCAACTTAGAATTTTTTGACTTTGTGATGGTGCAAAAACAATACACATTCAGTAGAAACCGTACTTCAAATTTTGAATTTTGATGTTTTTCTTGGACTAGTGATACGTGGTATAATACTCTCTCATGGTGCTGGACAGTGTCAGCAAGCCACAGTGATTATGAGGGTGCATCACTAGATTGCCAGTGTTTTTTGCATCCCATTATGTCTGCAAAACACACATTCGTGTCTCCTGCTTCTGGTTAGAAGAAGAGGAAGCCAATTACTCTTGAGAGCAAACTCAAGATGACTACCCAACTGCAGGCTAATGTAAGTGTTCTGAGCATGTTTAAGGTAGGCTAGGTTAAGCTATGATGTTCAATAGGTTATATGTGTATGTAATGCATTTCGATTTACAGTATTTTCAACTTAGGATGGATTTATTGGGTATAACCTTATCTTAAGTAAAATAGCATCTGTGTAGAGTTTTTAACCTCTTCTAGATCTCTTTATAGTTTTAGGTGAGATAGGAACAATAAACATTTATAGTGAGGAAAAAAAGATCTTGAATGTAAGTCATGTGATGAGTATCTATTCTTTGCTATGTTAAACTGAGATGCCAACAGGGTTTCTCCACCTCTGGCTTCTCAGTCTCTCTGATTTTTTGGAAAGCAGCACTAATTTTGATGATGGGAATGGCCTGGGGTACATGAGACATAACATGCAACCCTTCTGGGAAACACTGCCAAGTTTTGCATTCCCTTTGTAGGGTTTGGTCTGGCTGTATAGCTTGGATAAGATCTGTATCAGCAAATGATGTGGGATTCCATTACATTTGCAAACTTGTCAAACCCACAGCCCGCAGGCCACAGGTGGCCCAGGACAGCTTTGAATGTGGCCAGACACAAATTCGTAAACTTGCTTAAAACCTTATGAGACTTTTTGTGACATCTTTTTTTTTCTTTTAGCTCATCAGCTATTGTTAGTGTTAGTGTATTTTATGTGTGGCCCAAGACAATCCTTTTTCTTCCAATGTGGTCCAGGGAAGCCAAAAGGTTGGACCCCCTGATTTATGGATAAGCAAATGAGGACCTTCCCTTTTAATCTGCTTTAATGTCTGCCTTTCTTCTCTTGCCCTGGTGAGAGCAGTGGAAGTTTGCCATAGTGGTGTTGGTGTAGGGGGGATGGTTGAGGATTTGCCCTTGTGGAGATTAGAGATAGATATCGAGGGTGAGATGGTACATGTCGAAGCTTTGGGACAGTGGTAGCTAGCAGTCTTTAGGGGTAACATGGTTGCTGAGTCTGAACAGTTGGTTGAGAAATGCCAACTGACAATCCTGTCAGAAGACGACTGGTCATTGCCATCAAGTCTGCCTATTGTCTGTGTGAGTCTTTGCTAATCATCTTGACATCTAAACTCCTGATGAGGGGCGCACTACCAATGTGGGCAATGGGAGCTTGTAAGTTAAACCAAACAGTGACAGTTTTGTGGCTGCAGTCGGTCATTCATCATAATTGATGAGAAAAACCGATGCCTGTTGTACTGTATGAGGAAATGCTGTGGATGCCCCTGTTTCTGAAAGCCCTGACCCACCGTCAGCATCCACAAAGGCCCCCAAAAGAGTCAGTAGGGAAGGAAGAAGACAGAGAAATGCAAGTTACGTCTGCGAAGGGAAAAGGGGAATTCTGACTCCAGGCTCACAGTACAAGTACATGCATCTAAGTTCAAAAATGTGTATTTTATTCCAAGCCAGCGTTCAGATCCACTGAAATAAATTTTAACAGAAGAACTTAAAAGTTTAGTAATATTTATTGAGTCTATCATGTATAGCATTGAACTAAAACCATCTTTGAACATCTTTATGATCCTTGACTGGGTCATTATAGTAGCATAAATTCATTGAGAATTTACTGACAATCACTATGCTGAATGATTGGCATTATCATTTCATTGACACTTTAAACAACCCTATAAGGTGTGTACTTTAATTATCCTCATTTTACATATAGAAAAAACCAAGGCTCAGATGGCTGAAGAACCTTTTCTATCATTACCCGGCTTGTCACGATGCATAGTTAGAATTCTTATCCTTGTCTCACTCCAGAAACACATGAACTACTTTCTTTTCCAATCCCCATGCAAATTCTCTAATAAACTCCTAAATATCTACATTTACATGGAATTCGGATTCAAATGTAATGCAATGGTCATGCTACTTGACAGCAATCCTGCCAATTAAGCAACAGTCCTAATTGGAAGAATTTTGTACTGTGCATACACAGTTGCTGTTTTCTCAGTGAGCTCGCAGCTGCTGGCACAGACATCATTAGAATCTAGGAAAACAACTATTTCCAAGTGAGCATCAACATAATGCAAAACATGGTATGTCAGGAAGTGAAGGATTTGGAGTACAAGTTAGTGAATGGGAACGCAGAACGGAAGGGACCAAGTGGAATCCTGCCTGAGGTTCCGTGTCATAGTTGCTTCTGAAAACAGAAGTTGGATCTTTAATGGAAATGAATGGTCAGAATTCTTGTTTTGCAATTTATATGACAGAAGTCTCAAACATGAGGCCTGTGTTACTTTGGTCTCTCTTCCTTGTTTCATGGTGCATGTGTGTGTGCATATGCGTGTGTGTGTGTGCACGTCTGCATGTGTCCGTTTGTATGTGTGTACGTGTGCATGTGCATGTGTGTGCACATGTGTGTGCGTGCGTCCGTGTGTGCTTGTGCATATGTGTGTGCGTGTGCGTGTGTCCGTTTGTGCGTGTGTGTGTGTACGTGTGCATGTGCATGTGTGTGAGCATGTGTGTGCATGCATCCGTGTGTGTGTGTGTGCATGTATGTGTGTGCGTGTATGTGTGTGTGTGTGTGTGTGTGTATTCGCATGATAGAATGCTCTCTAATGTCTCATGGCTTTGTCTAACTTCTCTTAGGTAACACTCATATATCACTTAACAGGCCCTGTGCCTAAGCTTTTATTTTTCTCAAAGCAACCATATAATAGTTCTTCCCTGAATGACAAGGTCGTAGGTTTTAGAACCCAAGTCAAGTAGAGAAGAAAACATATATTGATTGTTTTTTAAATTAGTGCCCATTTGAACTTAAATATTCCCCTTTTCCCTTTCTATTTCTTGATTTTTTGCTGTGGAAACTATGCAGGTGCTAAATCATTTTAATAGAGTTTATATTTACACTTTATTATGTTTTAATATGTTTTTTCTCTTTTTTTGCTGATATTAATTCTAGCAAAGGAAACTTGCTGTATCCCTCACTTCCCCCTCTTCTTCCTACACTCCCTCACCCACCCCCACGATTTATGTAAAGAAATTCGGTCATGTTTCCTGCGATTGGTCATAGAGATGTTCTGCAGTCCCCACCACTGAACTCAACGTGGACTGTAAATATCCCACGTCACTTCCGGCTCCCTTTCCTCTGAACACCCTCAGACACCTGCTTTTGGTCGACACCTCTGGCTCTCCTTCCACCTCTAAGCACAGCAGCCTCCCTGAGGACCTTACTTTCTCTCTCCTATTGTCTGCCAAAGTCTTGAAGAGCGGTGGGAGCTGTCTCACTTTCTCCTCGCCCCCTCATTTCTCAGCCTCCTGGGGTCTGATTTCTCTCCCCAACCACACCATCGAAGCTGCTTTCCTAAAAGTCAGCGATGCCTCTGTCCAGTGAAACCGTGTCAATCTATATAATTTCTGGTTACTCCAACACATTTAGATGCTGTTGAAAATCTTTATTTATTTATTTTGACACTTTCTGTTCATGTGCCTTTGAAATTCCTCTGCCCTTCTGGGCACAGACTTCTACACTGCTGATTCCTTAGTCTCTGTGTTCTTGGTAAGATTCTCCTCCTCCTCCCACTCTGTGAATGTGATTCCTTCTGTGTTTCTATTCTTAATCTACTTCTCACTGTGCATGTTCCCCTTGTGTAACTGTATCCATGTTCATGATGGAAGTACCCAACACGCTTGAAAAATATATAATGATGTCCCACAACTCACAGCATCATTCTCTATCAACCACATTACACATACTGAGCTCTCACATTGTGCAGAGTGTATACTTGGTACCAAGACAGTTCATATTTTTGGACTGCTTTTTATTTGTTGTACGCTATATTAGTCTCTTTAAGTCTTTACTACCACTCTCCAAGAAGGTTCATTATTCCCATTGTTATAAAGAAACCCAATCTCAAAGAATGAAGTACATTTTCTAGATAATAATGTTGATTATTGCAAAGATGAGATTGAGAATGAGGTTTTTCTGATTCCAAAATCCATCATCTTTCCATTATCAATTTTACCTTCATAGTCCTTATGTTCAAAGGGCTTACATTCTTGCTGAGTAGCTGGAATGTATAAAAAGAACCCGCCATTCAAAGGTTTCTCTGAGTCATAAACTACTTCTCGCTGGTCCCAGTACAATCACATTCATTCCAACTTTCAAACTTCCTTTTTTTTTCTTGACACGAAGTGGTGAACAAGTATTTAATGCCCATCAAATCTTAAGTCAGCTGGTATGTCCATCTCTATCACGAAGACTTCTCTGGCTCTTATGGCTTGCATTGAGTATTCCTTCTCAACACTGAACCATTACGACCATTTGCTTTCAGCCAGAGTTCTAGAAAAGTCTATTTTGTTATTGCATCTTTTTCCCCCCTTGGGGGAAGAGTTTCAGTAAAATTAGAAACTTATGAGGGTTAAAGACTTTGACTTTGCTTCAGTGCCTAGGAAAGTACTGGCTGAGAACTCCTTCTTAATAAATATCTTCTTAATTCTATTGCATATGAAATTGAGCTAACTTGCTTTGTGACCTCCTTTAATGCTGGAAAAACGGGAAAAAAGCTTAGTAATGTAAAAGCCATGCTGATGTGCAAAAAGGAAAGCAACAAATGATTGATTATACAAGTCTGTAAGAGGAAGTGTTTCTGCAGCTATTCCTAGCTCAGGAAATCAAAAATAGCTTGCCAGATGTGACTCCCAGTTTTCTATAAACTTCATCATTTTCTACATGCATTTACAAAGCAAAGAAGGAATTTTATAGATAGCATCATCTGAAGAGAATCAGGCCTGCCTTGCTTCCTTCCTTCCCTCCTCTCCCACCCTCCCATCCATCTAACACTATCTCTGTAGCCACCTGTCTTTGTATTTGCATAAAACACACTTGAGTATGGACATTGGGCTGAGCCAGGCAAATTTTCAATTTCTGAACAAGTAGACTTTAGGACTACAATAAGGACTTTGGATTCTGGTTCCGTAACAATAAAGGGTTGAACTTGGTGACTTTGAAGGTCTCTTTCAGTTCTGTGATTCTGTAATTCTGTTACGATAGTATTTTTAATGACCATATGCTACATATTCAACCAAATTTAAATTCCGATTTAAACTTGATGGCTCTCAAAGTAGCCAGCTCTACTTTGCAGCTAGCCTGTTTTCTCATTATCTCCATCTTCATTAACATTTGCTTAGTCCCTCAGGTGACAATCCTTCACCCTCTACGCTTCTGAGTGTCACCAGACATCCTCAGCTGGTAGCCTTTTCCTTGTGCATTGTCCCATGCCCAGACAGCCCTCTAGTGCTTCTGCAACAGGAATCTATACCTTCAAAATAATATTGTCAGTTCAGAATCATCTATAAAACTATTTCAGTTATTTGCATTACCTTGAAAACAGACCATGTGAATCGTGGTTTAAAGCAGTCTGTTTTCTTATGTTCTCATATATTTTCCACGGCTCTACTTTATTACAATGAATTTTAAAATTTGGTGTTTGTAAGATTCATGAGTGGTGTTTGTAAAAACACAAGCTCCTAGCCTCTATCCTGGAAATTCTTGTCCAGTAGTTTTTAGGAAGAACTGAGATGTTTGAATTTTTATTAAGCACTCCATGTAATTGTGATGTTGGTGATACGGTTTTCTCTGGAACAGACTTTGAGAAACTCTGGTATTATCATTTACTCTTGATAACTTTTTTCATGCTGAATACTAAAGAATTTATCTTTAAATACAACAAAATATCACATATCACAGTAATAGTTGTATTTAGAATTTTTTTGTGTTTAGTGACATGATACTCTTATGAATGTGTAGACTTCCTATTTCAACTCCAAATTATATGTTAAAATCTGCATTGAGAAATCATGTTAAAATGCTCATAAAATTGTTCACCACCTTATATTTTTCAATATTAAGGACTTGATTGATAAGCTAACTGTAATCATTGTATTTATTTCATAATTACGAATTCATGTGCTTGTTAACAATGGATCTCTCTGAAACCATGATGTCAACAGACATAAGAACACATTCTAGAATACCATCTTACAAAATAAAGTGCCTTTTAATAAAGGTCTTTTTGGTAATTCAGAATCTAAATGCTATTGACTGAGATCCAAGTGAGATCTGTCTTGTCACAAACTTCGGCCTATAGAAAATCATATTCCAACACGTTTCTGGTTTATTTTAAGGCTAAGTTGCAGTGCACACACAATAGGAGCTGGTTAATAGGTATGGCTCCCTCACTGAACATCAAGGTTCCCACTTCTTTGAAAGCCAAACAGTGATTCAAATGTACAGATCTTATGTCTGGCTACGTAAACCCTCCCTGCACTGCATATGTGCTTCCTCCGTTTGTGAGACATTTGCCTCAATGAACTGCTGTTCTTCCAATGGTTCTGGGTTTTCAAGCCATTATTTCATTCAGCAATTGGCTTTGAAAGGTCAACAATTCTCATTTCCACAGCATGCGTTTGAGAAAGACAAATGCCACATCTTTCTAGCAACATCGGGTCAATCAGCAGTCTTGGTCAGCCCACACATGAGGTGCTTGTATGACAGAGGCCACAGCACATCCATGCCCTGAGCTGTCACTTGCTTGGGCATGCCCTTCCTACATATCCCACATTTCTCATGTCTTTCTGCTTGCTGATGTGCCCGCTGCAATACGAGCTTTTATTAATTGTTCAAGCTGATGCATTTCAGAATAACTGAAAGTTAACAAATAGATTTTGATATGTAAGTTTCCACTTAAAAGTAAATAAATGAAGTTATGATTTGATCTTGAATTTGAAATGTATTAGAGATAAGGTAACATTGATTTACTAAGAAATAGATCCTGTTTCTCACTTACACACAGCGTAAACTTGGATAAAGTACTTACCTTTATTGGGGCTTTATTTTCTTACTCTATTAAATAAGAATTTAGGAAAAGTTTATTTAGAATTTAAGAAAAGTTTCTCTAGAATTTTTTAGAATTTAAAGTCCATGGTTCCATGTATATGTGATAGATTTTATCTGAGATATTTAAACTGATGTTCATAAATTACATTCCATATTAAAGTTGTATAATCAATATTATTAAATAATTTTACATAGCAAACTTTTCTAAAATCAAGTAAAGGGAGATACCTGCCATTAGGTGTGTCAATGATTATATACTTTTGTAAATATAATAATTACACTAAATATTTATATAGCACTTACTATGTCCTAGGCATTATTTTAGGTTCTTTCTTTAACTCTGTATACTCACATCATATCCATAAGAAAGATATTAATATTAACCCTATACAATAAGGAGGAAACTAATGCCCAAAGAACCAGTAACTTCCTCATGACCACAACCAGAATTATCAACCTAAATACTTGGGTCTTGAATCTGTACATACCACTATGCTATGTTGTATTGCTATAAAATCTGCCAGTGAAGTAGCTGAGAGAGAGAGAGCGCGCGCAGTGTGTTTGATTAAGGACCAGTCTGTGAGTTCCTGAGGCCTATTCAGGTGATTTTGGAGAAATTATGTGATCTCCCAGGGCCTCAAATATCTCAAAATCAGTATTTGGAAAACAAAAATAATTCATTTTCTTCCTATGCTTTCACTAGGTGACTGGTATTCAAATAATTGGGTTATTTAAGGCTATAATCAAGTAATTAAGATCTTTTTAAGTTTGTTGAAATAAAAGTAAGTAAATGGATAACATGCCCTTATTATTTAATTTTATAATTATAAATATGAGAATCTAAAATCAGGTAAATATCATTAAACTCATTGTCAAATACTTATTTTAACTTAATATAATATTTTGATGTTATACAGAGAGCTTTAACAGTTTCATTTGCTAGTATCTTTAATAAGATTAAAAACTGAACTAAGTGGTTTCTAAGACTCCTAGCTTTTTGGTAGTTAGCATTTAAATATGGCTCCCAAGTGAACTATGCTTCCAAGAAATTTCATAACCCTCGTCCCTTAATTTTGAGATGGTCACTTTTGACACATTGAATGTATCCCAAGTAAGCCGGTATAACTTCTGAGACTAGGTCAGTTGTCTTGCAGCTTCTGCCTTGGCCTTTTAGTACACTCACTCTTGGAGCCCTGAGCCACCATGGGAAAAGTCAAACTCAATCAGAACTTGTGGCAACTAGAGGGTGGGGGTCTGCATTCGGGCTTCCAGTGGTCCCTGGATTCCAGACATGTGAGTGAGGCCCTCATGGACTCACTAGACCAGGTCAACTGAATACTAAATACTACTGAGTAAACCCAAACAGAATAATTAGCCATCTGGGTGCCATCTTCCAAAATCACCATCTATAATAAAATGGTTGTTGTTATAAGCCCCTAGGTTTTAGAGTAGTTACAAAAAAATAACGTAATTCTAAAAGTAAATGATTTAATACATTATAGAGTCATCACTTCATTATTAGATGGTATTTCAGATGTTCAACAATGTGCCTGGTCAACATGGCAATGCTGTTCAAGTTCAATAGAAGTTTCCAATGGTGTAGTGAAAAGCCAGTAATGAGTTTGGAGTCAGAAGTAATTCCCACCTCAGCAGGTAGTAGACTCTGTGGCAAATCAGTTTTTTTTAACCTCATCGGCAAAATGGGAATAATATTACCTCTCCTAAAGGATAAAATACAATATTAACCCAAACACATAGGAGATAATTAGTAGTAGTAGTAGTGGTAGTTGTTATGGGTTGACGCTTGTCCTTCAAAAATTCATATGCTGAATTCCTAACTCCACTACCTCAGAATGTGACTTCATTTGGAAAGAGGGTAGTTGCAGATGAATTTAGTTAAAATGAGGTCATCCTGGATAAGGATAGGCCTTCTAAACCAATACAACTGCTGTCTTTATGAAAAGGGAACATTTAGAGATAGACACCATAGGCAGAAGATGATGTAATGAGACATAAGGAAAAGATGGTCATCTACAGTCCAAGGAGAAAGGCCTAAAACAGATCTTTTCATCAAAGTTCTCAGAAATAACTCATGTTCCCAATGGCTTGATTTTAGACTTCCAGCCTTCAGAACTGTGAGACAATAAATTTCTGGTGTTTAAGCCACTCAGTCTGTGGTACTTTGTTGTGACAGCCTTAGCAAAATTAATACAGTAATTTGCTACTGTACTGCTGCTTCCATATGGAAACTCACAGTGACAATCTTTCCCACAAGAATCCAATCATTCACGCAACATGAAACTCATTTCAGAAAAATGGTCATTGTGTTACTAATTTATACCAAATTGTAGCCTATTTTAAGACATTTTGTGTTTAAAAAGGATCATCTGGAAAGCATTATGTTAAGAATTGTCAACATCAGAGAATTCTTGGGATATATTTTTTGGAAGAGAGATTCCTAATATTTCTTAATCACTTCAAGTCAAAATTTGTGGTCAATACTGAGGTTTTGGCCAGAACCTCAATTTTTAAAGAAGTATTTCAGGGCTAAGTTTGCAGGGCAAATCAATCTGTTTTTAATACATAATTGATGTTAGCATATTTATAGAAAACATGTCCAGTTGGAGCAGACTAGGGAACAAATTAATTCCAACCAAAAAATAATCCAATTTGTCACTAATTATAAAAACAATTGACAGAAATAGTGTACAGCCTGCTGCTGTCACATAAACAATGAAATTACCATGGCTGTGGCAACGCAACAATAAAAAAATAGTCACTCTAATTAGCATGTTGACATCTATGCATTATGGAAAACTCTGAAAATAAATAGAATGCTTTCATAAGGTGAATTTTCATTTACTCTTATTTGAAACGATCAAGCACTATTGGTATACTTCACTGCTTCATCAATGTATTGGAAGGCATCAAAATACATATACAACATTCACAGCATATCACAAGACTTGGAAAGCATCATCTCATCAATTACCAAGAAGCATACCGGTAGATTTCCTGATTTAGGCATGAACATTTGCACAATTAGAAATTCCACAATGACTCTCAGAAACCAATTCTGGTGTTTTTTATTTTGGAGTTCAACCATTAGATCTCTTGGATCTTAACCGAAGTACCTTTCTTTTTCTTGCCCTGTCAGAATAGAAACAACTAACTAAATTTATAACATAAAATATTCATCTTTTGCCAGAAAATAAATAAAAAATCTTTACCTGTATTCTGTTTAGAAAATAAAAGTGACCCATTCTAGTTATTCAATACTCGTATGTATACACACACACACACACACACATACATACATACCTGATATGTATCAAGTATGGTTCTAAGTGCTGAAGATAGAGAAATACAGAGGCAAAATCATGCCCTTAATGAAACTTATATTCTGGTGGGATATATATATATATATATATATATATATTTCCTCAGTAAATTAAATAAAAAAACCTTAGAATAATGATAAGTTCTATGAAAAAAAGGTGAGAGGATAGAAATGGAAGGTTGGGGATTGGGATGGTGAGGGGCTGAGATTGCGTCCAGTGGTCAGAGAAGGCCCCTGAGTAGGCGTGGGAATTTTATTCATTCTATGAAAAGAACCCACCCATTCTAGGCAGTGAACTTTCCAGGGGAAGGAAATGCTATCAAGTCTCCGAGGTGGACCATGCTTAGCCATTGGAAGATGAACAAGGACAACATAAGGCCAACGTATGGCTGGAGAAAGCGTGGGGAGTGCCAGGGAAGGAGGTCCAAGGTCTGGACATAGCTTGAATCCGCCCTGAAGCACTGACCTAATCATTATATTTAACTAACAAAGTAGCGTAAGGGCACTTTATAACATCTGATTATCGAATGTTAACATTTCAATAAGAGGAAAGATTTCCCAATACCCAGAAGGACAAAATAATAATTGATTATGATTTAATGAGAAATTATTATGACACAATTTCACACACACTGAACTCAGTTTCTCTGTCTTTCAAATAAGGAGATTGGATTCTATTATCGTACTTTCTCCCCCAACTTTGAAAATTGATGAATTTAGATAATATTCTTTCTGAAGATTGAAACAATTACCCAAAATATACCATGAAACATAGGAGGAACCACAGTGGTCTTTACAAATTTTAAATACATTTCAGATGAAGGAGTCCTGAAATACCTTAAAAATTCCTAGGAAGTTGCAATTCCTGTTAGAAAATAGGTTTTTGAAAATAATATGATAGAGAAAAAGGGGTATCACATATGTCTCGTACTTTCTAAGACTTTAAGATTCAATTTGTGTTTAATTTTCCAAATTCTCTAGTCAATTTCTTTATAAAATTCTCAAGTATGTCATTTATTATAATGCACCTGGCCCTGTTCTTTACTATTTTAAAAAACATATAATTCACATATTATAAAATTTACCCTTTTCAGTTTAAAATTCAGTGGTTTTTAGTGTATTTACAAAGCTGTGCAACCATCACCATCTAATTCAGAAGATTTTCATCAATCCATAAATAAACCTAGGCAAACATTAATCTGCTTTCTGTTTCTGTGGATTTTTCTGTTATACACATTTCAGATAAATGGAATCATACGATATGTGGCACTGTTTGGTCTGGTTTCTTTCACTTACCATGATTTTCACGGGTCCCGGGGTTCATCCACGTTGTAGTGTATAGAACAGTACTCCATTCCTTTGTAGCTGACTAATCACCCATCGTATGGCTATAGCACATTGTGTTTACCCGTTCACCAGCTGATGGACGTTCGCGTATGCGTGGCCTTTACTTTTCGCCTATTATAGAACAATGCTATGAACCATCACATGCAAGTTTCTGTGTAAGCACGTGCTTTATAGGAGTGGAATTGCTGGGTCACATGGTAAGCCTATGCTTAACGTGTGGAGGAACTGCCAAACTGCTGCCAGAGCAGCTGTACTATGTCACATTCCCACCAGCGATGCCTGAGGGTTCCAGGATTGCCACCTCCTTGCCAACACGTTAGCATATTTTGGGACTAATCAATAGATGTGTTTTGGAAGAGATGAGAGGGATTGAAAATTCTTTTGAAATCACATAATATTGGAATTCAAATCTAAAGAAATTTAAAATGAACTGTTTTGCAAACATCCTTTACTGCAGCTGTTTATAAAGTAAGTCTCTCCTTTAAGACTCAGGGCAAAGAAGCAAGCCATGTGAATGTTGCTATTGAGTCTTAGCATAGCCTATTTTTACTGGTAATATACTCAGAATTAGACTCTGCAACTCTTTTATAATTTGGAGTCATTTTGCATATCTGATGTCCTCTCCCAGGGAAAACACAATGTGTAGAAGATGCCTGTCACATCTCAGAGTGAATTGACGTGGCATGGCTGTGTAGTCGTAAAAAGGTGAAGCAGAATAAGCCTGGGCCCCAGTGCGAGCCTCTCAGAGTGCGACTGAGAATGCGGGTTAAGCTTGGCAGCCAAATGACATAACTATGTCCCTGGAGAATTGCAATCTAAATTTTTTTCGCAGGTGTATGATAAGCATCATGAAGCAAAAACATAGCAAGACGCTTCCACAAGAGCAAATAATCCACGAAAAGGCAGGTCATAAGATATTCAGAACTCCAGAGAGAGTTTAGGAGATGTAAGAAAAATAGGTAGAATTGTAGACTTGGAACCTATGTAATTCTTATGAATCAATGTCATCCCAGTACATTTAACAATAAAAAAAGAAATAGGTAACTAGCTTTTTGTCCCGGGATAAGAACTGCTGACAGTGTCTTCACGCCTGGGGTGTGGACTGGCATTGAAAGCATGACTGTCTTAGGAGAGGTTTGAAATACCAACCAGGTACCAAAAACAAGTATTTGGGGAAGAAAAGCCAAAATCAAAGCCAAATCATAAGAATGATGTGTGGACATATGCACCCAATCTTAAGCACAGGGGCCTCATTATGTGAGTAAGAGTGTCAAGGGGAAATGTGACCTGTGAGAAATCATTCATCAGCAATGACTTTGCTCCAGGTTAGAGAAAGGCAAATGAAATTCCTGAAACTCGCTGATGAGTCCTGAGGCCTTGTGGCCCAGTTTGGCCTAACAGGGGGCTGACTCAGGAAAAACAATTGATCTGTGGTTATCAGGGGTTTTCAATCTACCTACACTCTGTACAGGTGGTAAAGTGACCTAAATCCCAGCACACTGAATCTGAAGGTGCTTATGTATTTCCTTTTCTAGTTTCTTTTATCCTGATAATTGGGGAAATGCTGAAACTGGTTTAATCTGCTAATGTCTACAGAGTATTACTATATTTAAGGAGGAAAACAGAGAATGGCACCATCAAGGTAGATGCGTTTTAATAAATGGGTGAAATTTTTACATTATTTCACCTCGCCATCACCCCCCCACACACACACACACATGTGCACACACACACACACACACACACACACAGTTATTTTATCTAACTGATTCACATTTGTTACTGTGCCTCATAATTGTCCCTTTCTCTCTCTCTTCCTATTCAGTGCTTCTCCACTTCTGTTTCTTAATTTGTAGAAATTCCAAATTCCTAATCCTGACACCACTCTTCCCAATTTTATTACCTTCTTCCTCATCGATTTTCACAACACTGCCTAAAACCTCAAACTACTCATATTATTTCCATGATGAAGGTTCTTTAGAAATTTTACATCACACTTGCAGGATAAAGTCCCATCCACACTTATAAGCATGATGACTAGATTTGATGCATAAATATCTTTCCAGTCTCATCACATGTGAGGGCCCTTATTCACTCCACCTTTTGGGTCCACAAAACTATTGATGATTTAAAAATTACCTAAAACTATAAAGTTCTTTTGCCAAATTCTGGGTATTTGCATTTGATGTTTTTCTTAGGAAGATTTTGCCTCCTGACCCTTCATGACTATTAACTCCTTCTATAGCTTTCCCCTATTCTGGAAGCTATATCACAGCATATTATAAGTTCCCTTCTTTTTATTTATCAGTGTCATCTTTAGGATATAAGCTCCATGGAAGGGTAGATTGTGTCTTAGTCATATTTAGTTATGAAAATGCTTGGCTCATAGTAAAGTGCTCAATAACACCTAAATTGAAAGCAAGCATGTATGCCCAAATATATGGATAAAGAAGGCACGGATGTAGAGATTTCTTTCATTCATCAGGGTCTTAGAAACTGCACTTTAGAACTGTACATCAGCATTTGCTACCTGTGCAAACTGGGGAATGTCAGGTTATTAACCTTCCTGTGCCTTAGTTTTCTCATATGTAAAGTGAGATTAATGCAGCTACGACAGGAGATAAATGTTAAGATTGAAATAGAATAAAATAAAACATGCAGAGGGCTGAGAAAGTGTCTGGCACACAGTAAGCATGTATTAACCAGCCATGTTTGCATTAACAACGACGACGACAATGAGTTTGTTGAGATGGTGAAGAGTGATAGTACCGGCTGCCATTTGAATATGCTGGCCCTATATACTCGTGTATGTGTCATTTTGGGAAAGGGGTGAAACTCTTATGGATTAAGCACTGTTACTTTCATAATAGTTTTTCACTTAATCCATTCAACTTATTTTTGATAGTAAGGAAGCTGAGCCTGGAAGAGGGGAAAGCGTTTCTCCAGTGCACACAGCTCAGATGGGTGCACGCATTAACTATCAGGCATCTGTTTAGGATTCTAACGTGGGTTTGTTGGGTCGTCTCATTTAGTTTTGATAACAACTGCTTTGCACAACTGAGGATGAGCTACTTCCACATTCTGCAGTCATAATTGTTAAAATCTTGCCTTTGCCTAAGCTCTTACAAGGACCTGATCTGGCCTGAAGTTTATCATAAACAACAACAGCAACAATAACAAGTTCCTTTTCTTCTGGTTACTGGAATTCTCCGTAATGTGTAATGACAGGAACTTGAGGTTGAGAAGATAAATGAAGTGTTCTGCTCTGCTTTGCGTTTTAGACAACACCTAAGTATGCCCGTTCTTTAAAGGAGCTATAAACAAGTTGAAGCAGTCAGAGGAGGAAGATCAAGATGAAGACGTGACTCAAAAATCAGGAAATAGCAAATCATTTGGAGGAACCAAGGAAGAGTAGATTCAAGGGACACAGAAAGTGGCTTTCTTTGAATATTTGATGTTCTGACACGTGAATGGACATTTTTTAAATATGACTAACAGAAGGATTGGAACCATTGGATACAAGGCACAGAGAAATGTTTTGGCTTCAATATAGGAAAAGTTTTTCTAATAAAGGGAGTTTGTGAAAGGACTAGTTTGTAAGAAACCAAGTTCTCAGTGGCTGCAGGTGATTTCAAAGGGAGTTAACTGTGGTCTAATAAGATGATTTTTAAGATGCCTTCCAACTCTGACAGTTTATAATCTCAGCCAGTTTGTGGAGAATATGTGATGTTTCTAGCATTTTCAACCACTTTTGCTTTTCCTATCGTCATATTTTGGGTAGATTTAATAGTTATTTGGTGCATCTACTGGGAAGGTACAAAACTCTGCTTCTATTACAATGTGACCATAAGATAACGTAGAAAGGTTGTGAACTTGAAATCAGACAGACTTGATTTCCAATGCTGGTTAATCACTTACTATTTTGATAGGCTGAATATCAAACAGAACAGGAAACAATGTTACTATCCTGTTTCAAACAGTAGGAAAGGTCAGTCTAGTCTCACTGGGCTAACGTGTTGGTAGCCTGACCATACGACCCATTTGAAATGGGACAGTACCATTGTTTTCTGTCCCGTTTAAAATGGTATGTCTGGTCAGCCTATAATTTTGAAGACATTATATAGTTTCTCAAGGCTTCAGCACCTTTGTTTGCAAAATAACAATACTATTTATTTCATAGCAAAATTTGACAAAGTGTCATACATGTGGTACTTACACATGGTGGTGGTCAACAAATAAAGTCATCGGTACCATCTAATAAATAATGGTGACATGAACGACTACCAAGAGAAAATATTTATTTTATATTCTTGTACAGTTTTTGTTAAAGTCTAACATACACACAGACAATTGCTCAAAGTATAATTGGTTTGCTAGAATAATTTTCTTACAGTAAATAGTCTTTTGGTTTTTTTTTAACAAATAAGTAAATTTTATCCTTCATGTGAAAGGATGGTACATTATCAAATGGAGATAATAGCCACCCATTAAAAAGTCTGAGTTAGGACTGGAAAAATATATTTTTAAACAATTTTATTATAAATATTATATATATGCATATATGTTATATATGCATATATATAATTAGCAACTTATACGTGCCTACACTTACAAACATTACCGAAGTAAACACCTTGTAACCAGCATCCATTTTACCCCAGAAATTCCCTCACGCTCCCTCTCTGTCTCTAAGCAGAGACTTTTTCATGATATGGCATGTGTTCATTTTTGCATATATTCCTCCAGGATCTAAAAATCAGTAGGTCTATGATGAGGACTAAGATTTTGCAATTATAGCAAATTCCCAGGTTGTTCTGATGCTGTTGGCCTAGGAATCACACTTTGTCACCTCTTAATCTATAGTGTTTTATTTTATAAATATACCACAGTTATTTATCCATTATACTCCTGGTAGAAATTTTGGGTATTAAGAATAATACATATGTGGCCATATTGTACATGTGCTGATGTGGGTAGATAGATGGATAAATACCTAAGTGAAAATTCAGCCAGAGGTAGAGAAAAGTGGAGACGGAAACTAATACCAAGTTTCTCCTACCCAACAGAATAAGCTCTCAAAATTAAAATGAATTTGAATCAGAGAAACACACTTAAATATCCTACTCACGTGAATTTGTGGATAAAAGTTGAGGATATAATGGATGATAGTTCTATTTTTTCAAAGATTTTGTTTGCATAATTTTTAATTTTTTAATTTGAATATTCATTAGAGTTTATACTATTTCATTGCTTCTTTCTCAAATTTCAATTCATGTATTATTAATAGCTTTAATCCAAAATTCAGGACTGACAGACTTACAGTTCTCAAAAAGCAAATAGCGAAGAATCATGTCAGTATATCACAAATAGCAGAAAAAAGCAGGATCCCTCATATTGAACCAGGACATTCCATTTGCATTTGACCAATAAATGTTGCATATTTATTAGGGGACTGCTAGGTGAAGGGAAATAGTGACTTACATGGGTCTCTCTGTGACCAGGGTCTTTAATTATATATACCTGACAAAAATCGTAGTCTGTGTTCATAATACTGATTTTAGGTTATGTGGCAAATAAAGCATAGCAATCAATGTACGTTAAAAAAAAAAGTTATGCAATGACTAAATGCTTCCCCTAGAACTAGTAACATTTAGAAGTATTTTCGATTAAGAGTTTTAAATCTTACCAAACCAGTGATAGATTAAAATGCAAGCCTTACTTGATGATTAACCTTAGCTGACTCCCATGTCTTTCATTTCTTACAGAGCTGTAATGTTCTTTAGCTTCTTACAGCAATTCATCAACAAAAGAATTAGAAAACAGAATAAAATCATTCACCTAATATTCTAAATTGGAATTCATATTTCAGACACAGTTCTGATTTTGTAATAAAGGAATACAAGGATGTGATTTTTTTCTCATTCTGTAAACTTTACAGAAATGTCACATAGTACATTTAATATAGCTTCATGAAAGGACTTTGAAATCAAGAATTATTCAAGCATATTTCATTCAGGTAAATAAAACAGTGTTACAGAGTTGCTGATTACTTATTTTTAATTATTTTGAAGATAGAATTATCTTTTAGCTGCTTCGAAAAATATACAAGTTAAATATTTAAAAATTATCCAAAACCAAATTTCTGACATGTAATATTATAGGGCACCTTAGACACAGATAAATTTAAAGTTTCGACTCTTCTTTTTTTGGACAGGGGGTAGTTCCCTGGCTGGGAATTGAACCCAGGCTGCAGCGTTGACAGCGCCAAGGCCTAGCCACTATACCACCAGGGAACCCCCTTGAATTTAAGATGGAAATAGCTGTTTCCATATTTTGAAAGCTACATACATTTTTTCTGAAATTGGGAATGCTTTTTAAAAAATATTACACAATACTTAAACTATAAAAATGTATAGAGAGTAGCATCATAAATGTCTGTGTAATCCCAAGCTGGTTTGTCACATTTACTTCAGATACTTCACTTATAGATGAGACAATGCCAGTGGAGTTAAAGTTCTGTTTGTAACATTACCTATTTCGTTTCTCTTCTCCCTGCTTCCACCGTGATTACCATTAGTCTGAACGAGGTGTTGTGGCAGATTGGATTTTCAAAATATGGCCGTAATAATGTCCTGCATCCCACAGGTGATTCTCACTGTGGCTGTGAACATCCTGCAATAACAGACAGAATTGAATTGGGGCAAGCTCTGAGACTGCTTTTCACAATGGCAAGTCTGATGCTCGGTCAGCTCTGGGTGAAGTCTTCACCTGTTGGTAGTTTCTCTTACTGACTCTTGAAAGCCAGACACCATGTAAAAAGTATGACACCACTGAGACTGCCAGATAGTGGGAAGCCTCAGTCCCAAGGTGAGGCCCTGGAGGATGAGCCACAATATGAAAAAAGAGACAGAGGAGGATCTGGGTGGAGAACTTTCTAGTGGCTCCCACCTTGCTGCTGTCCTTTGGCAACACTCAGAAGAAATTTCAAGCACAAACCATCTGAAGGAGCCCAATCAGCTCACGGAACGTGACAGAAAATAAATTGTTTCAAGCCATCAAATACTAGAATGATTTGTTACAAAACACTAAAAAACTAATCTAGCCCAGGTTTTCATATATTTATATGTACAGATGGTCCCCAACTTACAGTGGTTCTACTTAACATTTTTACTTTAATAGTGGTACAAAAGCAATACATGTTCAGTAGAAACTGTACTTTAAATTTAGGTCTTTTCTTGGGCTAACAATGTGAGGGATAATAATCTCTCACAATGCTGGGCAGCAACAGTGAGCCGCAGCTCCCAGTGAGCCTTGAGATTGTGGGGGTCAACCACTGATATTTCACAGTGTACTGTGTTGCCAGTGTTTTTGAATATTTTGCTTTGCATTTTTGCATCCCATCATGCCTACAAAACACCCATGTGTGTCCCCTGCTTATTGTGATAACAGGAAGAAGAAGGTGATTACTCTTGAGATGACACTCAAAATTATCCCCCAACTGCAGGCTAGTGTAAGTGTTCTGAGCACGTTTACAGGAGGCTAGACTAGGCTATGATTTTGGTCAACGCATTTTTGAATTATGGTATTTTGAACTTACAATGAATTTATTGGGATATAGCCCCATCATAAGTCAAAGAGCACTGGTGTTAAAAATTACAGTATTTCTTTGTAATGTTCATAAATGTCATCACATTTTATAATCTACTCTTTTCAGAAACTGTCTTCATTCACATCATTTATTTGTTTTATTAGGAGATGTTATGCTTATTAAAGAATATATATTTTTAAAAAGCAAATTAAATTGCAAATAATAGTTGTAACAAAATGAACATGCTTATACCCCCCACCTAGTGACAGGATTAGAACTTGAACAATCTCATGGAACTTATCTTGTATACCTCTACTCAGTCTATTTATCACCATTCCTCTCCCACATAGGTAATCACTATTCTTAATATTTTTTTTATTATTACTTTGCTTTTATTTAATGGTACCATATACATACAGTATGATATCTAAAGCAGTTATTTTTATTCTTTTATTTTATAAACATGAAGTCAAACTGTTGAACGATGTATGTTCTTAGGTAACTCACCTTCACCCTGAATATTTGTGAAATTTGATGTAAGTTTGGTTCGCTCATTTTCAATGTTTGGTATTACTCTATTGTAAGAATATTTACTGATTCATTATCTTGAAAGGTATTTGGATTATTCAGAATATTTTTGCAAATGAAAAAACCACTATGAATATTTTACATTATGAAAAATGTTAATTGTAAATAAACTAATGTATAAATTATGTCAATCTAATAGAGTGTATCAAACATGATAATGATATAGCCTTGATCACTTAAAAAGGCAGAAATGAGGAAAAAAAGAAAAACAATGGATTAGTTTAAATGAACAGCAGGACACTGAGTTAAATGTAACTATATGAGATTGACTTAAACACTATTCAAAACTCCAAATTATGTGCATTGGTTTATAATGCATTTTATTTTATGAAGACTGATGTTTTCATTTTTTAACTTTAAGAATATTTTTAACAATAATTATATTCACTATATTATTTTTATATTTGCTTTTTATTTTATTCATATAGTTAAAAACATCCTTTATATAAAGGAAAATCAAACATTTTGAATAAATTAATTCATGTATTTAAAAATTATTTCAAATGAATTCTGGTATGATTTTAACAGCATATTAGAGAAATATTTTATAATCTAAAATAAATATTATTTCAGAATCACTAGCAGATAATTTTAATATGAGATGATAAGTTGTGCGATCTGAGAGAATTACTGAGTTATGTTAGGATTTTTCAGGCTCAACTATCTTACTACTTTGAACATTACATTTATATTTTGTTGATGCAGTTGTCTCCAAGATATGTTGTAGTTCCTTCATAATAAGCATATTCTTTATATATTCAGAGAAACTAGCATAGTGTGTAATGCAGAGTGAGTATGCAGTAAATGTGTGCATGCTTGCATGTGTGTCTCTGTATGTGTGTGTGTTTATAGACAGAAAGTAGAGTCAGGCAAAGAAGTTTCCTGCACTGGTTTTAATACTGAATAGAAGTTCTTAGATAAAGAAGTCGTGGTACATATACACTGTGGAATATTACTCAGCTATAAGAAAAGATGAAATACCGCTATTTGTGACAAAATGGATGGACCTTGAAATGATCATGCTAACTGAAATAAGCCAGACAGAAAAAAACCCAGAAGCATATGACTTCACTCATTTGTGGAATAGAAAACTGAAAGCAGCAAAGAAACAAAATCTCATGGACACAGTCAATAGTTCAGTGGTGACTTGAGAGTAAAGGAGGAGCTGGTGGGAGAGGAGGGAGGGGGTGTCACTACGTGGTGATGGAAAGAGAACTGACTCTGAGTGGTGAGCACACAATGCAGCACATAGACGATGCACCGTAGAATTGTACACCTGAAATCTGTGTCATTTTCTCTAATGTCACCCCAATAAATTTAACAATTAAAAACAAGAAGTTATTCAAGGGCAGTTAGGGTGGCATTAATGACAGAGTAGTTAGGTGTTTAGAGCCCATCCAGAGACGTACATGTTGTTGGTGTAGCTGGAACATAAGGTGCCAAGCAAGCACAACATATGATTTGTGAGGCTGGAGATATGGAGAATTTCTACACCATATTAAGGACTATGCACCTCATCTTATAAGGATTAGGGCATCACAAAAGTGTTTTAAGCAAGAGAGCTGTATAGTCCAGTTGCTTTTGACATAGATCATTCTGGTAGCTCACAGAGGATGTTTTGGAGGAAAACAGAACTAGGAACAAGAAAAGCAGTGTATGTATAATATAAATTAAGACAAAATAAAATTAAGTAAAGAGGACATGGGATAAGCACTGTAGTAAGTAAAGAAAGAATGGGAAGATTAAAAAACTATATTAGAGTAAAGGTGGCAAGATTTATGACTGACTAGTTGTACCAAAAGCACAACACTAGGAAAGCAAGCTTTAGAGGTATTCTGACGTGCATTTGAATCCCAACCCTGATATTCCCTGACTCTGTGAATGACATTTGGCAAGTTTCTTAATCTCCCCCAAATTTAATTTTCTCACCTGTACTTATAATGCCACCTCATGAGATTGTTGTGATGAATTAAATGAAATAACATACAGAGCTTTTAGCACAGCATCTGGCACATTCCAGTGGGCATTTTTGGGGTGTGGGAAAATAGACACCCGAGTCTGCTCATTTCTGTTTCAGAGTGGCTCTTCTATTTCAGGTTTACCTATTACTGGTCTTTCTCAAGGGGTTGCTGCATTTGGAGGAACTAAGAGTTTGTTCAAGTGATGTGACCATTTTTCAAAGACATAGCAAGCAATGACCCAAGTATGAATGTGCTATTTCAGTCTCTAGCATGGAATGTTGTCAGAAAAAAATTTTATGTGTTTATGTCATTAGGAAAGGAATTAGGCAGAACTTCCCAATAAGCAATGTTTATTTTTGTGTATTCAGTCTTCTGTCTGAATCCTCCCGGCATCCTTATCACTCTGCTTCCAAATGTTCACATGTTCTGAGTCTTGTGTTCTTCCTGTCATAAAAGGGACTGATCTGGAAGGACAAATTCTTTAAAGATATTATTGACTACTTTACCAAAGGGACATATGCATTTTAATGTCAATATTTCTGGAGAAAAATATTTTCCCAGAGATAGCTTTTATCAACACTTATTTTATGAGTGATCTATCCAGTCTACAAGGTGCATGTAACTAACACCCAAATTTCTGTTACAGCCCAGTTCTCCCCCATGTGGTCAGACTTGCATCTTCAACTCCTTCCTTTCTGATTTAGTCAGATGTCTAGATTATACCCTAATTCTGCTCTGTCACAGTCTTCCTCACTTTAATTAATGGTGGTTCTATCTGTTCAGTTACTCAGGCCAACAATCTTGCAACAATCTTTGACGCTTCCTCATACTTTACATCTACATCCAATTTGTCAAGAAATCCTGTTGGCTGTGCCATCAGAAGGTAGTTAGATTTGAATCCCTTTTCACAATCAAAGCTACCACCTTTACCCAACTCTTCATCCCTCACTACTTACTGCAATAGCTTTCTAACTCTACTCTTGGTTTCACCTTTCCTTTCCATCTTCCATAGCATTTTTTCAACACAATAATTGTATTAGTTTTCTGTTGCTGCTTCAACAAATTACCACAGACTTAGTGGCTTAGAATAGCACAAATTTATTATCTTAAAGTTCTACAGATCAGAAATCTGGGAAAGGTCTCATTGGATAAAAATTGAGGTGTTGACAGACCATGTTCTTTTATAGAGACACTAGGGAAGCATCTGTCTCCTGCATTTTAGTTTTTGGCAGAACTCAGTCCCTTATGATTTTGGGACTCTAGCTCCTGTTCTCTTGCTGCATAGAAACTGGGAGCCATCCTCAGCTTTTAGAGGCCAGAACATTCCTTGGCTCCTTTCGCCATCTTTACAACTAGCAGTGGTAGATAGTGTCCTCATGATGTATCCCTCTGTTCCAATCTTCTGCAAATTCTTCACCTAGGTGATTAGATGGGAGCCACCCAGATCATCTATCTCAAATTATGTTACCTTAGTCACATCTGTAAATTCCCTTTTGCCATATAAGGTACTATATTTGAAGATGCAAGTTATTAGTATATAGACATCTCTGAAGAGACATTATTTTGCCTACCACAGTAACTAAAGTGATTTATGTTAAACAAATTAGAGTATGTCCTTCCTCTATTAAAAACCCTGCAATGACTTTCTTGTATTTCATTTATAATAAGAGCCAAAATCTTTGCAGCAACCTATAAAGACCCCCCAGGAGATAACCCTCTCTTATATTTTAACCTTATCTTCCATTATTCTTTCTTCCTCATGTACTCAATGCAGGCACATCAGCCTGAATTACCTTACATATCAAGAATGCTCCCTTGTTAATACCTTTGCACTGTTCATTCCTATGCCTAGCACATTCTTCCTTCTTCCTGCCTGTTCTTTCTACCAACATCTGCATGGCTAATCTCTCTTTCATGTTTATTTCCAATGCCCATTTTCTGAATGAGATTACCTTGAACATCTCATTAAAAATTGTAATACTTGCCTATTTCTAATCTAGGTTCTGTTAATATTCTTTTCCTGTTCTATTTATTTTCTTCAAAGCTTCTAACATATTACTTAATTTACTTATTTAGCGTGTACACTGTTGTGCTCTTATAATGTGAGCTCTACCAGGGCAGAGATGATGGTTTTATTCACAGGCATATCACAACTACTTAGTGCTGAGCTCATAGTGTATTTTCAATAAATGCCTTTAAAATGATCCTATAAATATAGAATGGAGTCTATTGTGGCATGTGCGACAGTGGCAGTTGTATTAGAATTTTTTTGTAGCTTGTCCATGGCATATGTAGTCATGTCCCTCCCTGTGTTGCTTTTACACAATGCTGAATTCAAGTATGATTACTATATAAACAAGACATAATAATACTGCAATGCCAAGGCAAATTTTCAAACTGAATTATCTTCATAAACTTGAGGAAATTATATTTTTTGCATTCCTCATCACCTTAATAGAGAATAAATTTGCTTTAGTTACTCTGTATAATGGGTTTTACAGGCAAAGTCTTCCTTCTTCAGGATATTAAAATCGCCACGAGCTTGGTCTTAGTGTGCAAATCAGCTCTTAGCATGCACAACATGTTCTTGAATTATATGGTCCTCGCCAACCTCTGCAACATCGCTCACCAGGCTGTCTTATCAAAATGTGATTTTAAAAAGTAGACTTTAGCTACTGTAAATTTAAAGTCCTTTATTCACCTTACTCTGTCTTGACTAAAGGACTGTATACGTACCATTTCTCTGCTGACAGCCCTCGCTCTTGCTCCATTCCCCTGGCTAACCTGTCCTCACTCACTTGCTTTCGGCTTTTGAACACCTCTGGAGGGAAGCCTTTCCTAACTATGGATCTCTGGGTAAGATGGCTCTCAATGCACTCCCATATTCTCTACATTTGCCCAAGATTACTAATAACGAACTATATTATTTTTTGAATCATTAGACCAAACTCTCCACAAGAGCGGGGAATGTGACGTGCGTGTTCACCAACATATACCCAGTGCTAGCAAAGTATCTGGCACATAGATAATCAAGACATGTTTGCCGTGTATGAATAGCGATACATGTTATACTGATAGTACATGTTGATAGCAATTCCGTGGTAGCACTGAATGCCGTTCCCCACAAATTCATATGTTAAAACCCTAAATGCCAATGCAATGATATTTAGAGGTGGAGCCTTAAAACAAAATTTTACTGTGGTAGTCCAAGCTGATTGATTGAATGAATAGACTAAGTAGACAAATAAATTACTGAGTGATTATCTGGTAATATTTATCTTGTAAACTGAAACACTTTAGTATTTTAGTATGTTGGAGCCTATAGGTGTTATATTTACTCAATTCCTTAGTTTTTTGTTTTTTGTTTTTTTTGCATCGACCTTTTCTTAAACAATATGATATAATAATTCTTACCTCTTACCTTCAGGTCTCCTATTTTATTAAAAGGGATTTTGGTTTTATATTAAGAAAGTGTTTTCCTGATTTAGAAAGAACTATGTGTGTGGCTATGAAAATATTGGTGGTACCAAAGCCAGCATGTTCATTCTTTTGACTGTTAGAAACCACTGCTCTACTTATATTAATTATATAGAAATTAGTCTCTAACCCAGAAAGCAACTGATATTAGAAAATAAAAAATATTTCATACACATAAACTAAAGTCATGAAGAAAGTAGAGTAATACATTACATACATCAATGAAATAAATGCATTTGTGAAAAAGTGAGTAGTGGGAGACCTTTTTGTTTTCATTGGATTTTGGGAGACCAGAAGTTTTCTGAAGGGAAACGTCTGCCTTTTCTTTGTCTATATGTTTAGAAAAATGACTTCTTTAAGGAATTCGGCCTCTGGAGTAGAGATGTCACTATGATGTTAAGTAAAAATAATTTGTCTACTTTTTAGATGACTACGGTTTGGTCACACAGTTTATAAAAGGCTATTTACTCATTCATTTAAACTCCGTGAGGCTCATTTTTCCCTGTTAAATTACATATTTCAGTTAGATAGCTTTTGTTATAGCAACGAGCAATCCTGTTATCTCATGTCAGACAAGGTAATCTAGACTTTGCTGGGCTCATCTGAGGGTGGTGGGCCTTTGCTTCATGACATGTGCAGTGCTGTCTCTTTTTGGAGCCTGGGCAGATGGAGACAGCACTGTCTGGAACATCCTGTTGTAAGGGCAAGAGAAGCTCTAGAGGCAACTTGCAACGTGCAATGTTCTGAAAGCTTCTGCTCACACGCTGACACTTGTACACACTCTCCATTGATCAAGGTAAGTCACGTGGTCCCACTAAACATCTGAGGTTGGAGCATATTGCACTTCGGCTGCTGAAAGGAAGGACATTGATGCAAGCAGGAATTAGGCATACCACACTACTTCACTGAATTGTTGAGATATTTATTTTTGTATATTTTACTTTTTTTGAACAATAATGATTTAAGTATAATGATTAGCATAAGAAATAAAAGAAAGCAACTTTAGTGGATGAAATATCACTGTATAAAAAAATGCATTGTCATTTGATATGGCTGCTAATGGAATTAAGTTAATTGTAATGGGTAAAAGAAGGCTAAGAGGCAGGGCAATGATAACAACATAAAATAATAAACTTACTGGAGTAATTAATCTTAAAAACTTATAAGGATAAAAGACGGAAGAAATAATGTAGTTTGCAGGAAGTTTGTGAAGAATTTTAAATAAGCAGGAGAGACTCCCTATCATGAATGTTAACTAGTATGGTCTAGGTTGGCATAGAGCTTTACAAACTAATGCTTACTTGTAAATAATTACTGTCAAGGAAATATTATGCCATATAGTCTAATAGTCAGCCTTTACAAGAATTTTTTGTTGTCATGCTTTAGATGTATTGTTAGGTTTAATAATTTTTCTGAATTTTTTGAATTAGTGGGAGGCAAACACTGTGATTTTTGAGCATTGAGCATTGCAATTTATGTTTCTCTGATCCTCAGCCTTAGATAAGTAGTAATGTTATTATACATATATTCTCTAGTGCCAGGTTGCTCTAAATCCTTCTACCATCATTTGTCCACTTTATCTCTTTTCTGGTGGTTTTATGTAGGAACACAGAAAGATCAAGTTTCTGCTACTAATAAAGGGACAGGGAAACACCCTCCCTGGAATCTGTGTTATTTCTAACACTATGATTCTTAAATGATCAATCTGGATCTTTGTCAGCTCTATTTACTTGTATCTTCCATTTCTTCCTCAAGTCATTGCAATCTATTTTCTGCCTTTGTCAGTCCGTTTAAATTAGCAGGACAATGTTGGTAATGGCTTCCCAATATCGAATGCAATAGAAATTGCTCAGTTTTTCTTTTATGTTAACCCCTCTGATCGTCAATACTTGGAAATAAACTCCTTTGAGCTCTCTCTCTATGGCTGCGGTGCCATCTAGCCATAGATGTCCCTTTTGTCTCAGAAACAACACTATTTTGTTCTGTGTTGACGACTCACTGTAGCTTTTTGTGATGTGGTAGTCTTCAAAGATTGAGTCTCAACTCTCCTTGGTAAATCTCACACACTCTCATCCAGATTCCAGATCTGATCACAGCCTCCTGGCTGAGATAGCTTGTCTAAGTCTGTTTCTAAGCTCTAGACCCATTCCCTTCCCGGCTTGATCTTCACTTAGCCAAAATGAAGTTCAAACTTGGGAGAGTTCCAAAAGTTTTCCTCCTCCTCTGCCTCCTGTGTTTTATATCTCAATTAATCATGTTTAGAAGGAGCTGAGTTTTATACATTAGATAGAAGCAGTGTATAACTTTGGCCTTAACATACAGTATGGCTAAGATGATTTGTTTCATTATATATGAAAGCCAATCAAAGACTCAAAGTAATGAAGATTTAGCTGAGCAAATATTATTTTTTTCCATTTAAATAATATGCTTAAATTATTGAAAAAGTGATTATGTTCATTTTTCAAAGTGACTTTATACCTGAAAATTCAGTCGGTCATATCAATATGACAACAAAAACTTTCCTTGTATATTTTTGTACATATATATTTTAACACCAAATGCACTGTGATTTAATATGGCTGCTAATGGAATTAAGTCAATTCGGTAACATTTAGAATCACTAAAAGGTATATTTATTGTACATCATATAGCATAAAACAACTTCAGTAATATATATTTTCTTGGACCTTAAACTGTTAAACAGAATTATAATGAACAATTAGAAAAGACCACATAAGCATGAGAGAAAAAAAATTAAATATTACCTTTCAACTTTCAGGGAATTTTTGTGGGAAAACAGACTTCCAAAATTTAGGTGAGAATAGGTAAGCTATTTTTGGCTATGGCCCATGACTCAGAAATTCATCGTTATGGGGGTGATGGATGAAACTCTTGATCAATTAAGTAATTTAATAAAATTAATGGTAATGAGGAGATAAGATAGATTAGAAACGGGCAGAGGACAACAAAAGGAGGATCACCAAAGTCTTTGAAAAACAGAAAAAAGATTGAAGATTTCATGAAATTAGAACTTTCTAAATTACCCCAAAAAGGGCAGAATGACTTTGCTTTGCTTTTCATTCTAAAGTTGTATTTTTATCTTGTTCCTGTTCCTATGAGTATGCTATTTTAGATTTCATTCTACTTGCCCATGGACTACAGAATAATAGACGGCTAATTAGTTCCCTGTAAAATAAATGCACCTTAGTTTCCTGAGTGAGCCTGAATTGGTAAAGTCATTTAATACTAGAAAACGGCAGTGGTGATGTTTCTGGCAAAGCAGTTTTTGACTGTATAAATTCCAAGGAAGGAGAAAAAACACCATGTTGACTTTATAATATTTATCAGAATTATTCTTTCACTATAACATACCATAGAGGAATTGCATGTTAAAATACAGTTGTCCACTTGAGAAGTATATGAGAAAAAATGTTGTTATCTTATTATTCCCAGAAATTCACAGGCTTCCCACTTGACTCTAGAGAGGGCCTGTTAGACTTGCTCATGGTCTCTGGGAAATGTGCTGTCCCGTAATGGGGCAATTATGACGGTCATCTCTCTCCCCTTGAGGGTAACTCGGAAATGGCCAAGAGGGCCGAGAATGCAAGGAAAGAGTAGAATTTCATGAGCAGCTGGATGGCTTTATTATCTATTGGTCCCCTGGGACTTAATTTTCAGCTCAGGTTAACATTCTTAGGTTTTTATCTTTGAATTGTAACCTGAAATGCTTGTCTCAAGTTAAGGCAGCAGCTCACAAAAGCAAACTAAAAATTGCATCTCTTTTTCTGACAAGTACATTTCTAAATGATGAAAAATACTTGTGGCTTTATGCTGGCATTTTCCCAAAACGCAACGCCTTCAAGAAATATTTCATATATAAGTAATAAAATATTAGAGAAAATAGTAGCATGTATTTAATTCTAATATTTTTTCAATAGGAAGATTTTTGAAATTCATTATGTTACCTTTATTCCTATGTTGTTTCCATTGTTTTATTAATTTCCTAAATCACACTCTAAAAGTCATCCATGCTAAATAAATGTGTTTTGGAAACTCAAAAACAATCATCCACGTAAACACACTCTCTCTCTCTCTCTCTCTCACCATCTGTTAGCCATGTAAATCTACATCCTTAGCTCCAGGTGATTTAATCAAGATTCTGTATTGCCCAAGCCAGACCAGTAATGTTTTTCATCCTGGGACTTAGAATTTGGGCAGATTATGATCTCTGGTCCTAAGAGAGGGAAAGGCAGATAGGATTAATCAATACTGAACGCTGGTACGTATCGGTTAAGCACAAAATTGGTAAATGGTTTCCTGTTAATAGCCAAACACGGTTCTCCAGGCTGTCAAATTAAAGGACCCAAGTGGGGTTCCAGAGCTAGATGAAGGGAAAAAGCAGTTTCTAAGCTGCAAGTAAATGTAATGGGAAGAGAATAGAGGCAGTTCACATTTTTAATAGCAAACACATTATAATGAAAATGTTGGGCGGTTTTGTGTGCAACAAATAACTAAAACTGAATATGTGTCTTCCCATGAGACCGTGTAACTTCCTAAGTTGTCACTTCTTGTAGTCCTTCTCCCCCATATAAATGCAGTTAACACATAGAAGAGGCTTAGAAATGAAAATTGCAACTCTCAGCGTAATGGTTAGGAAGATGACTGCCAATCAGCATCGTGTCGTGCTTCCTCACAAGGCAATCATTCAAATATATTTTTAGAAATAACCACATAAAAATGGAATGGGAAAACTAGTCACAATAACAAAGAAGATAATACTTTTCATGTATTAAATATACCATGTTGTTAAATGTTTGTAAATACACTAAATACTGATTGACACTGTAATAACATTATGCAACTCTATTCATTAACTAAAAATAGTATATGTATAAGACTATAGGTATAAGTGTACAGACAGTTAAAAGTAAGTGCTTCAGTATTGTTTGACTAGTAGTATTTGCAACTCTAAGAAATACAGGAATACTTGTATGTCTCTCCTTCCTTTGGTACGTATCTCATGCATCTCTATTGTTAACATCAAACAGCACAATGTCTGGCTCAGATTAGGGGTCAATAATTAATATACAAATCTGGAGAAATGTCTGTTTCTCATTTTTATTTTCATATCTGACAATAAATTTATTCTGTTGAAACTGCTATTAATTGGTGAAGTTTAATTTATACCTGTTTTTAAACAGCAATATAGTCTTCTTACCTATGACATATCACCTAAATCAGCATATTTCTGCCTATCTATTGGGTGTATTTTTCCTGGATATTTTTCTTCCTTTCATCATCTGATAATAAAATTTCTTCACATTTGTAAATATCTTTCTGATTTCTAAAGAATGGATTCATTTGGCAAATTGTTACTGAAACTGCCTGCTATTTGGAATAATGTGGATAATATTGATTTAGATTCTGTATTAGGAGAACTCTTGTATGTGTACCTATGAGAGAGAGAGACTGATTATTATATCAGAGAGATAATATCAGAGAGACTGTGATGTTTTGTTATGATGACCATAGCAAATCAATACATGTGTTTTTTAAAAAATGTGTACCTGTACTTCAACAGACCTGATTTAGACAAACTAAAATATTATTTAGAATGTTATCACTTAAGGCATCCTACCAGCAACTCTAACTAGACCTGTTCTAAACTGAACTCATGTAACTTCCTGTCTGCATCCTACTTTCACTATACTCCGTTCCTAGCAGACGCAGGCTAGAGGGGAATATGTATGGCCTGGCCTTATGATTAACCCTCCCAGCCCGCTGTACCGATTTCTCGGTCATGTCCAAATCTGCCGCTAGACCGCTGTATCTAATTTTCGGTACTTTGCCTAGTACGTGAGAAAGATGTCTCCAAGTTCCATCTTTTTCTAACCACTTGTTTGCAGGTAACTAACCTTTTTCTATATCATGTGGGTTTTTTCTCTTTAATGCTCAGGAGCCCAGGTATAGGGGACAGTTAGGTTCAGGGCGTCAGGTCTGGTAGGGTTAAAGCGCTTCTCTTTGGCTATTTTGTAATTGATTCCCTCTGCACAGGCTGAGAAGTGCCTGCGAATATCTCAGAATGTGATCTTTTATGGAAACAGGGTTGTTGCAGATGTAATTAGTTAAGATGGGATCATAATGAAGTAGGTTATAGTCCTGATCCAGTAGGACTGGTGTTCTTATAAAACAGTGACACTTGTATATAGACATGCACACAGGGAGCACTCCATGTAAATGTGAGGGAGATGTGGGGTGCTGCATCTACAAGTCAAGAAATGCCAGCAATTGCCAGCAAACCACAGGAAGCTAAGAGAAGGACACAGAACACCTTCCTAAAACCTCCAGAAGGAGTCACCTCTGCCAACACCTTCACCTCGGACTTCTAGCCTCCAGAACTGTGAGACGATACATTTTTGGTTTTTAAGTCACCCAAGTTGTGGTACTTCGTTCTAGGAGTGCTAGCAAAATGGTGTGTAGCCTTAAAGACTACATTCATGAATCTCAATTTTATTTTCAAGTCTGGACACCAAAAGTGAACCAAAAGCAGCAGACCTAGGGGCTAAAAAGGAAAAGGAACACATTAAGAAAAAGGATTGCAACCATTATGTTCCACTTTTATTATTATTTTTTTCTGAAAACAAATAATAAGGAGCTGTGGACAACAGGTGTGCCCACATGTCTGTTGGCTTCTTAAAGGGACGTGCTCAGTCACTTTTTGTAGGAATTTTGACTTTGCCTTTGACCACAACAATTTATTCTAGTTACGTATGAACCACGGGCTCCTATCCTACAGATTGTATTAAAAGATTCAAAGCAAAAATAATCTAGATAGAGAGTCAGCTGCCTTGAGATTACAGCTCTCTTCGAGATATTTTATTTCTACTGACATCCGTGGCCCTGACCTGTTTGCGCCTCCTCATGCTAAATTTCTACTTTTGGTATATTCGGCTTTCGTCCACGTAGTTGGAATTGAAACTGTGTACCATCATTTCAAGCACTTGAGGTTCAGATCTCTGGCTGTTGTTGACCTGCAGAAGTCTTTAGCCCTCAGCTGGTTCATTTGCAGCCTGAGCGACTGCTCACTCGTTTCCTCCTGACCAGCTTTATCCATCTTCAGGTCTTGGGTATAAACGTGAAATTGGATTTTTATGCTTACACCAAACACGAAGAAATGACTCTGGCTGCTTCTGAATTGGGGTGAAGACCCTTCCAGGCCTTCTTTCGGCACACAAGTTTATATTATTAGGTAGCACAGCTGAAATAGGGTAGGCTCTGTTCAGTGTCCGAGGGCTGAGTCATCACAGGTATATATATTACATGACCAGGAATCATATTTACTCTTTACAGAAAGAGTAGAGTAAAGAGCTTACATTTCAATGATTAGTGGCAATCATACTGTAAGAAATGTGTAGGAGATGAAGTGCTAGTTTAAATAGGTTACATTTTTTTTCTTGACATTTTAAGATTTCTCTGGCTTCTTAAAAGCTGCTTTAATTAGTTTTTATTACCTGCATCCTTTGCTAACAAAGCTAGCAGCTTTGCATGTCTGAAGCTGTATACTAGTTGCAAATATTTCGTTTTAATAGGGAAACACTATATTTTTCTGAAATGTCTCATTACAAGTAAGCATGAAAAACCCTCATTACACCCCATTATACATGTTATTATATTCCTGGTTGTGACACCAAGACAGATGTTCAGGGGCAAGGTCTTTCTCTCAGTGTTTCCTCACCTTTTCTTTTCCCAGTAATCTCTCTGTGACTCTTCTGCCCTCTGTGACAATTCATTTCATGTTAACATCTAATGGAACCTCTAGCTTTAACTAAACCCATTCTCCCAATTTTGTTCTTATTGAGGCATTGGACGTGGGAACTTCCCATTTTTAAGTACCCTAACATATTTTCCTACAGAACAGATTTATTTTTCAATAATTATTTAATAATAAAGTTTTGTTGTAAAAATAGGAAGACATGAAACCGAAGAGATGGGAATGAAAGAGTTAAGAAAAGAATAAAGGAGTAAAAGTGAAAACTTATCCTGTAATGACATACAGCTATTTATTAGCAAAGAAAACAAGGAAGGGAGACAAGAAGAATAAGTCTGTGGGAGGGTGACTCTTAGTCCCACCTCATTAGCTTTCCACAGGGAAGGACTTGCTAGGGTCATCCTGACCTCTCTCCCAGCATTTCTCGGTCCCCACTCCATAGTCTAGAGATAGAGTTATGTGACTGAAGAAGGTGAGAAAATACATTCTTTATTCTTGCCCATTGCCGTTGGGTGATCTTCGCTTCTACATGCCGTAAGTTTTAGAGGCATGGTCCATTTGGAGAAGCTTTGGGGTATTTTAGCATGGTTAGTGACTAGATGGATAAACTGAGTTCTGGAGTACAGCATTAAGAAACCCACTGTTACTATAGAGCTAAGCCAAACTCCCCACACAGCCTGTTGGTCTCCGTCTGTGGGACTGATGGGTCTATCTCTCTATCATTGCTACATTTGCCAAGAAAATAGAGAATCCATCTATTGCCCTCATAAAACTCCCAAAGTAAATGGTGAAATGTTTTATGGGGAGTTTTTGGTAGACTTGTTGATGTGGACTGCTCATGTTCTGCCCCTGGGAAGTGAACAGCTCCTTTCAGTCTCGTTGGAAGATAATAATTCCTTTGTCACGTTTTGAATCACATGCTCTAACCCTTTGACAACACACAGCTGGTCTAATATAGATTCTACCTTGAAGCCAAATTTGGGGATCTGCACTGACATAGGCAGTGGTTAACTACCATATTAGCTCACTCTAGAGAAAGGAATTCTCTCTAGAATAGAACCAAACAAAGGCGAGTACTAAATCTTGGATTTGCAATATTTATTATTTCTTCAGTGTACAATGGATTCTCCAAAATATATATTACTCTAAAAATTGCAGAGATTATGTAGGCTGAAAACACAAGTCTCCATGATTTATAGAAATTCTTAGAAATTGTATTACCAACTCATCAATATTGTTAATATTATGCATTCATGATGTTTTATGATAAAAATGTTGCTTTTGAAAACATTGTTTTCTTTGTTTTTCTGAAGAGAGGATGTTGTGAATTTATACTTCTGTCCTCTTTAAAGTGATCACACCATATGCCACTGTTTCAGCTTTAGAAGCGCCTAGAATTTTGGATGTGTTTCCAACAGAAGAGGGGTGTTTGGCATTAACTGCTAGAACTGCTGAGCAGTACTAATCTATCTATAGTAAATATGTTCAGTTTTCTTATGTAATAAAACAGATTGAAATTGTCTCAAAAAAGAATGTGAGGCGACATAATTTATAATTGTAAGGCTGGAGTATCAATGTAAAAGAAAGATAGCTATCGATTGATCCATTTACTAAATATTTATAAAGCAACTAATATACGCTAGTCTTAGGCCGTCAGCTGGGGGTATGATTCTGGACATGATAGAAAACGATGCTACTTCCATTTCATTCTAGCAGTAGGATATGAAAACTAAATAAATACCTACCGACATATTTTTGTGCATGTGTGAAGGTACCATCCAGTAGTAAATACATATACACACTCAGGGATGGAAATGAACTCAGGCTACTGAGCCTTCAGGATATTTAACTCTGGACCGTGCTTATTTGGGTCACAAAGTCTCAACTATTTGTTTTCAAGACTGAACCCCAGAGTTTAGATAGTAGCTTTGAGACAGAGCTAGGTCTGTTGGAACCTGGTTGTGCTGCTTCGCTTTACTTTTGGAAGATCTCATCTTATGCCACCCTGTTTACCTTCCTTGTTACTGATATAGTTTATTCAGGCCTACACTCCTGTCTTTTGACCCACTGAACTTTCTGTCCTCTGTGTGCTATCTGCTGTTTAACCCTAGTTTTGATACTCGACTGCCATGGGCCATGTCTACATCTATTTGTAGCTGATTCAGGGCTGGACTCTTGTGCCCTGGACTTTTTTCTTGCTCTGTCCACCCTGGGGCTTCTAAATGACAATTACTGTCAATAGGCTTTGGATATAACCACTACCCTATCTTTATTTCAGCCCCCTTTATCCATCCATCACTCTCTTAATACTAAAGAAAGAAACTGTCACTTGCTTAGAGCAACAAGATTTGAAAGCTATTAAAGTATTTATTGCTAGACTATTGATATTATACTCAGGTATAAATTTTAGGGAAATAATCTTCTGTATTTGAGCTGCAACAGCCTTCTTGTTGGCATGCAGTTAGAGTGTAAAGCAGTGGGTATGGTATATTTTTGGTAAGTGATTTTAATGGACTGGAGTCCAAGTTTAGAAGCACCCATGGATTATCCAATATTTAATTTAGAAAACTCGATTTAGGGCTAAATGTTGTTGAAATAGAGTGTTTTGCTGATTTTGCTCTACATCCACTCCCATTTAAAATGCTTAGGATTTTTCTTTGTTTGCTATTAATTTTTTCAATTAAATTTCACAGCTATTTTTTTCCAAAAGAGAAATGTTGTCAAAGTAATAATGGGAAAAGAACTCTTCGTCTTTTCCAAAGGGAAGGTTGTCACAAAACTTGACGTCCTGAAAAACTGAGACTTTTGTAAGGGCTGTTGATGAGATTTTTGTTCTTTGGGCCAAAATGTCAGATGCTGGTAATGAGCCAGATTGTCCCCAGTGCTCAAGTCACTGTGGAAGCTCAGCACAGCCAGCTGGGTTCAGCCAGCCTTGAGGAACACTGCAGGAGTCCCCTGTGGTGAGGCTGAGCAGGGAACTGAAACAAAGAAGTGAAAGGTTGGCTTCAGTCTCATGAGTCACATCTACTCTCTTCACACATTGATGTCACTAAGGAGAACAAGTATGAATGAACAGTCTAATTGCTTTTAAACACTCATAGTAACATCAGGACCAGAGTAAACAAAATAAAAACCATGTGGATTCCCAAATGAGGCAACAGAGTTTAAAGACCAAAAACAAAGGGTAGGGTGAAGGCTTTCCATCTCCATATTAAAATTCTGAAGGCAAAAGTTAACAAATGTAAATAGAACAAAGAAACATAGAATATGCTCTTCAGACAAGGTTGAAAAACTAGAACTATTCTCACCTTTCTATCGACTTTCTTTTCTCTAAGAATGCAAATGAGAGATAAATTCGATCTCTTCTATTTTGGTAAACAGTTCTGGAGAGAAGAGAGATTAACTGAAAAAGCAACTGTTGGTGAACACATGTGTCCACTAAAATACAGAACATGAATAATTTGGCACTACCAAAGTATTCTATCTAAATGCAGCTCATTTAGTGACTATTTATTCTCTGAGAAGATGAAATTCACAAAGAACTGCTTTCTTCCTGTTGGCAAAAATTAAAGAAAAAAGTAATGCATGCTCGTGCTCCTAATGGCCGGTCTAAGAAGCGGGGGTGGAGTGATGAATAGAATCCGATTAGAAGTCCTTGGATAGTTCAAAGCAAAACCGATGTTACACAGTCCTGACCTAAACGTGGGGACAGACTTGAAGTTATGGCTTTGCACAAAAAGTGAACATTTATGAGGAGGCGAGCAACAACATTCTTGCCACTTTTTAAGTTGGTCACAAAGGGATGACTGTAACTGTTTGTGTGACAGGACGGACTAGTGACTTTGACTTCATGGGTTGCCTGAAGTAATTTTGTCTCTAGGAAGAAAAAACACTAGATTCCAGTGAGTCCCTGCTCTAGGTCAGGCCCCGTGCTGGGCATTCTGAAGCATAGACAAGTATTTTGACGAGCAGAACTGTGTCTTCCTCATCCTCAACACCTTGATGCCAATGTGCCAGCCAATGTAGACAAGCAAAAAATAGTTACTGAGTAAGAGCTTTTATTTAACCTCACAACCACCACAGGAGGAAGGCATTTTTTTATTTTCGAGTATCCTAATCTAGGACAAATTATATAATCTATCCAAGGTCACACAGCTCAGGATTACACAGGATGACACTTTCTACGCCACCATAAAGACTCTCCCTAAAAAAGCCTTATTCTTCTCACTTTGATAATGTGGAAATTAATGACCACAAGTATTAAGTGAGTAACCCATGGAACGACCCAAGCTGCACAATGCTTTACAAAGGTTGCTGATTCAGGCAAAACCTCTTCCCCCATGAGCAGCCAACCAGCTAAGGTGAAATTCTTTCATATCATAAGTTAATAGGTCCTTATTTCTGGAATAAACATTATAGGATTGTTTAACTAGTGGTTCTCAATCTTTCTTCCCTCCCCCTGGCGCCTAATTCAATCAAGAATCCACCACCAAAAGGTCCATTTTCATTTTGCAAATCAGAAAACTGGGCCCCAGAGATGTCCACTGTGTTCCCAGTACCATATGGCTGGTCAGTGGTAAGGCCAAAGGCAAAACTCAAGTTTCCAATATTCTTCCAACACTGTATAAAGTACGTGAGCAGCCTGTATTTTAGAACAAAGATGAGAATAGATCTCGGGATACTCTCTCGTGAGAAGACAATGTTACTTGAAAACAGTTTCTGAACGTGGAATTTGGGGAGGAATTATGAGCAATAGCAGAAAGATGGGAAATCTTCATAGCTACGAGGTGTTAGCCAATACACCTGCCGCTGTTCAACAACTCACTTTTCGAGTCCTCATTTCCTTCCTTCCCAGTAAAATTGATCCCACCCTATTCTTAAAATAATTCTTATAGAGGCAGGAATTTTATCAAGTATCAAGCATGAAAGTTATTATTAAATCCACTCTCTGGATCCTTTCTGTAGTTGGCCCGGGACTCATTATTCAAAGTTATTGCCTGAGTCCTAGAGCGCTGAGTCTGCCCAGTGCCATGTATCCCAGTTGCCAGAAATAGACTTTTATTTATTCCTGTGTCCTTGATTTGCTCTTTCAAGTTCCTATCCAGGCCCAATGGGTTGCTCATTCCCAGTGTCTGAGACTAGGCATAGGCCTCCCAGATGAATCTCTAACACTTCTTTTTGTCTACTGGTAGTGACAAACTGCCACCATTTAGAATGTAAGTCTTTGTCAGTGACTGTGACTTTAGTTCACTGAGCTCCTTTGATTGCATAGTTTCTAAAGGTCTCTCCATCGTTTGTTAGGGCTTCCTCAAGGTGAGAGTAAACTAGCTCCCAAATTCTCCTTTCTTTCTTCCCTGGCCACATTTTCCTCAATCCATTTGAGTTTCTATACTAAGTTCTCTGTTACAGGCCGAGAGGAAAAAAAATACACTACATTGAGCATGGAGCAACACCAATCCCAATTTTAAATGCTACAGATTAGTATTAAAGTGATAGGTATGTGTCAAAAGTGTTAAACTTTTTGTCAGCAGTATCTCATTTAGTCCCAGTAAGGTTATGATATCGATAAGACATTTATCCCCTATTTTCAGATGAAGACTATGCATAGAAAGATTAAGTGTATAAACAGAATAACAATGAATTCTTTAAATGCCAAGATTTGAGAGAGGAAAGCTGATCTTTAATGAGAGGAAGAAAGGTTATAAAGGCATTAAAAATATGCTAATAATAATGATATGATTAATAATAATAGTATGGTTAGAATAGATGAACCAGTTATTTTTATTAGACCTTTTTTATTTTTGAGGAAATTAGGGACATCATGTAATGAGGTGGAGTTTGGTTACAAAACCAGGGAGACCTAAACTCCTGACGATTTTCTCTTATCCAATACATAACGGTGGTGGTGGTTAAACTGTCCTTGCCTTCAAGTTTATCCTTTCCAATATTAGCAAGCCCAACTCAGTCTTCAGTGGTTTGAAATAGTATTTATATCACCTGTGGAAAGCCATTGATGACATGCTTTTGGAGAAACAGTAATAAGAGAAAACATTTGGGACCAAGCCTAGGTACTGTTCCAAGTATGGTAAGAACCTTTTTTTTTTTAACCTAAAGCAGGCCTGACTCAACTGCTTTTAAATGCAATTTTAAAGTGATGCTGTATTGTATCAAACATGTTTAAAATTATATAATTTAGAATAATAAAAAGTGCCGTTTGAGATTTGACTGGCTTTTTACATTACCATGAGAAAAAAATCTTTTCTGTGTTTTCAGATTCAATCCTGTGGCCAGGCCATTTTTAAGGAAGAGTTATTTAGTATAATGCTCGCTTAGCCCCTGCTTTTGTAAATTGTGCCTAATGACCAGGATCCTTCTTAAAAAAAAATTAGAGAATTTTGTTTGGGGTGGGAGCCATCTTCCACTATTCTTAAAATTGGCAGTGCTATTCGTTGTGCTGCCTCTGTTCTTTTCTTCAAACATATCCGCCTCATTTCTGACGTTTCTGAATTCAAGTTCTCTCGCACTATTTCCTGAGAACTGAAGGTCTTTTGATTCATTGTCTTTCTAATCCCAAGGCATTTCTTTTCTTTGTCATTAAACATTTGGTGAATCTTTCCCAAGTAGTGAATTACAATTTTTATTAATAAAATGTTAATTGTTAAAAAAATTACTCCCACCTGGAAACTTTCTCAGGCAGTTTTAAAGACAATTCTGCAAGTGAGGAGCACACTTTTTGAACTGTGAAACCAGTTACAGGGTGTTATGAGCTGAATTGTCACAAATTCATATGTTGACATCTAAACCTCCAGTACCTCAGAATGTACCTGTATTTGGAAATAGGGCCTTTAAAGAGTTCAGTGAGGTTAAATGATGTTATTGGGGTGGGCTATAATCCAATGCAAACCATGACCTTAGAGGAAGAGGAAATTTGAACTCAGACAGGCACAGAGGGAAGAGAATGTGAAGACTGGGAGAAGCCTGCCAGGCATGAGAAGAAACAAATCCTGTTGACACCTTACATTTGGACTTCTAGCAAACTGTAAGCAAATACATTTCTGGGGTACTTCCTTAGGGCAGGCTTAGCGAGTAGCACACCAGGTAACTTTGGTGATAAGTGTTTTTCTGTAATACTAACTTGTAGACATAGAGAAAACACCCAAAGCACCGGTGACAGTGAAGGGTCATGGCACTTTGTTCTGTAAATTTGTAAATTCTGGAATGTGAGAGATCATTTAGAAAAGAAACTAAACTGTTATTCTTCAGCCAAGTTGTTTTCATTTGTTTGAGAAATACAGTGATTTCCCTTGATCCAAGTGAATGCTGATAGCAATCACCTAGGAAAGGGGATCTGTGCTCCCTCTGAGAACATAAGTATGCGGGCTGTCAGTCAGAAGTTCAGGGAGAAAGACACTCTGAGCTCATAAGGCAGGGGCGTCCAACCTTGTGGCTTCCCTGGGCCACATTAATGATAGCTGATGAGCTAAAAAAAAAAAAAAAAAGGGCCCATGCATAATTTTTGTAATGTTTTATGAATGCTTACGAATTTGTGTTGGGCCACACTCAAAGCCGTCCTGGGCGGCATGCAGCCCACGTGCTGCAGTTGGACAAGCTTGGCACAAGGCAGACTAACCTGGAGATCCAGCTCAGGGCATGTACTGAGTGTCTGCATGAAAACAACAAACCAATTGTATAATCTTGTCCTTTGCTTATAGGAAACTGCATGGCTCCTGTGTATGAATTTCAAAAAGTGACCTTGGGAGACAAATTGGAAGTTTTTTTGAGATTAAATCATTTTCTGCATTTCTTTTGAGAATTCAATTGAAATATTTGCTTTCAAAGGGTTTTGAGGGGGCAAAGAAGAGTTCATGCAGAAAATTTTCAGCATAGTTTCTGTAATAGAACAGGAAGAGTCCATCCACTCAGCATTCGCAGAGCCAAACACTAAACACCAAGAATTGCTGTGGAGAAAGACTGGCTATTTTATTATGAGTGTGCCACCAGGAGGGTGGGAAGCTAATGCCCACAAGGCTGAGCTCTCAGATCCAGTGATCAGAGTGGATTTTTTAAAAAAATATATGGGGAAACTGGTATGCGGAAGTGCTGGTGGGACGAGTTCTAATCAGAGGACCTTGGAGCTTGGCCATTTTATGTTAAGGGATGTTAACACAGGATCGTCCTGGAAAATTGAACTTTCTGCTTCTGAAAGGGTTCTTGTGTTCAAATTCTGGTTGTCTTAGTTCTTTGGTTCCGTGTGTGTATGTGCGGTGGGGGGAGACTTTAGTTCCACATGCACCTAGAAGATCGAAGTTCTCTCCTCTGCGCAGGCTTCCACTGCATGACCTGTGGTTTTGGTTTATTTTCTCTGCAAAGCAACTCAGTATCTTATTAAACAGGGTAGGACCACTTTGAGCTGGTTCTGTGGTTACATTTCTATATCTATCCTTGGTTGATTTTGCTTTAATAAAAAAATCTGTTTTTTGGCCAACATGAATGTCAAAACTTTGAAATTGTTCTGTGCGTTTGTAGTTTGTTTTTGGTAGCAATATACCATGATGAAAGAAATATATATAGCAAAAGATTAACATCATACTGTCTTGTGTTCAAGTCTTCCTTTGATTTATAATAAAGAAGAGAGTTGATAGTAATAACATAAACAGCAATGCTTATCAAGGGCTTATTAATTGTTAAGTTAACACTTTATTTCCATTATTTTATTAATCTTTATAAAAATCTAGTTTAGATTTTTATAAATGAATTGTGTAAATGACAAAAAATGTCTTGAGAAGTTAAATAATTTTTCTCACATTCACAAAATGGATAAATGGCAGAGGAAGATTTGAACCTAGGTCTCTATGATTCCAGATCATAAATCTCCAATCACTCAATTATGCTTTAAAATATAATTCTTAAGAGCATGAAGCTTAGAATTAACACATGTACAGAAAAGATGTTTAGTAACTGGAGCAGAATCATTTAGTGTAAGAGATCCATACAAACTAATAATTTACCACTTAATTATGGCTTTCATTCACCAATCTCAAAACTTTATTGTAAACATATTTTGGAATCCATGTTTCATGGTGGCTGTGTTATTTCACTTAAAAGGTAAAAATTTAAACATTATAAATGATCACTGTAAACCTACAGCAGGTTACTGGACTGAATCAGTATGTTTAACTCTTTTACCTTCACAGATATCATTGAAATGACAATAAAGAAACATGCAAAATAATATATTTACAGAAGGATTATACCTGGTGAAATGAAGTAAGGCTCAGAGTTGGCTAACAGTGCACCATAGATTTTCCTAAATTTCTAGAATATTCAGGGTAATGAAATTACGTGAATATTTAAACCGAGTAGAGCTCAGATCATGCACATAAGAGAAATACAATAGCATAGAAGTCATTATTTCTTCCTAAGAATAGAATATCAGGAGACTTCTGGGCTTTGAACGAGTAGGTACAGTGAACCAAGAGCTGGGATGAAGTATTGTATTGAAAAACTATGAGGTGAAAAATAGCATAAGTAAACTTCCTTCTTTTCCAATCACAATCCTAGATGCCATGTAATTGTCTTCACCATGAAACCAAGGAGACATTGTCCAAGGAACTGAACAATCTACTTGGAATGATCTAACCCTTAGAATGGAGACTGGTTTCCCAGAGTTGACCCCTACTAAAATTTGGCATACTCCTTACTCACACATACAAAATAAATCCTACCCACCAACATGCCCAGCGTAGGTACCCAGACCTAGTGATCAGCCATCTCATTCATGAGAGGTATCTACAAAGAGAAGAGAGATACTGGTTAATGCAGAAAATCTCCAATGTCTACCAGTGCCCATCTACTTTGATCCTTACTCAAAAAATAAATGCACAACCTACCTTACTAGACCTTTGCAACAATATAAAAAGTTCTAATATTAAAACATGCCACATTTTTACTAGAGAACCCAAGATTAATCTAGGAAAGAGAAATTACTTTAAAAGTAATTTTTAGTGTTCATAGAAAGCTTAAGGGGATGTATTATATCCATGAAAACAATTGATAATATTCACTGAGTTTCTAGTACATGTGCCATGCTCTGTGCTAAAAAGATTATGTGAATCATCTCATTTAACTTTCTAACAACTATTATTCTCCTCAGTTGCAGATGAAGCAATGAGACCCTGAAAATTAACTTCCCAAGTTTATACCTAACTAGATATAAAGTCTATAAAAAGAATAGCAATTAAAATATTTCAGCAGAATAAACTAATGCAAAATGTAAGGAAAACTAAGGTAAGAGAGCAGGATCAGTACCATGCTCTATTTTTATATGACATTTGAGATAAAAAAATTTTTAAAAATACTTTTAAAAGATTTTGGCAAAAAGGAGAAGGGGGAGGATCAGAAGAATGAGGAAAAGCAGAACTTTGTGATTTCTTTCCCAAGTCTAAATTTTTTTCTATCTGGCCTTTAATAGAAACAGCTTGTTGATATTTGATATAGAGGATCAATACAGAAGGGATATCTTCTAGCTAATGGAAATTCTAATAATAGAAAGAAAAATGGAGAGGAGAAGATAATCAATGAATTTATGAAAAAGAAATTCCCAGAACTTGAAAGGGTTCACCACAGAACAGCAGTGGGAAGAGTACACACACACACACACACACACACCCCTTACAGTGAAATGTGTTTTAGTGAACTATCTGAATACCAAAGATAAAGAAAACATGACAAACACTTCTACAAAGTAAAAAAGAGAGAGAAAGCTCGCTAAAAGAGAAATGAAAATATTCTCTTTCATTGGGATCCCAATTCTTGTCAACATTTCTTAATACTAGAAGTTCTGAGGTCGATACTGCACCACCATTATGCAGACAGATGTTGGGCATGTAGTAAGTGAAAAATAAATAGTTGTTGAACAAATGAAACAGAAACCATCATCAAGCTAACCAAGAAGTGAACTGGCTGTGGGAATCTTTTTTTTTTTTTTTTTTTTTGGCTTTTTGGTATGTGGGTAGCTCCCTGGCTGGGAATCGAACCCAGGCCGCAGCACTGACAGCGCCAACGCCGAAGCCTTAAGCCACTACACCATCAGGGAACTCCCTGCCTTAAATCTTAAGCACCTAAGTGTCTGCTAGGTCTGTGCTGGCCCTGCAACCCTTTGAGACCCTCAGCTTAGTAAAAAGGGACACCGACAACTCTCTTAACTACTTTTCCAGTATTTCCTCTTTCTTCTTGTATTTTAAGGTCTCTTTTCAAAACAAATATTTTTAAGAAATCTTTTACTGTAGGCATTCTTCTATATGATTTTTCTAATCAAGAAGTGAATGGATGGATGGTTGAAACAAGGTCTAGACACACTCATTTTTTTAACTTGATCTCATCCACCAGTAAGAAACACTGGGACAAATGTATGTATCTGAAGGTTCTGTAGTTCATTTGTCTTTGTGAATCTTTCACCATGTCCCTACCACCTTATACAAAATAAAATAGTTTTAGGATTATAAAAGATTTGTGATATAAGTATTAATTCAGCTATTTTTTCTTTTTGATTTGTAGTATTTGATTTGTAGTATTCAATTGAAGTACAATTTTTAAACACACAAATTTATTTAAAAATAAATTCAGACTAATTTGACATCAGTCAAAATGGCATTTCTTTACATATTAAACACAAAAAGACAGCTATTAAGAAATAGGATTTATCGCTCATCAAACCCATTTTTCAGGTTCAAAGAGGAGCTATAATTTGCCTAAGGACACTGTAACAGATACTAAGTAGTAGGTGAGATTCATACAACCTTCAGCAGACACATAGGATAAATTGTCGGAATTCAACATTCACATTCTAAATATCACTGTGAGGTCTATAAATAATTCTCCTTTTTTTAATATCAAGGAGAAAAAAGGTATAAATTTAATATATATGATTGGAAAGTATCATCACTTTTGGACTTTGAAATTTGTAGTTTTCAGTAAAGTTGGGTTAGCAGGATAATGGGGTTGGAGCTTTTCAGTGGACAGTACATCAGGAGAAAACAGGAAATGTGAGTATTTGTTATTGTTTTTGTACAAAACCAAACTGCACTATAAAGAAACAATTTCAGAAACACATAGTAAGTCAGTGGCAAAACATAGACCAGAAATTGGAAGTTCATACCTGGGCCTTACCTGTGATTTATTTGCTAAACAAGATCCAGGAAATGGGATTGATTTTGGGGTCTTTTCCCTTCTTTATAACACCATTTACAAAATTGTAGTGGCAAAATGTTCCTTTAAAACCCAGTAAAGTGTGAAGTTCAGCCAGTTTGCTTTTTATGTGCTAAATAGTTTTCTCTAGTCTATATTTCATTGTGCTATATTTATGGATTTATTATTATACACTAAGCACTTTTTTGAAATTATGTTGGTGTTTCGTCTCTGAAATATTCTTCAGTAAGTCTATCAAATTTATCCCAATTCTGGTTTAAGTCTTCAGATACCAAAATGCTTTCTCAAAGTGTCTGACAATGACATAAGCTGAATACATTTGCTTTTGCAGACATCATGCTGCACAGATATAGACCCACTGCTTTTCTGGACTTAGAGAAACCAGGACTCTTTAAATACCCATTGTACAAGGAGATAATTACCAGCATTTTAAACAAATAAGTGGGAAAAGATGATGGAGATTCAAAGTAATGTAGTATGTGTACAATACATGTAATAAAAACCATTCAGTGTCTCACCTACTATGTGGAAACTCAGTTGTAACCTACATACACATTCTGATCATTAAAAATGTGTTTACAGCTTTTAATACTATTGGTCCTTCCAAATCATTCATTAACAGAAGCATCATGCAGCTTTTGAAACTATTCATATGCTCTGAATTTCATCACAGGCCTAAAGAGCAAACCAACCATTAACTGCTGATATCAACTAAATCTTTAGGGGCCGTTAGCGTGGTGTCAATGAAGCTTGGAATTAGCACGATTAATGGGGGAAAGAGGAAACTTGGGCTTACTCTTCGGTTGAAAGAATTGGCCCATCTGGAACTCAGTTGACAACATTGTATTTTAAAATGATTTTTAATAAGCTATCTCACACATGCTAATACAAAATTTTCTCTTTTTTGTTATCAAAAATTGCTAACTGCTTAATATCTGAAAATAAGGCCTGCTTCCCTAGCAAGGAATTTTTATACACATGAAAAGTATGAAAACACACATCATACAGACTTTCTCTTTATCAGTGTGTAAATATTCCTATAGAATAAACAAGATTTTGCATAATCTAGTTTTTATTTTCCACAAAAAGATATTCACTGACTTTTATAATTTAATTATATTTATGCTGATAGGAAATATCCTGCCTGCAGTCTAGATGGGATTTGCCTTTCTCAATTTTCAGGCCTAGTTGCTTATTTCATGGGTTTTCTGAGAGTAAATTTCTTAAATTTGGTGTTTAAGACATCTCATTCTTTTTAATTGTATTACTAAAGATTTATTACTATTGAAACTGTACAGACTAGGAGAAAACATATCCCTCACATTAAAAGAGAATTAGATATTTTTTCTGAGTTCTTAGGAATTTATTTCTGTAATCTTTTTCCTTCTTATTTTCATCTGATGGAATAATTAAGCAAATTTTTGTGACTTATGAGATATATTTTCATGGTTTTATTTTAAAATCACATATTTAAGAACTTAATACTGATATATTTATTTATCAATTTATTCCTATTTAATCTGTATTCACGTACTTGGCTCACTGAATGAACAAATCCATTACAGACTGACAAAATTTTTAAATTCAGGTTTAAAAATACTATACTTCACCTTCGAGAATTTTAATAATAAGCTTATTAATTAAAAAGTATTTCAAAAGTGGTTGAACATTCATGGGTAAAATTACCATTTTCTCTAAAATGTTTATTAAGATTGCATATGGGGTAGTGCTATTTACTCCGTGTCTCTGAACTGAACCACCTCTTAGAATCCTAGGTTGTTTTATTGCTAGAGCTCACCTTCCACTTTTAGGTAATGAGTTCTATCTCTACTACCCTCCAAACACTTAAACAATTCTCGTGTTATCCATCTCCACACTGCCCCAGACCTGGCTCCAAACAACAGTATTTCTCAGCCAGAATATGAAACAGCCTATGGTCTTTTACCCCTTTCTTTAGCCTTATCATTTTCCAATATACCTAAATTCCCTATCGGAGTGACTTCTCCAAATAATCTTCATTCACTCACTCCAAATTCTTTATTCACATTCTAATTCCTACAGAATAATATCTTAACAGGATAGTATTACAGTATTTTGTAAGTGTAACTTGTTCAGCCGTATCTTTTATTCTTCTCAGCTTTCAATAAATGGTTTGTAGTTAACCAAGCTCCCACTGCAATTCATGCATCTACTTACTTGTTCCCACTATCTAGAATAATTTTTCTCTCAGCATTTATTTGGAAGCCTATAACTTACGTTTTAAAGTTATATGTAAGTATGGTGTATCTTCAGGAGTAGTGGAATGAGGACCTTGACATATTACCAAAAATAACCATTTCAAAACTCTGGAAATTAACCAAAGACATACAACAAAGTGGTTTTTTTTTTTTAATGTGCGAGAAAAACTACTGTAGTTTGGTAATGACAGTGGAGTATGTGGTTCTTTAACTTGCGCCTGCACAATTCTGCCAGGGCTCATCTGGTCTGAGGCTCCAGAGAGAAGATTCACACCCAGAGGCTGGCATTGTCACAGACACTAGCCATTGGTGGCAAATAATTGTTGAAAGTTAATGCTTCCACTGACTCAGGTGGTAATGCTACTTGGGATAAGCAAGGGACCAGTCAAACACTTAAAAGGGAGACCTAGGGAATGAGTGATTATGGAGCTTTGAAAAGCTTCAACATATTCCTGGTAATAGAGTAGACTCTGTTCACGTGCAGGGCTGCATGCATTTTCAGGAAATAAGGAAGGTGATGATCTCAGTTAGTTACTCCTACCTGGCAGACCATGAGACACTTTACAAGAAGAAAAGTGAAGGCCAAAACAATCATGTAAATTGCCTAAACTTTGAATGCATGCCACAAAGCACACACAGATTCCCTCAGCAAATGTGGAATCCTTACTGGCTCATGATGTTTAAAGAAAAGTCTTGCCCTGTATCTAGGTGACTGCTAAGCTCTGCCTAGGAAACTGGGTTTTAAAATAATAATAGTAATAAATAGGCAGATATTTTAGTGTGTGGCTACCATAGAGAAGACTTTTTCTACAGAATTAATCCAGGCAAGTCACTGAAAAAAAAAAAAGGAAACAAAACCAAATAGCTCGGGAATATGAGAATCCACAATTTCTACAATAATTGAACTAAAATATTCAGTATTCTTTAAAATTCTGAGTTATACCAAGAAAAAGGAACTAGCTCATAGGGAGAAAAAAAAACAGCCAATAGAAACTATCTCTGTTTAAGTCAACAATTATAAATATGCTTAAAGGACAAAAAGAAAGTATGTTTATATAATTAAAGGAACTTATGACACCGAAGACTCACTAAGTAGAGAATGTGAACAAAGAAATTAAATGATGAAAAAAATAAAAATTCTGAGGTTAAAAAAAATAGTAACTGAAAATAAAATTTTGACTTGAAGTTCTTGACTGTGTACATTTGAGTTGGCAGAAGAATCATTGAATATGAGGATAAGTCAATAGAGATTATACAGTCTGAAAAACTAAATGAATAATCAATGAAGAGGAAAATTAACAGATCCCGAGAGACCTGTGGGATACCATTACTGTACACCCGCATGCACACACACACACACACACACACACACGCGCACGCAATCTGACAGTAAAGTTCATGAACTCATCCTAGAAAAAGTGCTCCATACCTCACTGCTGAATATCACTATGGTCACCTTTGAAGTGCTCTGTTTGGGAAGCTATGCACTGACTCCAGTGCCTAGTCCACCTTTCAAAGCCATTTTGGAACTCTTTTTCATGAACTTAATTGTCAAACCTCATACAACAAAAATATATATTTGGAATTCCAAAAAGAGAGGAGAGAAAAAGAGGAATAGAAAAAAAAATTATAAAAAATAATGGCCCAAAACATTCTAAATTTGATGAAAAACATTAATACATATAACTAAGAAGCTCAACAAATTCCAAATATGATAAACTCAAAGAATTCCATGCCTAGACTCACCACAAACTATCAAAAGACAAAGACAAAATCTTGAATGAAAAATGAAAAAAAAAAACAACCCAACAAATGACACATTACAGACAAGGAATCTGCAATAAGATTGACAGCTGCCTTCTCATCAGACACAATGGATGCCAGAACCAGTGGGATATGTTTGAAGTGCTGGGGAAAAATGTCTACCAACCAAATAAAGATATTCCCAGATAAATAAAGATTGAGGAAGTTTGTTACTTATAGACTTGCCTTGCAAAATATACTAAAGGAAGTTCTTCAGGCTGATAAGTAGCTAAAATCAACAACAGCAACAAAATTACCTATAAAGATAATTACATAGATAAGCACAAAAGGTACTCTATAAATATATATTATATTCTACTCTTAACTGATTCAAAAGGCAACTACAGAAAACACTATTTATGATCTTGTATTATCGGGCTTCAAACATATTCAATTGTTTGCATCACAATGATAACACAAAAAAGTAAGCAAAGATTCTACATACTATTTGAAGTAAGGCGCTATCAGTCAGAAACAGGTTGTTTTAAATTAAGATGCATTTTGCGATTTTCAGATCAACCTAAGAAATGCTAAAAATAACTACCAAAATCATTCAAAAGTGTATAGAAAAAAAGCAATTTAAATGATATACTAGAAAATATCTATGTAACACAAAGGGAAGCAGTGGAGGAAGAACGGAAGAACAAAAGAGATATGAGACATAAAAAATTAATAGTAAAACAAATATAAATTCAACCATTTCACCAAGTACCTTAAATATAAAATAATTATAACTGTAATCAAAATGTAGAGATTATCAGACTGAATAAAAAGATAAAATCCAACTAAATGCTGTCTCTAAGACACAGACTTTAGAGTCATATAAACAAGTAGGTTAAAATTAAAATGATAAGAAACATGCCATGTAAACATTACCTGTTAGCAATTTGGAGTGGCTACACTAACATCAGACAAAATAGATTTTATGATGAAATGGTGTTACTAGCACCAAATAGACACATATTTTAATGATAAATGGGTTCATCATGATGATATAATAATTATAAACATATATGAACTGAATAACAGAGCCCCAAAATATATGAAACAAAAATTGGCAGAATTGAAGGGAGAACTATAAAAATAATTCATCAATAACAGCTGCAGGCATCAATACCTTATTCTCAATAATTGATAGAACAACCAGTCAGAAAATAAGCAAGATATGAAAGAGTTGAACAACACTGCTAAACAACTTAACCTCACTTACACCTATAGAACACTCTAACAGCAGAACTTATTCTTCTGAAGTTCATATGGAATAGTCTTCACAATAGATCCTATATTAGGTCATAAAACCAGTTTAATAAATTTTGGAGGATTGAAATCATGGAAAGCATGTTTTTGGATCAAAATAGGATTAGTTAGTTAGAATCCAATCATGTAATTAAATTAGAAATAAATAGCAATGAAATCTAGGGAAATCACACATGTTTAGAAATTAACACATGTGATCCAAGGCAATTTTGAAAGTTAACATGTAATGAAAGAATCTTGCAGTTATTAAGTGCCTACTCATTTACTTATTTATTTATTCCACAAATATTACTGATCTTCTATATTTGTAAGACACTGTATTGAACATTGGGCATACAATGAAGTGAAAATAGATACGGTGCCAAATATAATGACTTGTTACATTATAATATAAAAAATAGCACAGTTACCCAAACTTAAATTCTCAGAAGTTTTATCATTGCAGAAGTTTTCCTAAAAAACATGGAAAGAACACAAAATAGTGAGAGTGAGTGCATGTACACTAAGCTTCTTAGAGGTCCAAGTCTGTTGGCTAATTTCCATATCCCCATGGCAGACACATGTCTGGCATATAGTGCAAGCATGAATGAAAAAAATAAATGAATAAATGAATAATTTTTAAGAATCTCTCTTTGAGAGACCCCAGACAATGACCTGGAAGTTAAAAAAATAATGTTCCCTCTTTTTAAAAATTCCAATCTCTAAGCCATCTCAGGAAGTCCAATGAGAATCTTAAAAATTAATTGAGCTTCCAAGCAAGAGTATAAGTGTTTCTGTTTTACATGGTAATTTTAGATTACTTGCACTCTGGGAAACTTTAAATTAACTGTCATGGAATGATGGTGAGCATGAGAAAACTTCATACCAAGAGACACAGGACAAACTGGAACAACTTGGAAATAAGATGTTATTTATTTGTGTATGCGGGTGGGCACATGGTTCTCAAGATGAATGATCCTGAAACTTAAGAGTGCTTCAGAATCACCTGGAGGACTTCTTAAACACACATTCTGGGCCCTTCTCCAGAGTTTCTGATGCAATAGTCCTGAGGCAGGGCCAGAGGACTAAGGTTTATGCTGGTGGTCATAGACTTAGGTAATCTATAGAGGGCTTGCCTTGTTTCTTCTAATGTCCTCTCTCAGGTACGTGCTATATTTGTCATTAAGCTTGAGGCTAGGAAGCATTAATTTGCTTTAACTTTGTGTATTCTCTAGTGTTGGAAACAACTGCTGAACCTTTTACTTCATTGCTGACCATCCAATCCTTTTTAGACTGTCCAAATTGGCTTTCCACCAAACTACCCTTTGCCTTGTGAGAGAGGTAGGCAGAATTTGGGGAATTAAGGAAGCTGCAGAAACTAGTATGGATCTTCCATGTAATGTTTTATATTGTGTTTAGATGGCAAAGGACAGCAGGACAACAAGAGATATTTTGTTTGTTTTTGTGGCTAACGAGTCTTCTTAGACTTTAAGTTTCTAAAGTCATCACCATGCCTTCATAACTTTCAGCGTATATTTTTACACATTTTTATCTCCAGTTTTACAATATTTCTGGGGGAAAGCAGAGAATACTGTAGCCTTTTCATATATCAGGTAAAGGAGTTTCAAAAAGAGTAAATGACAGACTAGATAGTCTGAAAATAACAGCATAGTTCATTCATCTTTTATAGGCTATGTGGTCTGACATTAGTAAATTACTTAACATCTAAGAGGCCTTTGTTATTTCAATGGAGAAATGGAGATAATTTACTTCATAGGTTGGTCCTGAGGATTAAAGAAGATAAAACATGTGCTCAATTTATGTTAATTATTATCATCATCATCAAATGCAGGTCTTTTGATATTTATGAATGCTAACAGCTCTCAGTTCTAACAGACCTGCTACTCAAAGAGTTTTCAGTTACACTGTCTAGAAGAAAAAATTAGAATAATGTTTATTTTCTTTATCTTCTTTTTCCAAATTAATGATTTGCTTTTTGTCTTGGGATTGTCTTAGAAATTAAATAAAATGTGGCATAAATTTACATAACATAAAGGTATTATATAATTGTTGGTGCTAATTAAATTTAGGATATATTTAAGAAACATAAGTCCTTTGATGTGGTTTTTGTTAATGTTTTGCTTTAAATATGTCATCCATGAAATGCATTTAGAGAAAAATTTGGTTTTTCAATGTCTACTATTATGACCTACCAGATAACATGTGGCTTGAAATTGAACTTATGAAGAAGCAAATCGCTTCTGAGAACTTTAAAATATTGCCCAAGTATGATGTATGTGTTATTGCTTATCAATATTCAGTAACAAACTAAATGCTAGAGATTATTTTTAAATGAATGGGGAAAGCCTTTAATAGCAAAACTCCCTTGCTCACATGCAATGTTCAAAATACTTCTAAGCATGTCTCATTAATTAGTATTTAAAGAAAACAAGGTACTTACACTACTGTTGAATGAGAAATTTATTATGAAATGTCCAACTAGTTTTATTTCTCATTTATAATAATGTAACTACACAACTGCATTCCTTATTAAAGGATATTGTTTTAACGTCAGTGATTATCATAATAATCACTGACTCAGACTGAACAAGGAGCTTCTAATAGAGATATCACCCAGAGAGCTGTTCCCCTATCACTGAGTATTTATAAATAAAATTCATCATTACTTGTCACGTATTTTTATACATGACATACAGTTATAAGTTAATGAGACTGATTTTCTTTTAGAGTCACTATTTTAAGTTTCTTTAATTCCCAGTAACTACATATTATTGACCAAAAACAAAAGCAAATGCAAATAAAAAATATTTACAAAACTTAGCAAAACAATACTAATGACTTTCTGCAGGGCATATGTATGCTTGTAAAGAGAAAACTATCTAGATACATAATTATCGTGAATAGCAGAATTTACTAATAGTTGAATTTATTGCTAGTATTTGGGTTCGGGGGTAGAAAGGGAACTAAATTGGGTAAGCAGGATTCAAGGAAGGTTCAGATGCATTTGTATTTTTAACCTGAAAGGTAACTTCATTCGTGTATTATTTCTTTAAGTATCAATAATTACAAAATAAATTTATTATAAGAATAACGAACTATGTGCAATTAAGGTGTCAAGACTAAAGTTAGCACTTTTTCTCACTTACAGAAACGGGATGGAGGCAAATTTCTTTATCCTCGCTTCTCTTAAGACACACCACCGTTTTGGGTGCTTTGTGCTTTCTGAGACACTTCCACCTCCACTCATTCAGTCTTCAGAACAACTTTAGATATTTAGGCTTATTATTTTAACCATTTTATAGTGGTAGAAGCCTAGAGAAAGGTTGTATGAATTACAAGCAAAGCTTGGTGTCCATATCTTTTTTTTTTACTTCTGTCAACTGAGGTTACCTTTAAAAGTAGTAATTTTATTAGCCAGAGAAATCCATGAATGGATAAATCATGCCTAGTAAAATGCTTTGGAGAGAGTTGGTGCTTAGTGAATTCTTGCAACTGAATGAACATTATTAAATTAACCGTATAAATTTAAGTAGTTTTTTTAATGATTAATTCATGATTATGAAGACAAAAAAAATCTTGTGTTGTCATCATTTAAATATGGTACAATGCCCCAATTGTGAATATAGTACATAGTCCCCAGTTGTTTCCACTATAGTGAAATTCATGACTAATCACCTTCCCGACTCACTTTATTTTAGAGATGAAGAGTTGAGATCACAAGTGAATAAACTAATTTAACAATAATGATAATAGACCCTCTTATTCAGTGAGCACCCCGGTTCTTCATTTGAATTGTATTTAATCCTTTTGTTAATCAAGCAATACATGTCCTAATACACTAAAATATTTTATTTTCCTTCATGTAGGAAAAATAATACCAAGTAGAGTTTAACGAATTACCCAAAGCTTTTTTGCCTTCAGACCTGGGCACAATAGGCTGACCAGACGTCTCATTTTAAACAGAACAGAAAACAACAGGACTGTCCCATTGACGTCTGGTCAGCCTAGCAAAACATAACTTCTGAGAAGTCCAGCCCTTCCTGACTTCCTTAAAGTGCCTCATCTCCCAAGTCTGTCTTCTGGCATTTTCCCCAATTTATTTTTATTTTAACATTTATTACTCTGTGCTCTTATTTAACATCTGTGTTGCCATTTAGTAAGTGGGTTAGCTTTATGGTAGAAGGAAACTTTATCTGTTCTATTTACCTAGTAGAGTGTCCAGGGAAAACCGTATACTTAATAACTATTTAATAAATAAATAAACATTATACGGTATTTCTTTTTAGGGTTCTACTCATGCCTTTAGGGAGAAGGAACTCTCTGAAGCTGTCAAATTGTTTTCTCTAACTGTCAATTTCCTGTCCTTAAACTTCATAGAGCACCTTTATCTTATGCAGATGCTGTACCAATTCAAGTACACGCATGAAAGATGCCAAGGGGAAAATACTTTCGGTGTGGGTCACATTAGGTATTTAATGCATTTTTATAGAAAGGGAAGTTATGATATTTGGAAATCCAGTACCAGAACATTTTTATATTCCTCAATAAGCAATCAGCATCTCAAAAAATGCATGCTTCCACTGCTAACGTATGAAAACTTTAGCACTGTTTAGAAATGACATTTGCAATTTGAGATCTATTACACTGTGTTCTGTTTTACCAACTTGAAAATATCACTCTATTTGTGACTGTAAGATGAACAAAATTACCAAGAAATTGAAATTTTCCCTCTTAATAGTTCTAGCTTGACATTTCTTTCTTGCTTTGAAATTCAGGCGGCCATTGTGCATATGTTGTGCGTTTTTCTTTTCATGTGAGCAGAAGTATTTTTCATTTATATCTTGAAAATAACAGCTACCTTATTTATACTTTTGGAAACTTTACCCTTAGCCAGTTTTTTGTGGTAAAATGTAATACCTCATCAGCAAATTACGGTTCCTTCTTCAAGTTCCTGGGAAAGAGCTTATTTCAGAAAGTTAGTTCTGACTTTTAAAGTGTGAAACATTCCCTATGTTATAGTTGAGATACTGAAAAACCAACACATTACAATTCAGCTGTGTAGGTTTGATGAGTACTGGCTGGTTTTAAATCACTGGGCTACATCACAAACTATTACAGTGCCTGTAAGAAGCAGGCTACATTTTTTGTTGCTGTCGGTATATCCTGTTGCTACAGAACTGTCCAGAATATTGGTTCCACATGGTCAGCTCTTTTTGGTATAGGCATACTTTGAAAATGACAGAAAAGCCCTGTCTACCTTTTCAGGAGGCACAGAAGCTTGTCAAACATAAATCATCTGATATATACAGAAAGCACCAGCTGCAGAAACTATTTTTAAAGCATGAATTTTAGCTTTCCCTAAACAATTCCAGTAAGAACTTGAATGTATGTTTTAGCTGCCCAATAAGAAACTCTGTGAACTTCACTGTGTCGGCTAAAAACAGAAAACATGTGAAACAGATTTGATTATACAATGAAAATGGTTTGACTCCCTGGGGCACCCCAGGAACATTAGGCTTAAGAGAAACACTGCAAATTATCATCCTGGATGCCAACATTTGTTTCTCACTTAAAAGTTTAGGCAACTCCTTGTAGATTTTGTGGAAATGGTCTGTGTGTTATACAAAAATTATAAATGTGTTTCAAAGTAAAAAATCGATTGTTCCTAGTTATTGCAAAGCTGCAGACAAGGCGCCTCTCTCACTGCCATGTAGCTGGGACACTGTCAGTGACAACTAACTCCCTGCAAGGAGGGACCACAGCCAGGAAGTGGTGTCCTTCCCTGAGGAGCCTGCCATGGCCTTCCCTGACCTGAGTCACCAGGCAGCCCTGGCAGAAAGACACGAAGGCAACTCCGACGCTAAAAGCGGGCCAATGGGAAGGCTGCATTGTCCCCGGGGGCCCGCCTCCTCCCTGACACTGGCCGCCTGTAGCACGGGTACTTGTCTCGGAAGTGTTTGTTGTTCAGGGGCTGCAGACTTCATTCCCCCATCTGGAGGCACCAGTGTGCCCAGACTGGAGAAACCCTTTGACCCCCTGAAGTAGTACCAGGAGGGACCAGTGGGAGCCCCAACAGCATGCGATAAACACAGAAGACCAACACAATAGCACACAGGCTTCAAAAATTAGGTGATCATAGGAAAGAAACATAGCTGCAAACATAAGATGATATCTGTGTGTTACAGATAAACAGGTTGACTGACTGCTAAGATGACAGCAAAAAATGAAATAGGACTCAGTTTCCTAACATAATAACTGAAATATCCAGGAAGGAAAGTATTACCCGTCATACCAGGAACAGGTAAAATGGCAACTTAAATGAGGAAAGAACTGATAAAACATTGGGATGTTAGAATTATGGGAAAAGGATTTTAAAGTAATTATCATAAAAGTAATCTACCAAGTGGTTAAAAATTCTCATTAAACAAATGAAAAATTTGAAAATGTCAGCATATAAATAGAAGCTACCAAAAAGAACCAAATGTAAATGATAAAAGTGAGAAATATATGAACATAAATTAGTAAAAAAGCTGTTAGATGGGCTCAATAGTTGAGTAACAGAGGAGAGAAAAAGTGAAATGGAGAACAGGTCAAATGAATTTACCTAATTTGAAATAAAAAATAAACAGATCCCTCAGGACCTGTGAGATTGAACATAGAACATTTTTGCAAACGTTTTTGTAAAACATTCACCAAGATAAACCATCTCCTGAACCATAAAACAAACTGTGAAAGATTTAAAAGAATCAGTATAACTCAGAGCCTATTCCCTGCCCACAATGGGCTCAAACTAGGATTTAATAACATAAGGACAGAAAGAAACTCTCTATACATGTGGAAATTAAACAGTACCAAATAGCCCATTCATCAAACTGGAAGACTCATAAAAATTTTTTTTAAATACATAGGCTTGAATGAAAGAGAAAAACAATATAATGGAAATGTGAATTCCTGCTAAAGCCAGGCTGATAGGAAAATGCATAGTAGAGAATTCCTGTTCACTTTTTACCCACTTGCCCTTAATTGTTGATATTTTATATAATCATAGTACATATTATTTTCAAAGTAGGGAAATGAGTATTATCAACACAATAGTATTATTAAATTACAGACTCTAATCAAATGTTACCAACTAATGCGTTCGATTTTAGTTTTGAGATGCTGTATAACAGACGATCTTTGAAGTTGAGGGTTGCATGCATAACAATTTAAATATATTGACAAATTGCTTCCCCAAAAGATTAAATGAATTTAAATCAGATCTGTAGAAAGATTCTCTTCACATCAGTTCACAGAGATCATGGTCATCTCTTATATTTTGCTGCTATTTATATGTTGGTCATTGATTGTTAGTGAGCATGGACCTTGCTTTATCCTCCAAAATTATTTGTTTAATTACATAGGCATATCTTTCTCATCATTTGTACACATTTGCTTTATATGAACTATTAATATTTTTATATATTTATATACATACATAGTCACACATACATTTTTGTTGAAAGTGTATTTTCAGTCTACTGCCTGCATTTTCATTTTGTTAATTGTCAACGATTTCAAGCACTATATATTATGGAAACATAATTTTAGAGCCAAGATATTTTTATTAAATCAGATAGTTCCCACTAAATGAATTCATTTTGTGTCAGTAGTTCTATTTCTGGGTTTGTGTCAAGACTATGATCCTTTCTAGCATGACTTTTGGACTTTATTATGCTGAAGGACCATGCCTTTCCCTGCTGACCTACCTGTGTTCTATTGGTTTAGACTTGGAAGACAAAGGCCAGGGCGCTCGCTCTATTCTAGTCCAGGAATTTTGTTTTCTAAGAATTGATCTAAAGGAAGGAATACCTTTTCATACTTGAATTTGTAATTTTAGTTTGAATCAGTTCTGGAGAACCCCGTATCTGAAGTTGTATCACCATCTCTCAAAGCTTATGATACTTCCATATCATGAATATTTTGGGGGTTTTTTTTTCTGTTTCTTTGAAATAAATTACTGAGTAGCAGTTTTCTAACATGTCAGGGCAAATTTCCTTTTGGAGAGATGAAAGAATTTTTCAAAGCGTGCCAAGTACTTTCTGATGTTCTTCTTCTGTTAGAAAAATAAAAATCAAGGCCGGTGTCTGAATAAAGGAGTTCCCCTTTCACATGTCTCTACATACTCATATACTGCATCTTTGTGCCAGCTTGGTGATCTCATTTTCGCCTTGCCTGATTGTGGATTCTTATTAGTCATTGGGTTGATTGTTTCCAATCTCTGGACTTGGAAACGTGAGTTTGGATTGATATTCAGTCAGTGTTGCGTAGTGCACTGATACGGGTGGGGCTTTCCTAGCTCACTATTCCCACCATGTTGAACTACCAGAACCTGTGCTATAGTTGTTGGAAAGGGTTTTCTAAAAAATGATTTCTGAAACCGTCACTGATTTTTACTGTCAAATTGAGTGTTATTTGTATTGTCCTAGATAGAGCTCTCATTTAAACAAATTTTAAAATGGCTTATTATTTATTTATATAGCAATTTTATATTCTATATTTACATATATACATCAGAAACATGAGCATCAATAATTTCAATGTAGGAACATGTTAAGTCAATCCCATGTATACTTCACCAATTTCCTCCAATGACATCATTTTGCAAAACTATAATTCAGTAACATGACTTATATTTTGACATTGGTATAATTAACTGATCTCATTCAGATTTACCTAGTTTTACTTGGATTAATCGTGTGTTTATGTGTACATGCATATTTTGTTGTATATAATTTTTAGCACATGTATAGGATCATGTATCTACCACCAGGCATGTCCAACCTGTGGCCCAACACAAATTCTTAAAACATTATGAAATTTTTTTGCAACCCTTTTTTTTTCCCAGCTATTATTAGTGTTAGTGTATTTTATGGTTGGCCCAAGACAATTCTTCTTCCAATATGACTCAGGATGCCACAAGGTCAGACACCAGTACATTGTCAAGTAGTGAGAGTTCCATCACCACAAGGACCCCTGTGTTACCCTTTTATAACCACAACCATTTCCCTTCAGTATGGCCCTCTTATGGTCATTCCCAGTGCCTGGGAACAACCACTTCTAAAAATTTGTCACTTCAGAAATGTATTATAATATAAATGGAGTTACACAGTATGCAACCTTTGGAGCTCGGGTATATTTGCTTAGTGCGATTGTCTGGAGATGCATTCTAATGGTTGTGTGTATCAATAATTCATTCCTTTTCTAGCTGAGTAGTGTTCTGTGGTTTGTATGTACCACTCTTTGTTTGACCATTCACCTGTTGATAGACACCTGGCTTTTTCCAGTTTTTGACCTTTACACATAAAACTGCTGTGAAAATTTATGTACAGATTTCTGCGTGAACCTAAGGTCTTATTTCTTTGGGATAAACACCCACAGGTGCAATTGTTAGGTTGTATGGTAGTCATAGCTTGAGTTTCACAGGAATGAAGAGGTTTCCAAAATGGTTGTATCTTTTCTTTAAGTTCCAATCAACAACATGTCATTGATCTGTATTAATTTTTTAGTCAATCCCAAATTTGTAACTGTTTTAGAAAATATCCCTTCCTCTGTATTTTTCTTACTACCTTCACTAACATTATCATTTTGTGTTTTGTTTCAAATCCAATTATAGAAAATGAAAACAAAGTTTCTTCTGAAGGTAGATGAATAAGGAATGCTTACTCAAATTCTGTTAGACGAAAGTTCTTCGTATCTCACTTCTAGTACACAATTTTGGGGAGGATGGAGAAATCACAGATTACCATCAGATCACTATTGATGGTGATTCCACTTTATGAAATTAAATGTGGGTTACCTTTTCCAAATAAATAGAGCAATTGCATTATTTCAGACAATTGTTCTGAATGTGCCAGTGGGATTTTTATTTTCAACACGGTAGAAAAATACACACTCTAAATCTTCCTTGGAGTTCTAACCTTAGATACTTGCTACCATTCAAGGTTACCTTATCTCTTGTCAACAACTGGTTATTGACCCCTGATGCCTACACAGGAAAGTGCTGAAATCACATTTGGGTCAACTAATTTATTATTTTTAAAACTGTGAAATCAAGAGCCTTAATCACATTAGTGATGCCTGACCATTCTGTTTCAATTCCAGGGCTGTCTAGTGAAACTAATGAACTGTCTCGGTGGCTCCAAAGCAGAGCCAGGGGCTCGCAAGCCCGCTGTGAATTACGAGCGCATTTCCTTTTATTGCCCATAAATCTTTTCTGGTTTTATACTCACAGTAGCTTAAAACACCTAAATTCACATCCGTGACTGTGCAGCCGTGCTCTGGATGTCTGGGATTAATAGTGGAGTTAAGTAGATCCCCTATGTTTTTTTAAAAAGCATTTCAGGACAGCCCAACCTTAATTACAGTAAATCAGACCTTATTCAGGGACAAGGTTGATAAATGTCAGCGACTTCTTTCCAGCAGGTGTCATAATAACTCTCATACCGCATCATGAAATGGTGTTTCAGAGAGAAATGGACCTAGCATTAACTACTATAACATTAGGTTTGGAAGGCAATATTGGTTTTGACATGAAACCAATGCGTGGCTGGAGCTGCATAACTACAGTCAGTGCCAAAGAACATGTGTGTGGGGAGGGCGAGTGGGCCATCATGTGTATGGAGGTTATGGTAAGACTTTGATTATAAATCCAATTTCTCAGGGAGATGGGACAAATCAAAAAAATATTGGTTTTAACATAGAGATTGGGGAAATGTCTATAAAGGCATACAAAGGAAGGGGAAACCATTGTGTTGAAGATCGGCAGGACTTGTATTTAACTGAAGGGAAGGCAATGGACATGGGTGCAAATGAAAATGAAAGAGGCAGAGGTCCTGAGGGTCTCACCTGAGGCAGTCATTTAAATATGAGTCAGAAATCAGACGAGTGGCTGAGGGAAGGCAAGTAGTGAATTCAACGAAATTTGGTGAAAAAGAAGTGGCAAGAAGCCAGGTGCAATGTTTCTGGGGCACCTGGGAGTGCAGAATGAGAACTAGCCCATGCTTAGCCCCGCTAACTGAGTGAAGAAGAAGCCCATAGGATTAAAGCCACTTGTGATGACACATGGGCCGCAGCCAAGGTGGCTACACTGTAAAATTTGCCAGCTCTTACTCCGCTCTAAGGTGCCGTAGGACAGACTAGCTACTGCCCTTCCAAAACAACTAAAGTATTTGATAAAATATTTTAAAAATATCTCTTTCAATGCTATTGTGATCTAATATTGAAAGGAAGCGTTCCATAGGGCTCAAAAAGTGAAAGCAAAACTAGCGTAAATAGTGCATATCAAAACTATTTTATCCCATGATGGGTTTCTGCCAAACTGTGGAGCCTAGAGCTTCTGGCTGTAGTAGGTGAGTTCACTGTCTGCTAAAGATGGAGTGTAGTAAAAAGGTTAGGACTGCAAGGGGCCTGTTTCAGGGTAAGAGTGAAAGCAAAGGGAACTCCCTGCTAACAGGAAGTGGTAAACAAACCTGACCCGGGATTGATACTGGGCAGGTGGAAAAATATCATCTCTCCTGAGAGTTTTTTACAAGCCAGTCAATTTCTGGTTTATCTGAATTCGTAGTAACTTGTTTGGTCTGAAAAATAATAAGTAGAAAATTTAACTTACAATGGTCCCTGGATGATAGGCTCTCAAATCAACCGGTAACATCAACTAAAGACCAAAAATTTCCCACAGACACAATTCCAGTGAGACTATGCAGTTCACAAAAAAAAATGTCACACAGTACATATTGAAACATCACCCCTGAAATGAGAGCAAGAAGAGACAATAGAAAATGTAATAAAATACACATATATTTCAGATTATCAGGGATTATCAAAGAATATAATACAGTTATGTTAAATGCATTTAAGCAAATGAAGGGCATAATAAAAATAAAAGCAAGACTCACCAAACTACAAAGAATTATAAAGTTAAATATAACAAAATAAGATGCACAAATATTATTTATAATATGTATACAATATACTACACATCTAAGTGAATTTTAAAACTCAGTGGATGAATTAAATAGCAGAGTTTAATGAAGAATTTAAAGACAGGAAAATAAAAGTTTTAAATTACCCAGAATGCAGAGAGATATAAGAAGGCATTTAAAAGTCAGGGAAGATAAAGTGAGAAGTTGCAACATATGTCTTTTCTGAGTCTCAGAATGAGATAAGTGTGAGCCCCGGGATAAGCAACACTTGAAGAAGTGAAACAATAATCCTAAATCTAAGAATTTACCTAAATCTCAATAGATCGATGAAGAGAAATCCAACCTGGACCTGTAATATTGAAACTGTACAGCATGAGGAAAAGGGAGGATAACTTTAAAAGCAGCCAGAAAGAAAAGAAAAATCATCTCCAAAGTCACCATTGTGGCTGTTCCTTAACAGCACCAATAGAGGCTAACAGACAGAGGAGTATCTTCCAAATTCTGAGAGAAAAATAACAATCAACAATTCAATCTGGAGAGAAGTTATCTTTCACGAATGAAGGTAAAATACTCCTATTATACACATAAAACCTGAGAGATCTTATCACCAGCAAATACTCACAGGAAGAGGTAGAGGAATTGGGAAAGAGAAAAAATAACCCCATAGGGAAGATCTGTGGTTGATGCCAGAGGAATATTGAAGAAAGATATTCACAAACACGTGGGTAAGTTTTAACGAAGTTTGTGAAAAACAGTAATAATGCCTGTATTTGTAAGGAAAAAAAGAAAAATAAATACTAAACCACAAAGCATGTAAGTTGGGAGAAGGATGAGTATAATTGAAAACTTTGGAAAACTGTTGTCAGGTTTTTAGAAAGTTAAACATGCATCTGCCCTCTGACCCAGTAATTCTGCTAGTTATTTATCCAAAGGAAATGGGAACCTCTGTCCCACCTCAAATGGCTCTGAACAAGAATATAAGATGGCCATTAACAGGAAAATGCATTTGAATAAGCAGAAACAAAAATAAAGACTTATAGTACCTTCATAGTATATGGAATGCTATTCATCAATTTAAAGTAACAACGGAAACATATGTCCCTCACTCAAATCTTCCCATTTACCTTGTCGTGTTCACACAAAATCGTTGTGCCAATGTATTGGATTAAATTGCTGCTGATGACTGCATCTCATCACACCATAGGAAATTTGTGTCAATTTGTTGTAGGCACATATATGACATTTTTAGTAAAAGAAGTTTTTTGTTGGAAGAGAACCTCTCTCTTGAAAAATGGTATGGAAGGAGAGAAGCAAAAATATATTGCTTACAAATACTATAAGCAAAAATCCGAAGAGAAAATAAATATCACTCTTTGTTCTAGTAGCAGAAACCTCTCTTATTTTGAATGCATGTTGCTAGTTTGCAATTTTTTTTTTGACAAATTCAGAGAATCAGAAGAAGAGACTTTCTGTCATTTCAAACTATAGTTCACTCCTAAATTTTTGTGAGCTCTTTTTAATATTCCTCAGGGCCAGCCTTAATGTGCAGAAGTACAGAAGTATGTACATTTTTGTCAGGGGTGCTGCAGGGGTGGTTTGCAAGTAATTGGGTCAATATTTCAAAGGCTGAGTTGTCAACAAAAGCTCAGTATTCCCCTTTATCCATTTGTCTCTACAAAATGATAAACACCTTCTCCAAGGTCAATTTTAAAATAAGTACATTCAACTATCTCCTGCTATACCAAGATAAGATTCAGAATTCTTTCTTCATCAGTTAGGTTATTATATTTAGAGAAATTTCATCATACTTTCATATTAACAGAAAAAAAAGTATGGAGACTTGGTGTACAACCTACAGTCTCTATAAATGCAGAGCTGTGAACATCAACTGGAAGATGCATAAGGATATGTTCTTAGAAGTAGCTGAAGGTAAGCACGGGAGGTTGGATTTCACTGACAGATTTTAGAAGATTGTACAGTCTGATTCTCAAGTGTGTTGACAAATTGTTTTATTGAAGACCAGTGTTGTGCAACCCACCTGAAATACTTGAGCTCATTTCATCTTTGGAATAATTTGAGGAGGTAGGAACTATTCTAATCCTGCACATAAGAATATTTAGGTTTAGAATTTAAACAACTTGCCTAAATTTACATGTTAGAGCACAGATTTGAGACAAGCATCTTACGCTTAACTCAGTCCCCAACACCTGCTCCTGAATTTTGGCCATAATGAGAATTATGCATTTTCAGAGTGAAGTAAATTGGAAATGAATAATAGGACTTTTACCCAGACAAGATAGTCAGGTCGGTTTGGGGAAGGAACTTAATGGGGTAATCAGAATTAGCCTTTGGTAGCTATGTTGTCAGTGACTTTAGACCTTATCTCCTTGACAAAAGCCACCCTTGTCCACAGAGATCATCTCAGAAGTTTAGAATGACTCCTGGCCAAAATTCAGTGCTCAAAATTTACTTCACTCAATGTAAATATAATAAATAGTATTCAGATATTATCAGGAAAGTCACTAATAGGTACTTTCTGCTTGGGGCTAGATGAGTTGTGTTAAAGAACTAATTCCTACCAATAGAACCAACCTATAGAAATGCTGTTCATCCTCTAGGCTATTAACAAATTTTTTTAAATTCATTTATATTGTTAGATTTATTGGGGTGACATCTGTTAACAAGGATTACATAGGTTTCAGGCATACAATTCCACAGTGCATTGTCAACTTGATGTATAATAAGTTCACCACCCAGTGTGACTTCTCTTTCCATCATAATAACAGATTTTTTTGATACATGATATGGTCTTTGGTCTGTTTTGGGGCTTTTTCTTTTTATAATGAATATTTAGTAAGTAGAGTAAAATTTTACTTCAATACTGTGTGGTTCAAAAACTTTAATTCCTTAATTATCTTCCTTCATGGATTCCAGATAGCTCAAATGTTGATCCTATAAGCACAAAGGGAGATTCTAAGTCCAAGGCTATTATGATTTATTTTTAACTACTTAGCAGTTTCTAATACCCATGTCTCAGAGGCCACTTATTACCTCGATGTATGTGTTGTCATTTTAACAGTTTTTATGACATCAGCATCACGATGTTTACAGCTAAACTGCATTTTTTAGACTTGCTCTCCTGCCAAATTTATTATTTGTCACATTAACTTGATACTATATCACTGGCTCTAGCAAAAATAACATTCTAATAAAAATATTGACTCAGAAAACTGCTTTTTATACAACATGTCATTTAAATATATGCCAGTGCAGGGTTTGTTTCTTTTTTAACAAAGTATGTTTTTTTAGAAAATAGTATTAAATTACAGAATGTATAAGTCATAAAAGTGATTAAGTATATGAGTTAAGGTTCACATAAGGGACATTTAACATACATTTAGCTTTAGTATGTTCAGCATGTTTTGACTATGTATTATGTTCTGCAGATTCATGTACAAGTAAACATTTAGCAACCAGTTAATGAAAACTTACTGAGTGCCTAAGGATGCACTGAAAGTTTCAAACCATTATCTCATTGTATCATTGTAAAAATCCTTTGAGGTTGGGCTATGTTATCCTTATTTTAAAGATGAGAAAACTTGGGCTAAGAATGTTTTGACAAACTATCCCAAAGTCATATAGTGAATTAATAGAAAAGCTAGTTTGTGAACAATGATATGTGTTTGATGAGCTGACTTTAGTTAAAAAAAAATTAACTTCAATGATCATAGACTTAAATGTAACAACTAAGACTATAATACTTCTGAGAAAAATAATTTAAAAAGTTTTTCTAACCTTGGGTTAGGCAAAGATTTTTTTTTACATTGAACACAAAAAAATATGCCCCATGAAAGAAAAAAAAGTTTAATTTTATCAGAAATAACAACTTCTACTCTTTGAGAAATAATGCTAATAAAATAAAGTAACAGAATGGGAGAAAATATTTGCAAAATAGACATCTCATAAAAGACTTGTACACAGGATATATAAAGGATACTCACAACTCATATAGGACAAGTGTTTGTAAGAATTCAGCAAGTGTTCTGTATATATGACTAACATGTCAAATTCAGCTTTGTCCCTAAATATTAGAAACGGACATTTAGAAAATTAATTTATATGGCAAACAACTGAGTAATATAAATGACCAAAAAATCAATAAAATTCCCTCAGCGCCTATTTCTAAAAGCACTTTGCTCCTTCTCTTCCCCTTCTGGTACTTTCAACTCCTTATGTTGTCCCAGAGGCCCCTTAAACTATCCTTTTTTAAAAATCGTATTTTCTTTTTGTTGTTTCAATCGGGTATTTTTTTCTACCTTGTCTTCTAAATCACTGATTGGATTCTGTGCTTCATCTAATCTTCCGTAGATTCTTTCTAGCGTAGTCTTCATTTCAGTTATTATATTCTATATTTCTAATTGGTTTATATTTTATGTTCTCTATGTCCTTCTTTATGCTTACTACCTCTTTGTTGGCTTTCTCACTAAGTTTCTTAAGTGTTCTTATAACCAGCATTTTAAACTCTGTATCTCGTAGATTGATTGCCTCCATTTCATTGAGTTATTTTTTCTGGGGTTTTCTCCTGTTCTTTTATTTGGGATATGTTCTTTCGTTATCTTATTCTGGCTGCCTCCCTGTGTTTGCTTCTATGTATTAGGTAGACTTCCTATGTCTCTCAGTCTTTGTCAGGTGGCCTTATGTAATGGGTGTCCTGTGCGGTCCAGTGGGGCAGTCTCCCTGATCACCTGTGCATGTCTTCTTGTGTGTGTTGTGTGTATTCTCCTGTTGTGTGACCAGTGATGTTTCACAAAGTTAATGTAGATTCATTCCTTGCACCAGTGTTGAGCCTGTGGCTATGCCAAAAAATGCACTGAAAACACCACACCCAATTTCTGCTTGCCTCGGGCCTGCAGTTGCCTGAGGACTGCCCATAAAGGGCTGCAGGACAAGCTAGGATTGACCACCTGCCACTAAAATTTTCCCAGGTCACCATGGGCTGTGCACTGCTGTACAAGTCTCCTGCACTAGGTGGGTGGGGTGGGGTCCAATGAATGTACCAAGGTTTTGCATGCATGCACCAATGTTAACAGACCAATGGGGTCTCAGATTTGGACCTTTGGTGGTGGGTTCAACACAGGAAAGATGGCACCCTCCTGTAGACTACATGTGAAGTGGGCTCCACACAGGGAAAATGGCAGCTGTCCCTATAGCCCCCACCCTGCAGCCACATAACTCACTTTCCCTGTATGTCTCTGGCATCTTTTGAGTTGCTGTCTCTTTGCCATAGTCCAGGGTGAGTGCTCTCAAGTGAGTGAGTGTGTTCATGGGCCCTCTAAGAGGATGTCCGGGTTTCCAGCTGCCTTCCATCTCACTGGGACAGATGGATGGAACCTTCACTGATTTTCACTGCCAGATATTGCGAACACTCCTCTTCCCAGAAGGACCCCTGGGCTGGGGAGCCTGGTGTGGGGCTGGGGCCCCTCACTCTTCATAGGGAATCTCCACCACCAAGGTGTCCCTCCCTGTGTTCAACCAGTACCTATGAGTTTGGGGTCAGTCTGTTTCATTTTTCCACACCTCCTACAAGTCTCAATGTGGCCTCTTTTTAATATCTTTAGTTATAAGACTTCTGTTCAGCTAATATTCATGTGTTTCCCAAGATTGATTGTTCTATTATTTGGTTGTAATTTTAATGGGATCATAAGGCTCAGCAGACATAGTGTTTACCTATGCCACTATCTTGGACCTTCTCCTGAACTTGATTATTCTTGTAAAATTTGTTCCAGGTGTTCCCTGGTGGTGTAGGGGCTAGGCTTTAGCACTCTCAATGCTGCAGTCTGGGTTTGATTCCCAGCCAGGGAACTACCCCCCAAAAAACAAAAAACCCCAAAAACAAACAAAAATTTGTTCATTCATTCTTCCATACAGCAAATATTTTGAGCAGCTTTAATGGGATAAAGAATTGACTAAGCACTATAAATTCAAAGATAAATAGGACCCAGACATTGCTCACCTTCAGTTTGGGTTCTAGGGAGAGTGAAAGAGAGCAGGTAAAGAAGTCATCATGATATGGTGTGAGTGTGAGGTAGGCCCCTGTCACTGAAGTGACAAAACAACTTCCAATAGTTTGTTATAAAAGTGCTCATGTAATCAACTCCAAATTCCAGAGATGCGTCTGGCTCTGTACACGTCAAGATTCAGGGGACTGACACATGTCATTAGAAGATAAAATGACACAGGTCATTTTATCTCTCTCACGGTTCAACTTCCTTTGGTGGACAGCCAGTCCAGCCTTACATGGCCATTTGCAAAAGAGAAGATTTCTGTTTTCCAGTGTTCTAGGAAAATTCCAGAACATTCTCCACACTCATCCCCCACTGCCACACATATACACACTTGCAGTCAGGGGACACAGTGTTTATTTAGGTCACACATGGGTAATGTACCAACCCCCTGTATTGACTAGGAATGTTGAGATTGAAGAGAGGAATAAGAGCTTCTTATGCAGTTGGAATAGATAGATCAATAGAAGTCTATTTCCTTTGCCAGAAAAGAAAGGGAAAGATTTATCTCAGATTATCTGATGGATACTGGTAACCTTTAATCATGTAAGTTGTAAAGGTGGGAGAGAGATAATAAATTCATTTCTGTGCAGTTTTATTGTGAGAAAGGTCTTCAAAATTATCTGGTTATGTGAGTCTGGAGTTAAGTATAGAGCAGCGGTGTCCAACCTTTTGGCTTTCCTGCTTACACTGGAAGAAGAATGGTCTTGGGCCACACGTAAAATACACTCACATTAACGATAGCTGATGAGGTAAAAAACAGTTGCAAAAAAAACCTCATCATGTTTTAAGAATTTGTGTTGGGCCGCATTCAAAGCTGTCCTGGACTGCAGGCTGGACATGCCTGGTATAGAGAATAGCATTGGAGTTCCAACCTTGGTAGCCTTTGGCATTGTGGTGGTTCTTGGAACTGGGAGGTGCAGTGCGTTAAGGGAATGTTGTGACGTAAATAATTACAACCACCACAACCATCGCCTAAAATAAAAGCAGTGTTATGCTTTCGTGGGATAGGTGCAAGAAGTATGTTTAGGGATAGAGAGGAGGTGCATTTAAAATGGCAATCTCTGAAATATATTTGAACTTGATTTGCCAAAATCATGGTTGTTTTGTTGTTCTTGTCTTTTTTTTTTTTACAACCAACTTTTAGTTGCATTCTTTTTATAAAGGAAAGCTCTTTCCTTTCCATTTGCCAGGGTTTGTGATGTGGCACATGTCTCAGGAAAAATTTTTGTTTATTTTTTCATATTTATACCACATCCCCATCTGCTTGCAAAGCAAGGATTTGAGGCAAGTCAAGGCTCCATTTTACTTGGCATCTTATACAGAGGTAGAGAAAAGAGGTGAGAAACTTACACTCACCTCAACTAGGTGAACAGATTGTATGTTGATGATTTCAAATTCGCAAATAAAATGCAACATCTTAAGTAGCAAAAATAGATCCCAGTATTGCTTCTCATATTTGATTTAAAAACAAAAGCAAAACTAATTTATTGTAATGCAAACTTTGATTAGCTGGTACAATTGGCCTTATAGACTATCTTATTCTAGTTTCTCTCATTTCTAGCATCGTGACATCACATTTTTAGCCTTGAGCTGTTTTATACATGGTCCAAATCTGTCATTGCTGTTTAACTCAACACTTTAAAGATCTTTAACCAAAAGACTTTACAGATCATCAGTGGATGTAGTATTCTTTCTATTGTTTTTCTAGTTAAAACAACAACAACAACATGGACCATGGACAATAGAGAACACTAAATTTATTTTGAGAAAATTCAGCTTCTATTTTCTTTTATATTATAATTTTAATTTACCATAAAAAATGAGATTATTTAAGACTTAATCTTTTAACAAGTTAACTCAAGGTAATATTGGTCTTCATAGTATTTAATTTTCAAATCTCCTCTCAAAATAAATTTATCTTTAAAAATAAATTACAAAACCTAGCTAGAGTGTTACAGTGCACAGAAGTAGCAATTAATGTTAGAGATATAAAAAGCTAAATGACTACCTTTCCAAAGATTTTAGTGTAAAGGACATTACCATATAGCAAGGCATTTCTGTAAGAAAATTGCATTTGCTAGCTATTCCTCCTGAACTTGGGGACTCCTCTAAGGATAAAAATAAAAATAAGTACAAAATAGATACCAAGAAGAATTTGAAATTTTTTCATTTATGTATACAGTTGTGAACTCTTAGAAAATGCTAGGCAGGATTAAGTTTTAGACCGAATTTTAGAGTGAAAAACGTAATTACAGTAACAATGTAAGTATTCATAAGTTCAAATTTACTAGTATATAAATGCCAATTTCCAAATAATTACTAGAAATTTCCAGGCTCAGATAATTTCTTTATATACCTCTATCTTCTCATAATTTAAAAATATCAATTTATATTTTGAATTTCTCTCACACTGATATGGTATAGTTACAATGCTGAAATAACATTTGAACTATTCCATATTTCTTAAAATACATTTTCAATACACTTCTAGAAATATTTGATTCTTCTACATATAATGTTTGTACTAGAGTCTTTAGAATGTAGATACTGTCAATTTTGGTCTTTTATGGTAAAATACTTGGCATAGAATGATTACTGTCCATGTCTGCATCTTATCTAGGTGTACACTTGAGGCTTACAATTGAATGTGATCGTTTTTCTTTCATTGTAGCGTGAGATAGATGTCACTTATATGTTTGATGCTTTGTAAGATCTCTGGAATTATTTTTAGTATTTGTCCCTTTTCACCCTGTAATAAGAATAATATGCATTTGGATTGTGGACTTAAATTATGCCAGGTGCTAAGAAAAATGCTATTCATGCATTTTTCTCAATCCTCACAACAACACTGTGTCCTAGGTTTTATTATTGAGAAAATGGGGTTCAAAGAGGTTAAAACACTTGTTCAAACTAAGCTATTGTCTGAACTACTATTTATGCTTTGCTGTAAATTATTCATGTAAATTAGTATTGAAAATTTGATCAAATCTTCCCTCAAGATTCACCCCCAATTCATGATCTCTTGACCTTGAAAATCCTCCTTAACTTTCTCTAGTCCCATTTAGAATGTGTGTCAATGAATAAGAAGAGAGTATTTTCCCCCTTGGATTTAACAATCAACTATTTTTTTGAAGAGTGTAATCTCTCCATCATTAAAATATCTGCTGGACTAACCCTCTAGCCTGCCATACTAACCTCCCAATATAGGCCCAATTTTGAAATACGAGCTTGGACCATAAATTTCGTGAACTCATCCTGGAAAAAGTGCTGCATACCTCATTGCTGAATATCACTACGGTCACCTTTGAAGTCCTCCCCTCGGGAAGCTAAGCACAGCTTCCCAAGGCTATGACACCTTACCAAGTTGTTTGTACAGTGCCGCCAACGTAAGCACACAGTGGCAAGTTTGTGAACTTAATTGTCAGATTTTGGGTATGATGACAGCTCTGATGGACATTCCAGAAAGAGTTCCAAAGTTGCTTTGAAGGGTGGACTAGGTACTGGCCCAGTGCATAGCTTCCCAAGGGGAGTACTTTGTTTTTTTTTGTTTTTTTTTTTTTAATTCATTTTTATTGTTAGACTTATTGGGGTGACATCTGTTAGCAAGGATTACATAGGTTTCAGGCATATAATTCTACAGTGCATTGTCAACTTGATGTATAATAAGTTCACCACCTAAGAGTACTTTGAAGGTGACCGTATGATATCCAGCAATGAGTTACGTAGCACTTTTTCTAGGATGGGTTTGCAAAATTAATCGTCTGACCTTGTATGTACACAATATATTACCTAGTTCTTTCTCTTCTATCTCTCAATCCCTCTCTCTCTCTCGCTCTCTCTCTCTCTCTTCACACACACACACACACACACGAGCTTCATGGATTTAAATTTTCTCTTGACCATTTCTGGGCTATAGATATATTTTGAACAGTGCTTGGCCATGGTTTGAATTCAATAAAACTCTGATTCCTAATATCCCTGTAATCTGAGCCTTCCTTTCACTTGTAGGACTTCTCAAGCATAAAAGATCTGCAAGTCAAGCACTTGTCTACTTTAGTGTAAAGCAGCATCCATTGTAAGCGAACATTTTCTTGCACTTGGAATTTCAGTTCTTTGAGAAATTAAGACTATAAATATCAATTCAGTTCTATAAAAGCAGAGAGAAAGCCAATGCATAGATATATTCAACTTCTGAAAGTAACTATTTGGTAGTTGTTTAATAATTGGTGTCATTACTCTCCCCCACACATACATACTTTGACCTTATTTCATATTGCATTTTACATTTTCATTGCTATTTGTTTAATATAGATTACATATTCATAAACCTGCCTGTGTCATACCAAATGACTCATTTCTTTTCCCACTGCCTTATACATTTTCTTCTGAGAAACAGCTAGCTGTGATATTGTTTATTTAATAAATTGAATTCTGGTATCAGCAAAGCCAAGGATTTATTCTGATAAATCAGTTTCTCTGAAGAGCATGGAGTTGGGCTCTTGTTTTCTGTTTTTGGGAGGGAACATTTAAATACTGATAGTAGCTACTTATACTCACCTTGGTGTTACAGAGGCTCCAGTCTAACCTCACTTTGAATGCATACAAGTTTTCAGAGAATTCAACCTAGGCATTCAAAAGAAAAACAAGACTGATACAACATTGATCCATTCTCAGATGGTTGACTGAAAGGAGAATGTGATACAGAAGAGCCATTTCATTTCAAGTGTGCATTTGATGCTACTTCAAGGGGGCCACAGTCCATAGTTCTTAGTCCAACATTCTTAAGTCTCAAAAGAGATAAAATGTTGACTTGCGAAGAGGTAAACACTATATAAACTAAAATAAAAGGTTATCTTCTATATCCAAGAAGTTGAAAAATCCTATAATATATAGTCTTACAGATTTTTAATTTTTCAGGTGGTACATCACTATTAAATAGGTTTTGTGGAAAGCTCAACTATATATTGACAATAACAAAAAAATGTGTTTGGCACATCCTGGTAATGATTTATTGCATGACTGAATTGATCAAAATCCAATTAATTCATTCTTTCAGGCTTCAACATCTCTCTGCTTGCTGAAAACTTACCAGACTGCTGTATCATTAATCCAACTAAATGATTATAATTATCAAATTAATTGTTTTTATACTATCAACGTCTGGTTATTCTGATCATTTTAGTACTATGATCTGCAGTGTTATTTGAGAGTGATAAAGGCAAACTCGTATAGCTACTTTGTCTTTGATATCTGATAAACCTTCGCATATTTGAGAATAACAATAACAGATTGCATTTCACTTTTGAATTTCAACCCAAATGCACATATTTTATAATTGTTTTTGTATGTCACATAATCAAGAGTCAATTGCCTTGACAATAGTGCTTATTTAACACCAGGGGTGCCAAAAAATGTATACACATTTTAAGAGCTGTTATCTATTTATTACATAAATATCGATGGTAACCACTTTGAGCACCTCTTGCAATTGCAGAAGTCAAACATGACTTGTATTTATCTTTTGTTATTGGTAATTATTGAGTATTACAATTTTAATACAGTTTTCTCCTCTCTTAAATTAAATGTATATACATATTTTTGGCACCCTCTGTATTTACAGAAAAAATAATTTCTAGAGTATGCAAGAAATACTTTCTTCTATTTATTACTATTATTATTATATTATTTCAGACAGGCTTTTCTTTTTACCTGTTTAGGAGAGATAAAGAAAACATGGGAACACAAATGAGGAGGTTTTCTAATAAGTAAATGATGGTCAACCAATTATGTCTGTACTGAAATAGTTAGTAATTGCACAATGATCTGGATATGAGGTGCTGATGTCCCCAAACCTGACTCCCTGGTGTGCTCTGTGAGCTGTCCAATTGTGAAAAAAGTCATTATACTCTTGACAATTAAATATGGTGACAGATTCTTAAAGAGAAAAATGTAGATGAGAAATATACAAAGGACTTGGAAGATAAGTTGGTTTAATGTGTTCACTTATCATTTTAGATCAATATTATATATCAGCCATATAAAATGATAGGCATTCCACAATGACAGTCAATGTCTCAATCTCTCTACAGTCTAGTGCCTCTATACAATTGAACAAGTAAGCAAATAATGACAACACATACTAGTTCAGAAGGAAAAATGAAGTCTCATAAAAGGACTAGAGGAGGATGCTGATAGTTTTTCAGGGAAGTAAAGGAATGATTTATTATAAGACCAACTGGTGTCAATATGAATGAATTGAAATGAACGATAGATAACAGTCTTCATTTTTAAAGTGAAGGGTTATTTCCCAAGTGTTATTTTGGTTATTTCGTCTGTCTTTCAAGAGTTCACAAAATAAATCGCTGCTGTTGTTTCTATGACATCTGTCCTGTTCTTAAGAACTAGAAGTTTCTCTCAATCTAGGCTGCTGATTTGATTGCATCCCTGTTTCCCCCATGGAGAGGAGGAGATTTTTACTGGTGACATTGTGCTTTGTTACCTATAGCAAAACTCTTCCAGAGAGTTGTTTATACTCCATTTCCTCTCCTCCCATTTATTCTTGAACCCACTTGTATCAGGCTTTCATCCCCATGCTTCTATAGAAACTGCTATTGTCAAGGTAACCAGTAACCTGCACATTGCTAAATCCATCAATTCTCAGTTCTCAGTACATTTGATCAACACACTGTTGACCAATCTTTCCTTCTTGAAGCCTTAATTTACTTGGCATCCAGGACACCAATCTCTATTCTCCTAACTACTGACAATTTCACTGTAGACTGATTTCCTGAGTTATTCAGACCTCTAAAATCTGGAGTTCCACAGGCATCAGACGTCTATGCTTTCCTATGATCATCTCCTTCCTGATCTCATTCAAACTAGGGGTTTAACTAGTGTCCTTATGCTAATGATACCCACATTTATATCCTTTATCCCTGTGGTTGATTGAATTGTTATTCCCTACTTCTGTAGATGAGAATTCTATTTCTCAACTCTATAAATGTCAGACCCCGAAAAATTAAAAAATAGAAATGTCAGACTGGACCATGTGACTTGGTTTCATCAACGAAATGAGAATGAACATTGTGTTGAGGAGACAGTGGGCAATCCATCATTGTCGTCTTCTCTTTTTCTCTGAGATAGGTAGTGTTAACAAATCTGCTCTGCCAGCCTGGGTCTCAGAATCAAGGCCACTCAGAGCACAGCCTCTGGAGTTCCAAGGTGGCCACATTGCATGAGTGAGAAATATAATAGTGTTTATGGTAGACCATTAAGATTTGGGAGTCGTTCGTTAACTGCTGCAAAATCAAGTATTTGGACTGGTACAAACCCCTCTTATTCCCCAGATCTTGTGTTTATTCTTCCAGAAAACACCTGCAAGTTGATGTTTTACATGTCCCAAATCAAATCCTCATCATTTTCCTGCAAATCCTTTCCTCCTACAGTTTTCTTTACATCACTATGTCATTCCTTCTCTTGATTAGACCTTGACAACTCTCCTGTTTCACAGTCCCAAATTAATCCACTGGCAGGTCCTGTGAACTTCAAAAAAATATGTATACACACACATACAAAAAACATACATGTGTATATATACATATATACACATACATATCCACATCCAATCTATCAATTAATCAATGAATCTATTGACCTATTTCTATTAGATTTCTAAGAAGATTCTTCCAACATATCACTATGTTTGTTGCCTATGTTGAAATAGATTACCAACATACCTTTAGAAAATAGAAACTATGATCCAGATCTAATGGATGTGGTTTTCCCAGTGCATCGAATTCTTTTTACTGGGTAGGATAAAATGACAATAAGGTCGCCTAAGGACAGAGAGAACCCAAGATGAGCATTTAGCTAATGTTGATGCTCTCTTGCCTGATAAAACCTGTCAGGTGTCTTCTAGGGAGGTTGTCTGGGCTCTGCGGGTGGTGGGTTTGCACAGGTGTTGAAACAGAGATGGTGAAGGAAAGGGAAAAACCAACTAGGACCAGGAAAGAGCCAGAAGAGTCTCTCCTACAGGTGAAACTAGGTCTGTACAATTTGCTACCTGAGAATTAATAAAATTATGTTCCAGGTAGATAATTGTGTGCTCTTTTTCCTAGAGAATTACAGAAAAAGTAACACTTTTAACTACACAGACATCTCATGGCATCAGATTGGTCCAAAAGGGCACCGTGGTCAGATTTCTCTCAGCAATCTAGACCTGCCTCATGGGCTCAGTGTCTGTTTGGAATACTTATTCCAAAGGAGCGACCCCATCGCTGTCTGCCAAAGGTGAGGCTGGCCTGTCTGCCACTTTTGTTTCCTAGCCCAGCTCAGACACAGTGCTAAATGCTGTTTTCGGTTTGTCGAAAGGTGCATTTTCCGTTTTAGCTACACTTCTGTCCATAAATTTTCCCACTATGTGTTAAAATACCAAGTAAGTGCCCCTGACTGCTTCATGTCACACATTCTTGTTAAAGATTCTTTTTGGGAACCTTGTACTTGTTAGTCTTATGTAAGTTGTTGAGAGTTTTTGTTTTGTTTTGTTTTGTTTTTTGGAGAAATAAATTGAGCGAAATCTTGGCCTAGTATAGTTTAAGGCAGATTCAAAAACCAGAGTGAATCACACGTGTGCCTCTGTTTCCTTTCCGCTTTGTTTTACAATGCTACCCAGAATGTGGCCACTTCATTACTTGGTTGTTTTGTCCGGAGGATTGGTTCGGACGAAGTCATTCCCCAGTGATCTATCAATTACTGCAGTAACCCCATATTACCCACTGAAAAGACGAGAGATACTGTGTCTTGGGGCATGCAAGAGACTTTAAATCACATTTATCTTCATACACCTGCTACTCCGTTTACTGATGGGATAGACTTTGTACCACAGTTCACACTGCTGTACGTAGATGGGCCACAAGCTTGGTTTTCCATGCCCTATGCAACATTCATGTTATGTCCTTCTAATCCTTTATGAACTCCAGACGAAGCAATTCTATGTTGTTCCTTTATTTTTCACATCACTGAGCTTTTGCTTGTGTGGTTCTTCCCTGCACCCATTCCAGGACAAGGTCCTTCTTTTATTTCACATTCAGACCCTATCACTCCAGCACCCCTTTTATCCTCGAAGCTTTCTCTTATCCCTCTGACTCCCTCTATGCCCCCCCAACATGTTGTGTCTTCCTTCTCTGAATGGCCAAAATAATGTATATGAAATTCTTAAACACACATTCTACTGGTGCCATCATTTACCATGTGCATATTTTACTTCTTTCTACAAGCCCCTCTGAATTATTTTCCATACCCTGACATTATTAAATGATTAATAGGTAAAGCATCTAAAATCTAAGTTTTTAGTTGTGTCATTAAAGGTGCAGGCAAGGCTACTGATAGACCCCCAAGATCGTATTGAAAATATGAAGGGACAGCACAGAAGCTAAGTCAGGGCTTATGTTATCATTTAGGGATCATTACAGCAAAAGCATAATGTATTTTCTTCCTCCTCCTACCCTCAAGTAAATAATAAAATGCAGTTTATCCTACATTTTGGCTTCACATGTACTAGCCATTGATGGTCACCCGTTATATGTGTTTTGCTCAGATCTAGTATGACTCAAGATCTGTGTGTATAAAGTCAAATACCAACTTTATTTGGAAAATGGATGAATAAATCATAGTAGATATGGCTCCAGGATTTTATAATTTTGTAGAGAGAACAGGAACATACATACACATTACTATGCAAGAAAAATGCAACCCGTGGACTGTAAATTCATGATCAAAATATTATTAGGGTTCAGAAAACTAAGAAATTCCTCTGGCCAAAAAGATCGTTCATGGATAAGAGGAAGTCTTTAAGAGAAGAAGAATTTCAATTCTACAGTGAATGAATAATGTTTAAATTTTTTCAAAAATAAATATTATAGATGTTTGATTGCCTAGCTTTAAAATGTTGAAACTGTAAAAAAGTAGAGAGATATTTTATATCATCCTCACTTAGATTTCCACCTTATGTAGTAAAAACAATGTGAGCCAAGTCGGAAATGTGAGAAAAAGGGGTATTTCTGAAAAATGACTAGATCTTAGGAATTACACAATTTTATTTTGGATTGTGCAATGAGGACTTATTAACATTTTTTACCTGAAATTTGACATTATGAAGCTATATTTAATAGCAATTGGTCTGACCACATGGTTAGAATTAATTCAATGAGTTGGTGACAGTTTGTGAGGTGTATTGCTCTGGTTCAAGTGAGAGAAGTTTCAGGGTAGCATAGGATTGAGACATTTACTACAGTAGGTATGACTTAGCAGGTCAAATTGCAAAACGGTTAGTTGTCAGAATCAGCCTGCTTGTTCACTTATTATTAATACATTTCTAACCATTAATAACCATGTGATCTTGGTTATGCCTTTTTATATCTCTGTGCCTCAGTATTCTCAGAATGGAGGTGGTTATTAGATATCTTTTACAGGGTTGGCAAGTCTGTTCCTAATAAGAGCTAATAATAATAATAATAATAATAATAATAATAATAATAATGAATGATTATATAGTAAATGTAAGCCATTATTATTACTCACAAATTAATATCTTCTAGAAAATTAGCTCATTGCAAGGGAGAGGGACCCTCCTGAAATCTGAGCTTTCTGCACAGAACATGTGATAACCATGGAGTTGCAATTTTTCCCACGGAGTGAGCAAGGCTTGGCAGGAAATGGTCCTTATATCAGCATTAGTGTGCTTAGGACCCCATTAAGTTCTTCCTAAAAGCAGACATCACTTTCAAGTGTTGTCATTTGATATCTGGTCTGTTAACCAAATTGAATTTGCTATGTACATATATTGACCCTTCTTTTCTCTTAATCTCTGACAAATAAATCCTGTGTTTATTTTACAAGCATTTAACTCTACTCGTGAAGCATTATGTATTTCCCGCTTATGTGTGTGTGTGTGTGTGTGTGTGTGTGTGTGTATGAATTTAAGAGCTCTGATTGATTATCAGCGGACTGTTATGCTCATGAATGTATTTTCACTTGTGTATTTTTCATTAACATACAAGGATGAGAAAAATGAGACAGTATTAGTATAGCACATCATTTGTTTAATTATTTGTAATAAGCAATGGGAAGGCGTGTAAATGAATCTGCCTTTCTTATTAGAGGCGTGTGGTAAGCTTTCCCTATTAAAATTACATGCTCTCCTGGAAACTTGTTAAAATGGCAAAGACATAATCTTGGACCTCCCCTTAATATTTCATTACTTGGAGAGTGATCAGTAAATGCTAGACATTAAGGCGTAGCAACTGTGTCAAGAATTTTCCTGCCTTTTAGACCTGATATCCTACCCCAGGCCAGGAATTACAATTACTTGTTTAACTCACCGTGTGAAAAGATCCGATGTGCCTTTTACAATTTAGAATGAAAGAGACTAATTTATTGTCACAAGAAATGTAGCTGCTTAAGCATGAGATACCTATATGTTCAGTGTCTCGAGAGGAGAGTGCAACTCTCTGAAAGCCCAAGAATTCTCATGGAAGAGAAACAACATTTAGTCCATAGTAGTAATGTGAAAAGTTATTAAGTCCTCATCACATGTCAGATATTGTTCTAAATTGTTGTCATCTACATGACAATGAAATAAGTTCATTATTTTCTTCATTGGGCAAAGAAAGGGACTCAAAGTCTTGCTCAAATGAGGCAGACAGTAAATGGACTATTTAAATGGAAGTATTCTGATTTAGAGTTAGGGCACCAAAGCACTCCACAAAACTTCCTAATAATTCAGCTTTGTGAACAGATTTCATCACAAAAATGAGTCCTGAAGATGATAAAATACGAAAAGCTGTCATTACTGCTGTGGAGAAAAACATTCATCCTTTCCCTAATTATTGATTTACTTACAATTTTTTCTTGAATCAGTGAGTGGGTGTAATGTGTGGATTAATTTCCAAATATTTGGGGATTTTCATTTCAAGTATAATTTCACTTGGTCAGAGAATGTATTTTGTGTAAGTTCTATTTAAATTTATTGAGATCTGCCTTGTGGCTCAAACTGTAGTCTATTTTGGTGAAACGTTCCGTGTATGTTTAATATGGCTTTGAAGTGGATTGTTCTGTGAACTGAAACATACAAACTGGTTGACAGCATTGTTCAAGTCTTCTATAGCCTTTCTGAGTTTTTGGTTACTCTTTAATAATTATTGATAGGAAAGTGTGAAATCGCCAGTGATAATTATAGATTTCTCTATTTCTTTTCTCATGAAATTTTGCCTCATATATTTGAAGCTCTATTATTGCATTGGTACACATGTGGAATTATGTCTTCTTAATAAATTGACCCTTTTATCTTTATGAAATTTCCCTCACTGTCATTGGTAATATCCTTTGTTCTGTGATCTCCTTTTCTAATATTAATATAGCAACTCCAGTTGTTTTTTTAATTTTTGTTTTTGTAGTGTATCTTTTAAAATCTTTTTATTTTTAACTTCTCCATGTCTGTATTTCAAGTGGATTTCTTGTAGGCAGCATGTAATAAGGCCTTGGTCTTTTATCCGATCTGACAGTATGTGCCTTTTAATTGAAAGGCTTAGACAACTTATATTTAACTTATATTTAATTAGGTAGGTCTTAAATTTAACCTCTTTAAATTTGTTTCTATTTATTTTCACTTGTTCCCTTTTATGGTTTTCTCCTGCATTCATATGGGTTGCATACTTTTTTTACATTTCCCTTTATCTTCTCCATTGCCTTAAGAACTAAACCTCTCTTTTTTTATGTTAGTTTAGTGCTTGTTTCGGGTTTTACAATATGCATCTTTAGCTCATGATAACCTACTTCCAAATAATATAGCACTTCACATATAATACAAGTACCTCAACCAGTGTATTTCAATTTTCCTTCACCATTCTTTATGCTATTGTGATCACACATTTTGCTTCTGCTTATGTTGTAAACTACAAAATACATTACTATTATATTTACATTAAATTCTCAATTACTTTTAAATAACAATAATGTATGAGTCAAAAAATGTTTTTGCCCGTATATTTACTATTTTCAGCTCTCCTTAGTTCTTTGTACAAAGCCAAATTTCCTTCTGGTATCATTTTTCTTCTGCCTGAAGAATTTTTTTAACGCTGTTAGTGCAACTTTGTTGATGATGACTTCTTTCAATGTTTATTTATCAGAAAATGTCTTTATTTTGCTTCTTTTTTTGAAATACAGTGACATTACTTTAAATTGTAAATGAATTTAGGAAAAAAAGACATAAAAGGCATTGCTAAAGTACTCCATAGTCTCACTTAGAAATTCAGTATATGTGTTTTTTCTAACCGTTTATTTTTGTATATTTTTAAATACATACAATTTAAAGTTTTCTTGTCAAGTTTATTCCCACCATTTTTTATGTTTATGCTACTACTGTGAATGCAGTTATTCTTTAAATTGTGTTTTATTAATAACTGGTTACTGTTGGCTTAAAGGAAGCTACATTTTTAACACTTACTTTTCGCATGGCCACATTTTTCTAGGCTGTGAGTGAGTCTGAGAGTTGTGTGAGTCTGATGTAGGTTGATGAAAGGAGGGGCACTCTCTTAATGGAACAAATGTGTCTGTTGGCAGGATGACCACTCCCATTTCCAGTTGGTGAAAATCTTAGATCTCTAAACCAGGAGCAAGCAGTAGTATTAACCGGAAGTCCAGCTAGTGACTGGGTACCCATGAATTTTGCCAGATATATCAGGGTGGAGGGAGTATACTGAAAGACTGGGGAGGAAATGCGTTTGAGCTGAACCCTAGAGAATAATGGTTAATTTAAATAATGAAAGAGAATTAGAATGGTCATTTCTTAGGTCAGGTTTCCAAGAAGCTGAGCCTAAGGCTAGGATTGATGTACAGGTGATGTATGAAAGGAGGACTCCTCAGGGAACGTTTGCAAAGGGAGTGGAATGGGGAGGCTCGTCAGGGACGCGATTCCAAGTGAAGTCCAGCCTTGACTCGTCCATGTCCACGGAGACCTCTGAGTGTCACGAGTCCAGGCATCTCTTGGCAGCCAATGCAGTACTCTGGGGAAGACCTCAGGAGAAGTCACTGGTTTCAGGCCCAGCAGCAGCACCAGTTAGTAAATGGAATCTGGGTGGAGTCCAGGTATGTATCCTGCAGTCAGCTTTGTTAAGGAGCTACGGGACGTGTGTGAGAAAAGAGGGTGTAGTCAAATATAATAATACATGACATTAAATGGCAGTCTGGGTTAAACAAACGTGTGTATCTAACAGTAATAGTAGTTAATCGGTTGTTTTCTAAAATATTGCTATAATATATAACCCAAATTCAGCAGCATATACATTAACTAACTAAATAAAATATAATGAAATAACAGTTAGTATTTAATGTAACTGATTTTTTTTTTTTGGAGAAATCGATCCTGTGTTTAGAATTGTAGGTGTCATGGATAGCTCAAGTGTTTCATTCCCTGGGCTCCTATTTTAAAGGGATGATCTTCAATAGCTGCTGCTGCAGAAGGCAGATGTCTATCTTTTGAGAATCTCTAATCATAACAAATGCTACTCTTTCATGAGTTATAACAGATTCCTTAAAAATGACAGTTGGAAAGCTCCATAAGTTGGTTTTTATTTAAAATGCATCTCATAACTTCAAATCTAAAGAAATTTAATTTGGGGATTTAAAAATTATACCCCAAAGACCTAAAATTCAAATGTTAATGAAATAAAAAGATTTTTGAAATTGTTTTGGGCTACATATTTGGAGAGGTTAAGCCTAAAAGGTAAGTCTTGATATAAATTGAGAAGAGAGAAACAAATTTTGGTTCTTCTTTTTATTTTTATTTTTTTAATGGAGGAAATAAGCATTTCTGAAGCAGGACATTGCAAAGGAAAGGCCAAGCTTATGATTCCAGCCGATTTCAGAGTAAAGATAAATGTTATTGTGTCATCACAGAAAGATGTTATCTGATTGGGCTGAACGAGGGATGATGGTTTTACCCGTCAAGGAATAGCTGTCTCTTAAGATATTTTTATTTCATTTAAATTCTCTCTGCAAGATTGTTCTTATCTTCTGTGGACCTAATATCTACCCTGTTTTCATTTCAAAGGAATTTAATATTGAAATGCTGGTGATCAAAAGATGTGAAGTCCTGATTAAACTCTCAAATCCCAATCTGTCTGGGTTTGGGGTTGTACATGAGGAAAATAGTATATAATTCCTATGCAGGTGGGCCAGACACAGCAGCCATTACCATCCAAATGCTCATATTGACTCAAGTATTTACATTTGTCTCTCTCTGTCTCTCTCTCTCCACCTGCCTTCCTCTACCATCTTGGTTACTTGTATATTTTTTTCTTATATTAAATGTTATATTATTAACTTCTTCCATTTAAGTAAACATTCTCATATTAATGTATGAATAGCAATCCAGTACAGTATGAAGATTAAGTGTCCAGGCACTGAAAATAAATGGTTGAAGTCAAAGCTTCTCCATTTACTTGCTGTGTGACATCGGGAGCTATTTATGACACTGTCCTCCATTCCTGGCTCTATAGAATGAAGTAAATAATAGAACTAATCTCGTGGGTGCATGTGTGTGTGTGTGTGTGTGTGTGTGTGTGTTTGCATGTGTGTCTAAATGACTTAACGTTTGCAAAGTGTAGCAAGAGCATTTCCTGCACTAGCATTGTCATTGACTCATCCCTGACTCTTGGGATCTTGTAATTTTCTTTGCCTTGATTATTTCAGTTACACTAATGAGTAAGGAAGGTATCATTAAATGTGTCAGACCTGAAGTAGGTGCTCAATAAATATTTAGTAAAGGCATGGATACACACAAGAAATAATTTCACCTATTATTTGTCTGGAGAAGGTAAGAAAGTTGAGTAAGCTCACTTCTGACTATAGAAGTATTCATTCACAAACAGTTTCACGTGATTTCACAACCATGTTCCTTCACAAATTCTTGACAGTTACTGATTCAAAAGGAAATGATTGGCAGCAGGTTTGTAATCATTCTTTCTCTTTCCATGGGAGAGGGTGTGGGGGTCCCCAAAGAGTAGGAAGGAAGGAAGAAAAGGAGTTTGAGAGGCAGAAACACACACACACACACAGAGAGAGAGAGAGGGAGAGAGATTGCGGGGGAGAGGGAGGGAGAGAAAGAGAGCGAGCACTTCCTTTTCTCATCAAGCTGCCCCTCATGTCCTGGCATCCTGGCCTTACCCCTCTTTACACGTACCCTTATACAGACCTCAGTTAGCCTGAAGAGGCCAGTGCACTGACTTTTGCTTTACAAGTAGATCTGGCCCCCTGTCCCTGAGAGAACACTTGACAGTCTGTCCACTTTGCCCACCCAGATGACATCTTAAAGCAACTTCCACATTTATCTCATGTATTAGTTTTCACGTAACCAAAACCATTGAAACTGAACTAGAAAGTGACCTATTTAAATGGGAGACACATGGGGTGCTACAGCGGAAGGACTTCAGAGCTCTATTCAAATCAAAATCACCACATCCTGCTGCAACAATTGTGGATAAGTATAGGTAAGAATGTTCCAAAAGAGTAGAAAAACGGACGTCTGTCTTTCTCCTCTGAATTTCCTTCGGCCTCTCGTGTAATTTCTTAACCCAGGCTTATTGTTCTAGGCCAGGCCTGGGCACACCTTTTCAGGGCAAGGGCTACTTCTTCAAGTGTCACCATCTAATAGCTATTTATTTTATTATTCAGGGCATTACCCCCAAAATTGCTTGACAGTCCACTGGTGGACCATGATCCATGTCTTGCCCAGCCCTGTACTAGGTTAACACAGCTGAGTTTGTGGCTTGCACAGTTCTACAACAGACATTAAAAAATACATTCTATTTCTTTCTTTCTGGAACATACACATGTGTGTACAGGTGCGTGCGTGTGTGTGTGTGTGTGTGTCTTTGTGCTGTGGGCATGCTTGCACACCTGGCCATGTGTACATTGACTGCTGTGCATTCGATTAACTTTTACTCATTGGAATGGTGAAATGGGAAATTTCGACCTGGGCATTGAGAAAACAAGAAGCGGGCCTTTTTTGCAGACTTTGGTTTGAAGGTTTATAAAGAACAGAGAAAACAGTGGACTGGAGTTCTATATTGGGCTTTGTGGACAAATGGCCACTTAATGTAAAAGTTTACTTTACTTCCTTTCCCATTATTCCTACACATACGTATTTCTTCTGGAAACCTAGCAAGTAGGAGAGCTGGATAGGTCAGGGCAGAATTTGCATATTCTTGCTTCCCTGTATATAAAATCCCATTAACATATAACACTTGAATGGCACTTTAGTCCAACTCTCAGCAAAAGTAACTTAGAATTCCTTGAACTTGGGCTTAAGGATGTGTTCTTGCCTCCTGTTCTCTTAAGGTAGCCCTGAACTTGGATTCATGTAATGAATGTTCCCTTAAGACCCAACTCCACTGTTACATGGGGATGTAGCAACGAATTCAAAGACAACAGAAAACACCCTCAAAGAAAGTAAACAGCCTGGACAGGACAGTAGAGAAAAGTTCACAGCCAATGGCATAACTACAGTGACTTATTTCTTCCCATGCCAGGGGAAAAAAATGCTTTCAGACAATGGGGGTGTGGGGATAAAGTTACCTTCAAACTTTTGCAGGTGGTGAATATTTTAGTTCTCCTCTGCACCTTGAAGCTTGAAAACAGGGACGTCAAGACTGTTTTCTGAATTATGATCATATTTTTGTTACACTAATAGAAAAAATTTAAATGCAGGTTTGGAATGATTAAAAACCAGATCAAGGAGGGTGTGCCGAGTGCACTTCACTAGCAGTAATACCACAGATTGCTTGATAAGTCTCCTCTATTTGGCTTCTGTAGACAGGCTGTCTCCAGGGTTTCAGCTCAATGGAGGTTTAACTGGTCTCATTTCCACCTCTGTGGGAGAATTTCTGATGGTTCTCCAGATTTTCTTAAAACACCTATTTTGGAAGGACAGCCCACATTTTCATTTGACACTTAAAATGCTTACTGAGAAAGGAAGCAGTGGGAACTTTTTAGCTGACTGTAATGTAAATTTGACTTCAGAGAGCTCTGAAGGTTCTGTGTCAATTACTGACAGGGGAAGACACATCAACTAAGGTTTTCAAGTAAAGGAACCCTCCAAGTTTAATGAGCCTGTATACATACGAGATGAAGAATTTGAACATGAAAATGGAAGGAAAATGGTTTAATGTAGTCCATCCAAGCATGTTTCTACTGTGCAGCAGCAGCAAAAGGATAATCTTCAGTGCCCTGCAGCCTGTGGGCTGCTGTAGTTAATGAGAACTGTGAATAACCAAAGAATATCACTTCATAAACCAGAGCAGAACTGATTTTCATTTGTGAGTTCTTTCCTGGAAAGCCCTGGGATTTGGATGTGAATTCCCAGGAGTTATTAGGAAAGCAATTTGCATAGGCATTGAAGAACTCTCTAAGAGGCAAGGAAAACAAAGTGAATGCACTTCTGGTAGAAACATATAGGCAGATACCGTATTTTGCCATGGATAATGCGCAGTGTTCGCCCCAATTTGTGAGGGAAAGATGAGGATGTGCACTATACACGAGTACTAATTCCATATCTACATAAATGTTTTTAATTTTTTTATTTGTGCTGATGAGTTAAAAGTGTAACTCTAGAAATCAATAATTAAAAAATTATAACAAAAGATTTTTTACCCCCGAAAGTTTGGGCCAAAAATGTGGGTGCGCATTATACACAGGAATGCACTCTATATGGCAAAATACCATAAGTATGTAATGTGTGCACAGTGCCTATTCAATTATCTACACAGAATTTAATGACGAGCTTTTTCTGAGGTGGAACACAAACACATTAAAAAACCTGTCTAAAATAATTCAGCAGTGACATCAGTTTTCTTCATTAGCCCGTCTATTTCGTTTTCCCTGTAATTATCCATCACCATCGTTAGGCATCACATGTTGGTGAGTCCTTAACAACTAGCACCTTCAGAACTCAGGTCACGTTACCTCCATGAATAAGATGTGGTAGGTTATGTGGGCTCTCTTTTACAGTGATGATCCAAATAGTCTCGTAAGAATCAAACTGGGCAAAAATCGACAGTAAGCTAATTTTGCAAAAAAAAGAAAAAATCAGAATAGTTGATTTAATCTGTCAGCTTGAAGTTCATTTTTATCCAAGGGTTAGAGTAAATGCCTGGTAACCAGAATCTTCCTGAGATGATATGCATGTGGCCATGCTTTAATTAATGATTGATTTCACCGTACATGGAAATGCATGCTTTCGTTAAGTTCTTAATGTTTCTTGTCATGGTAATGGCCTGAAGACAAGAAAAACACCTGGAGTTTAGTCTCAATCTCACTCTACATACCTTTTCTAAAACCTGTTGACAGAGCAGGCAGGAAGGTAGATATGAGCAGGAAAGGACATTGTCCTGATGCATTATCAGCTCCCTCAAAAGGAAAAGGATAAAGTCAGGAAAGAAATGCAAAGAAAGAAACTTGCCTTTTAGGAGGGCCATTGACAGGTGTCCCTAAATTAAGGAGGACAGGAAGGAACTGGCCTGTTGCCTCCCCTACACACCGTACCCCTAAAATAAAGAGACAAAGTCTTCAGGGAAGAAATGGAGAATGAGGAATCAGCCCTGGCCCATTATCAGCTGTCCTCAAATGGAAAAGATAAGATAGAGAAATGCAGGACAAAGGGGAAATAGCCCCACTTACCCAACCGTAAGCCCTGCTCCCCAGAACCATGCTGTTCTATAGCTGTGCTTTTTTCACATAAATCGCAAAAGGGAGAAAGAGGGAGAAACTTCCACCTGTAGATATAAAAAGCCCCAAACAATGTAAAGGGGGGTCTGCTTCCCTCTCTTGGGCCAGCCTGCTCCACGTCTCGAAGTGTACTTTCGTTAGTAATCTCTTAACTATCCTGTATTTTCACAAACTGTCTCCACTGAATCCTTTCCTTCAAGAGACAAGGACCAAGGGAAAATCGCCATTTCATGGTAACGTCAGGGTTGCCTCCCTCATCTATTTGGTGTATTTGGAAGCAACCTAGTCGGAAAATCTAGGCAATCTCAACCACATTAATTGCTTTGGGCTTTTGTTTCTTCCAAATTAGAATCCAGAAAGGGGAACTGAAATGAATGTCATTAAAGGACTGACTTTAATTTCATCCACTTTTCTGTTTCTTTGCATGAAAATACTTATTAGCTTTATTAATGCTATTATGAACACACCAAAGGCTATCAGAGTGATACCTCATGGTATATTCAGATCAGGAAAAGATGAGGAAGAAGATCTTGATAGGTTAGAATTTTAATTCAATGCTTAATGTATTTCTGTGTGTATAACCATGCAATTGACCTTATCATGGTTGTATGATAGGTTTGACTTTGAAATTATTTTATGCTTGGTATTTAGTGGACAGTGACTTGATTTTTTGCCTCATGAATTTGAAATTCAAATTATATTTCCTCCTTGCCTTGTGGATTTGAAAATCAGATCATTTTTCCAGCCTTCTGTGATATAGTTCTTAACACCTGCCCTCAGAAACTACCAGAAACTCACTTCAATGCAATCTGTTTTAACCCAGCCAACCTCTCAACTCCAGGTAACTATGATGTGATTCATATGTTTGTGTTTTTATTTTATATAGCATACTCTAAAAGGAAAAGCTTATGCTTTGTATATTAACATACAGTCATTTAAAAATGCTCCTTGTCTAGAAGACGATGGTTGAACAAGTAAGGCTATTACATAAAACACAGTTGTTCTATTCAATTGTTAGGTCAGATGGAAAATGAGAGTAGTTTTTTTCCCTCAAGTTTGATGAAACTCAGTCTGCAAAAAAGTTACCAGAAAAACCACGTGGATGACACTGATGACAGTAAATCTAATTTCTTATTAGTAGGTATTAGCTTGCAGAAAACAAAATAAGTTTTATATACGTTCATTATCTGTATCATTATCTACCAACCACTATTTTTATGAAAGCATCATGTAGTTACAATATTCAATTCGGGAGCAACGGAATGAGAAAAAAAATAAAATTTATAGTTCCTGTTCAGTTTTATAAATAGTAGATGTCTTGATTTATCGAACAAGTGCTCTCTTTTTAACGTGTTTATGATTACATTAAGGGTGAGTAAATGTTATCTTTACATGTAAATAACCCTACACTGACTTCTTCTGGGCAGTTTTATTTTTAGAAAGCATACACAAAGCACCTCATGATTTACTGTTTTGCTAAGCCTTGAATTTGCATGAAGTGCCTGATCAGCATTCTGAATGTCTGTTGACAGATACTCTTAAAGAAAGGAATGTCACTCAGCACGCTGTCTGAACTCTCACACTCTATTAGCGTTGTTATATCATATTTCCTTCCCAGCCTATCAGGGTGATATTTAAGTCTCTTTTTTTCTGCACTCACATTCACACGCCTTACTTGAACGTTCCCTTGAGTGTAGTAAGTTGCAATTGCCTACAAAAATATGAAGGAGCTGTCACTACATTTACAATATGGCCTTCAGAATTATGTCTGACCCTATTAAATTGTGTTTCATATGTGTCAGCTCTGAATTTTATATAAATTGTTTACACGATATGTAATTATTTGCATCTGGCTTCTTTTGCTAAACATAATGTTTTTGAGTTTCAATCATGTTATTGTCTGCGTGGTTATTCATTATTATTGTTTATTTATCAAGGCCACTATGTTTAATTAATTCATTCATGCATATTCACTAATTTCATTGTATAAATTTACTCCGACCTGCTTGTCCATTTACCAATTAATGTACATCCATTTGGTGGCTTCCAATTCCTGATATTTAGGAATGAAGTTGATGTGAGCTTTCTTGTTCAAGTCTGTTGTGGACATGTATTTTCATTTCTCTCGGGGGAGTGCTCTAAACTGACATTGATGAGTCATATGAGAAGTGGGTATTTAACTCTGAAGTGGCTGTGTTGCATTTCTACTAGTGATGTGTTAGGGTTCCAGTTACTTTGCATCTTCACCAGCACCTGGAACTGTCATTCTTTCTCAATTTAGACATTCTTGTTAGGGGTACAGGTGTCTCTAATCTGGCTTTTATTTGAGTTTCCCTGATTAATAAGATTTAGTCTCTGTGTTTATTGGTCATTTATAAATTTTTTAATAAAATTTACTTGAGTTTTCAATAATGGGTTGTTTTTTTTATTCTTGAGTTATTCTTTTAGTTCTAGTTTCGAGTCCTCACCAGAATTATATATTGGGATGCTTTTATGAATCTATGGCATGCCTTTTTATGTCCCTTACTGGTATTTTTGGAAAAGTAGACCTTTGACTTTGCCAAATCTCATATTACCTTTTACATTTCTCACTTCCTTTTTCAAAAACATTACCTTCAAACAGCCTAAGTCTGTTTACCTGACCTTCTTTGCATTTTTGTTTTTACAATTTTTTCCATCTACATGCGTAGTAATCATCACCTAGCACTGTTATTATTTTCTCTTAAACAGATAATACTTATAAAGAAGTTACAAGAAGAAACTGATTTTTAATTGTTTCTGAAACTATTTTTTCTTGTAGATTCAGGGTCTTTATTTGGTATAATTTTCCATCAGGATGAAGAATATATTTTAGAACTTCCTGTGATGCAGATTTCCTAAAAATGTCTTTATTTCAACATCTTTTTTAAGGGATGTTATCATTAGAAATACTATTTTGCCATTTTCATTGTTTTCTCTACTTTTTTCAGAAGTTTCACATCTATGTGTCTATATAAGAGATTTTGTTTGTATTCAGCTCTGCTTGAGTTCTCAGTGATGTCTGTTCACTGTCTAGTTGTAATTTCCATGTTGTTCTGAGAGGAGGCAAGCACGGAGTTTACTGACCTTGCCACTTTGACCAGAAATCCACTCCACTCTTATTTTTATTATTTCCTTTCATTTACTTAGTTTGACCTTTACTTGTTGTTTTGTTTTAAATCTTTTAAGATGGACACTGAGATCATTAATTTTGGAACTGTCTTGTATCTCTTTTAGGAAGTACTGCTATAGCAGGAGCCATCTGATATTTTAATGACATAGTATGTGAATATCCTTCTACTTTCACTGAACCAGAACTCCAAAGGTCCTGGTACAACTTGAACTTTTGGTATCTTTTTTGTGTTCTCAATCTCAAAACAGCTCATCTCTGGTAAATCTTGAAGAGTCTCACGCCTACCCCTTAGATTTCTGTCTCCCTTCCCCACCTGTATATCTTCTTTCTCACCAATAACTTTCCCCACAGATTGTAGCTGCTTCAACTGTTTGCACCGGTGTTCATTTCACAGTACTTGACTGCTTGGTTTCCGTTTCACTGTGCCACGTTCTGGAAATTGTCCCCAAAGTGCCAAGATGTCCACAGGACTCACCTCTTGAGTTTTTCTTCTTTCGGGTATTGCTGTGTTGCACTGCTCATTATCCTAGCTGAAAAGCAGTTGCCTTATATATTTACTTACTTTTAGAGGGAGAGAGACAGACAGAGAGAAAATGAAAATTGATGCATTTATCAAAGATTATTATTCAAGACTATCAGGTGAGACAACCGTTTTAGGATGCCTAAACTTCCTGATTTTGTAGGGAGTAAAATAATTTTGTTGATTTATCAGTTAAATGTCTTTCTTATTACTTAATTGATTTTTATTTTATTATTTTGTGCTTAACTTTTTCTTGTGCTTAACTTCTCCTATGTTACAAATGAAGCACTTTGGAAAGTGTAATATATCTTTATTGACACAAGTTTGAATAGAGTTATGTAGTTCCAACTCCACATAGCACAGAAAAATTCTTTCCATCATCCTTTCTTATACTCTGTCTCCTATGTTTATTGAATATGAAATCCTAGTGATACCTTTTATATGTGTAAACAAATGCAAATTATAGAAGATGAATACTAAGCAAAAAGAAAAAAATATTGCACTGTTTATTTCCATTAATTAAGACAAAATGACACAATAGTTTCCATGAAAGAACAAATAAGACAGGAGTGGTATTTATAGTTGAAAGAAAAGGACAGTGCTTTTCGAATGGGAGTTGAGAAGCCTCTATTTTGGAGTAGCCAGGGAAACTGAATTGAGAATAGAAGCTGTAAAGTAAGACAAAAATAGTATAGTTTTAAGCAACTGGAAAATGTGTCCCTGGATTACTAATGTAAACATAATCAATGTATTTTTAGGATCAGTACTATTTTAGATCAAGTACAAAGAACTCTGGGAAGAAGAGATTTTACTAAACTTGACTACTGTATATCACAAAGGTAGACCATGGGTGGCTGATAAAAATCACTGTTAAGGCCTCCCTGTGTTAAATTTGAATATCATTAGCATTTGTCTAAAGCAGAAGGAATTCAGTTAAAAACAGCTTTGAGCAAGAGGTAAGAAACATGTCGATTGAAATTATTGTTCTAGCATTGACAAGGGTTGTGTTGGGAAAACTACTTTTTTTTTTTTAAATTCATTTTTATTGTTAGACTTATTGGGGTGACATCTGTTAGCAAGGATTACATAGGGTTCAGGCATACAATTCCACAGTGCATTGTCACCTTGTTGTATAATAAGTTCACCACCCAGTGTGACTTCTCTTTCCATCACCTTAGATTTAGCTTCCCCCCCTCCTCTCCCACCCCCTCCCCTCTCTCCCCTCCTTAACCCACTCGTCCCCAAATAAACATTAAACTATTGATTGTGTCCATGGGTTCTTTGTTCATTTCTTTTTTTCTTTGCTTTCAGTTTTATATTCCGCATATGAGTGAAATCATGCAGTTCTTTGTTTTTTCTGTCTGGCTTATTTCACTCAGCAGGATGATCTCCAGGTCCATCCATTTTGTCGCAAATGGCAATATTCTATCTTTTCTTACAGCTGAGTAATATTCCATTGTGTATATGTACCACAGCTTCTTTATCCAGTCATCTGTCACAGGACACTTTGGTTGTTTCCATGTTTTGGCCACTGTGAACAGCGCTGCAATGAACATTGGGGTACATAAGTCTTTGCGGACAAAGGTTTTCAAGTCTTTTGGGTAGATCCCCAGAAGGGGGATTGCTGGGTCAAATGGTAGCTCCATTCCCAATTTTCTGAGGAACCTCCCCACACTGCCTTCCACAGTGGTTGTACCAGTTTGCACTCCCACGAGCAGTGTGCCAGAGTTCCTTTCTCTCCACATCCTCCCCAGCACTTGTTATTCCTTGTCTTGTTGATAATAGCCATTCTCACAGGTGTGAGGTGGGATCTCATTGTGGTTTTGATTTGCATTTCCCTGATAGCTAATGAGGATGAGCATTTTTTCATATGTCTGCTGGCCATTTGTATTTCTTCGTGGGAGAAGTGACTGTTTAGTTCTTCTGCCCACTTTTTAATTGGGTTGTTTGTTTGTTTTTGTTGTTAAGTCTTATTAGTTCTTTATATATTTTAGATATTAGACCCTTATCTGATGTGTTATTTGCAAATATTTTCTGCTATTCAGTTGGCTGTCTCTTTGCCTTGTTGATGGTTTCTTTTGCTGTGCAGAAGCTTTTTAGTTTGATATAGTCCCATTCATTTATTTTTGCTTTTACTTCCCTTGCCTTTGAGGACGGGTTCATGAAGTCTTCCTTGAGTCCTAGGTCTATAAGTTTAGTACCTATGTCTTCTATACAGTTTATTGTTGCAGGTCTTATATGAAGGTCTTTAATCCATTTTGAGTTAATTTTTGTATATGGAGAGAGTTCATAGCTCAGGTTCACTCTTTTGCATATGTTTTTCCAGGGGAAAACTACTTTTGAGCTTCAGTGTTGTCTGTAAAATAAGTGTGTGGTAGCACAAAGGGTTGTGGTAGGCATTAAGTGAGTTACTTCATATATTGTCGACATAGTGTCTGTCATATAAAGACCATCAATTAGTAATATATTATTTATTGTAATTACTGTTGCTGTCATTATCATCATCATCAGTCAAGAAATCTTTCCTGACAGTGGGTTGTGTCTGTGATTATTTAACAAGAAAAGAGGACATGATGATTCCGGGATAAGGTGCTTCCTAGACGAGAGACACAGGAAAGTACTTAAGTCCTTAGAAGCAGGAAAACCTGGGGAAGCAGACAAAGAAACCTGTTTGCTGACAGTATGTACGAACTGGGAGCATCGTATGGGGTCATAGACGTAATAGATTATCATTACTGCACTCAAGTTGTAAAAAGGTAGTTGTATTTTACTTAGTTTTCAGATAGGTAAATTAAAAAATAATTACCCCCTCCTTTCTCTTAGTTATGCCTCTTTGGGTGGAAAGAATATAGACTGTGTCATGTTTGAAAAGACTATGGAAGAAGATCATCTTAGATTTCAAGTGTTAAAGACATCTACCAAAAATATTAGAAGGGTAATCAATGTATTTCTGAAGTTAAAATCAAACTGAAAGGTGAATGAAAAGATGTAGCACTTTTGGAAAGAAATTTGGCACTCCTTATAATGATCCATAAATTTCTCATGCCATGTGACTTAGTAAAACAATTTCTGGGAAGTCATTCTACAGAAATAATTCAAAATATAGGGGAATCCATATGCATTCATGTTTTTATCTCACTTTTATTTGTTATGTTGAGCTTCTAATTTACATGAAATATTCAACAGGAAAATTATTAGTTATTAAATATTATTTATAAATCCATTTATATCATTAAACTGTGGAGAAATAAACTACTATATGTATTAAGTTTAAAATACTATATTCATAGAATGGTTATAGCATAAAAGAAAGAGTCATAAGATGGAGAAATGCATTAATGTGTTAGCATGCAATAGGAAGATCAGAATAATTTTTTCTTTTCTCTGTTTTTATTGTTTTATCAAAATTTTATCAATAATCAAATAATTCTCTCTTATGAAATGAATATTCTCTTATGAAAACACAAACTATTTAACTTTAAAATAAGTATTGCTGGTGCCTGCTCAGGAATGTTTATTTCACACACACATACATAGCTTTAAAGACATTATACATTTTCTGATTAATGTGAAAATTAATGTCTATACCACTTCGACGCTAATCTGATGTATTTTTCCTAGGATCTTCTCTGTAATACACAGGTACCCCTTTGTAGCTGGACTTTCAGCTGTAGCACATCCCATTATGAAAACTGTTATTGTCTCTGTTTTCAATCTGTCTTCAAAGTGCTGAGAATATTCTTTCTTTGGTTGATTCAGAATCAGTCTCCCTATAGATTGCACCAATGCTTTTTGAGGTATAATCCCTCTTGTACGTGACCATCTTCCAAATACACAAACACATTAATAATCATACGAAAATAAATAAAAACAGACAAGAAAACACCCTGATTCACATCTACCTGGCATCGAGCCTCCTCAGTATTGTGGCTGCACTGTTTTTAATGCATTTGCTGTTTACCTCCAGTTTTCCTTGCAGTTTATCACTCAAATAGGAGTACATTTCTGTAGTTTTTCTCTCACTAGCTTAGAACCGAAAGAGAAAAACCCCTCCCTTTGTTTTCATTAACGAAGCTTAAAACCCAGTTGGCTTCTTTTGGCTTCACAAGAAAAACATTTTAGAGGGGCACGGTTTATAAATAGAAATTACCTTTGAGTTTTAAGCTTAATCACAACTGACGTTAATGAAAAATAAAATCAAAACCATTTCCATGGTTCCCACCCTCTCAACTTTCAGAGAATCAATAAACTGACCAAAAACACCCCACAAGACATGCATTCCACTCAATAAGGTGTTAGTGGATCAATACAAGCCAAAAAAAATTATTTTATGAGTGCAGAAATTTCCAGTATATTAAACTTATCCACTTTATCATTTTGTGCACTACATTTTAAATATGTCTTGACAGAAAGGGAACTATATCCAAAGCTTTACTTTGCTGTACTTTATATATATAAAGTACAGCAAAGTATGACTAAAAGTATGAAGATAATTAGAACTTATTTCCTTACCAAAAGCTATATTATTCATTGACTGAGGCAGATGAGGTTCATTCAACCTATTTCTTCTTTATTCAAGATTCTTCCTTGGATTATAGTTGACATAAATGGATTTACGTAAGTACTCCAAGAACTGGTTCTTTTAAATTCTCTTTAAGTTCTCATTGATGACTTTTTCTTGGACGAAATTTCTAGGATGGAGACCACATGCAGTGTATAATTATCTGCAGTGCTTTCAATAAATCACTAGCGTAGTATGGTTACTAAAGTCTAGTTTTTCAGAATTTTTCAAAAAATCAAGTTCCTTTTATTTTGGAGCCAACTCATCCTTGTAGTCTTAGGTTGGTCATTATTTCTTATCTATAGAATGATCTGTATTTTAAGAATACTGGCACGAGGGAGTTCACTGGTGGTGCAGTGGCTTAAGGCTTCAGTGCTGGTGCTGTCAATGCTGCGGCCTGGGTTCGATTCCCAGCCAGGGAACTACCCACATACAAAAAAAAAAAAAAAAAGAATACTGGCACAATGCCATATACAGGTACTTTCCTGAATCTCTTATATAGCATGCACCCAGATGAGTTATTCAGTTATGCCCAAAGACCATTTGGTACAGGGACTTAGGTCTTCTCAGTTATTGGTAGACACTAGGGCTATAGAACATGGGTGACTGGTCAGAACCACAGCTTTAAATTGTGGATTAAAACTGGACAATTACTGATGCTTATATTCTCAATCTATAGCTTTAAAAAGAGGGTACAAAAGAAAATAAGTGGGTTTGAAAAGCCTTAATGGAAAGGAAATATATTAACTTAAAGTGAAAAAAACTGTATTAGTCACCACTTGAAGCATTTTGCAGTAGGCAGATGTATTCCATAAGCAGATAAGAAATGACTCTTTTTTCTCTCAGCAGTATACAAGGGCTGTCCAGGAAGTATCTAGCCATGGAATACGAAAAATAGGGGCATTTATGGTTGGATTTTTTTTCTGACAGCCCTTGTATACCAGATTGTGTTAACATCTGAAATGATACATTTTTCTCAGAGCTTGGTAACTAAAGAAGTATTTTAATATTTCTTATGGCATTTTGGCCCAACATTCTACTTTGTTGCTCCAATTCCTATAATTCCGTAAGGAAGCAGTCCCTTTTTAGCCAATGATGGACTTTTTGGCTAACCACAAGCTTATTTAAGTCTTAGTTCCTTTGGTATATAGACAAGGTCTTCTGTCTGGAAAGAAATGTTGGCATCATAAAGGGATTTCATAGTGATAGAAAAATTTATTATGAAATGGGACACTTAGTACTTTCAGAAAATTGAAATAATCTACCACACTCATACACTCTTATTTCTCTCTCCCTCTCTCACACACAGCGCATTATATTTCTTAGTATCATGAACCAAAATTGTATGTTATTATTTTTATTTTTGCTTATTTCTGTCTCTCAAAATAAGATATAAAGGAAGAGTTTATTTGTTTAATTGCTAAAGCCACAGTGTCCAATAGGGGTCTAAAGCATAGTAGGTATTGTTATTTTTTTTGTTAAATAAGCTAATGAATGTGTCCTACTAGATGAGTATTTATTTAATTATAAACAATTGGATAACAATGAATAATTGTGATATTTGGACGGTCTTTGTTTAACAAACATAGGAAGAAAGAACAGGATTCACTTAAAATCTCAATAGCAGTCTATATAGAAAAGATTGGCTCCATTGTCTCCAGATTTTTTCTTATTTTTGTATTAATGATTGAAGTGGGATCTTTTAAAAGGGCAATTGGTCTGTTGACATTGACTTCTTACCAGTGAATATGAAGCAGGTGCAGAAAATTGAAAGGGACATGGTTTTAAGAATTTAGAAGTATAGTTTTAATGAAAATTAAGATGTCAAGGACAAAAAATAGTAATTGCATAGCACTGGTAGACGTTATCTGAGTGCTGATATTCGCTAGTTGACCCAAGGGTTGAACATTTGGATGATTAATATGGATATATTTAGTAGGATATACTCATATAATACTGGAAGTTTCTATTAATTTTCCTGGAGGTCGTTCCTAGTACAGACTTCTAAACTTAATCTCAAGTACCATTAGTCTTCTAGTGAACTCAAAATCTTCAGTCTGGTTTTTCTTTTAGGTTTCAGTCTGAAGCTACTGTTAAATACCCATATGGATGTGTGTGTGTGTGTGTGTGTGTGTGTGTGTGTCCAGCCGTGTAACCATTCATGTTATATTGACGATGGCTTGATTTTTTCTGGACAGCCCCCCCACATACACACATACACATTATATATTATCTATTATATATTTCTCTAAAACTATCTCTGCATACTCATTTTTATGTCCACTAAATCACATGTTGCCCTGCACGAAGTTTTTTTTTTCCTAATTCTTATCATTTTCTTTTCTGAGATGAGTCAATGACATATGTAATCAACATATACTGAGCACCTCCTATGTGGCAGGTTCTTTAGAGCCTTCAAATACATCACTTTAACTAAGCAAATAAAGATCATTGTTCTCAGGGAATTTATATAATTGCACGGAGTATCATGTAACAAACACTAGCCATACTAAATAAGGAAATGATGTGGTTTAATAAAAACCAATAAAAGCTAATAGAAAAAAAGGAGCAAAGGTAATGGGAGATCAGGAGTGTGGAAAGAAGTATCAGCAATTATTTTAAATAGGCTGTTAGATAAGGGATTATTAAGGAGGTAAAATATGAGTAAGGATACAAAAAGCAAAGAGTTAGACTTGTAGATACATAACCCATCAACTGCAATATATACCATTTGAAATGGGACATTACTGTGGTTTTCTGTTATGTTTAAAATGGTTCGTCTGGTCAACCTATTTAGATAATGATTTAAAATGTTAAGGTCAATATATACAAGTAATAACAAGGTGGAGAGAAGAGAGACAAGAGCGAGAGATTTATTTAAAGAGATTACCTTATACAGTTTAGGGATTGTAGAGATGGTCAAATTTGAAATCTATAGAGCAAACTGGAAGACCGGAGATCTTGAGATTTTGCTAAGAAGAAATGTAGTCTTGAATCTGAAGGCTGGAAGCTCCGGCAGAATTTCTATGTTGTAGTCTGGAGACCTCATTGTTTGCTCTTAAGTCCTTCAATTGGTTGAATAAACCCAATACACATTATGGAGGTTAATCTAGTCTACTTAAAGTCAACTGATTTAAAATGTTCATCACATCTATGAAATATTTTTACAGCAACATCTAGACTAGTGTTTAACCAAACAACTGATCAGCATAGTCTAGCAGGGTTGACACAAAAATAAGGTTTGGGTAATTCGTGTGTTTCTAGGAATTTGTACATTTTGCCTAGTTTCACTAATGTTATATACTTCTTCATACTATTATCTTACAATCCTTTTTCATTTATAATGATGTAGCAATGCTCTCAATTTCTGTATAAGTTGTTTTTGTGTTCTGTCTTTTTTTTTTTTTTCGGTCTAGCTAAAATTTTGTCAATTTTGTTGCTCATTGCAAAGAAGTAACTTTTGGTTTTGTTGATGATTTCCATTGCTTTTTTATTTTATTTTTCTTTGTTCCAATTATTGTCTCCCTTCTGCCAGCTTTGGGTTTATTTTTATCTTCTTTATCTAACTCCTAAAGGTATAAAGTTAGGTTATTGATTTGAGATCCTTCTTTTCTTAATATATGTTTATAGCTATAAATTTACCTCTGAGCACTGCCTTTGCTAAATCCCATCAATTTTTGGTGTGTTAGTTTTTGTTTTAATTCATCTCTCAGTATTTTCTCATTTCTCTTGTGATCCTTTTGAATCATGGGATGTTTAAGAATGTGTGTTTTAATTCTCATACAGTTGAGAATTTTCCAGTTTTTTTTTCTGTTACTGACTCAAGCAAGCTACATTCTGTTGTTAGAGAAGCTATTTTGTATCTTTTCAGTCTTTTTAAATGTATTGAGGCTTGTTTTGTGGGTTAGTTTGGTCTATCCTGGAGAATGTTCCACGTGCCTTTGAAAACAATGCATATTATGCTTCTGTTAGTGAAGTGTTCTGCATGTGTTTATTAGCTCTACATATGTCTACATGTGTCTAGTTGGTTTACAGCATTGTTCAAGTCCTCTGTTTCTTTGTTGACTAGATGTTTTGTCCCTTACAGACAATGATGCCCTGAGGTGTTAACTATTATTAAAGAGCTACATCTCTCTTCAGTTCTATCTATGATGTTTTGTATATTCTGGGGTGCTGTTCTATAGGGTTATTATTGTTACATTTTGGGGTAATTTGACTCTGTCACAATATATAATGCCATCTTTTTCTTCTGTAACAACTTTTGACTGAAAGAAAATTTTGTCTGATATTTCTATAACCACCCCAGCTCTCTGTTTTGGTTACCATATGTATAGAATTGTTTTCCATTCTCTTATTTTCAATCTATTTGTATCTCTAGATCTAGTGAGCATCTTGCAGAGAGTATATAGTTGGATTATGTTGTGCTGTTGTTGTTTTATATATTGTATCAACCTCTGACTTTTGATTGGAAATTTTAATTCTTTTACTTTTAAAGTAGATACATGTAAGGGATGACTTACTTCTGCCATTTTAAATTATTTTAATATGCCTAATAACTTTTTGTTTCCCATTTCTTTCATTACTACATTCCTTTGTGTTTAGTTGATTTTTCATACTGTCAGGTTTTTATTTTCTCCTCATTTCCTTTTGTGTCTCTTTCAAAACGATTTCTTTGTGGTTACCATTGGGATGACATTAAACATAGTTTTCCTGGTCCATTTCAGTTTATTTTTTTTTATGTTTTCCTTTAGCTCTTTGACTGTATTTAAAACTGTTGTTTAAAAGTCTTTCTCTGAGATAATGTCTGCCAATTTGTTTCGTTTCTTTGAATAGGACATCCTTTATTGCTTTTTTTTTCAGTAAGCATCGGATTATTGGTTCAACAATGGAAATTTGAATACCATAGCATGGTAACTGTGGAATGATATTTTTTTCTTTCCCCTAGGATTTACTATATTTTCCCCAAATTATTAATGTCCAGTTATCCATTTGTTTAGTAACTTTCAAAAACTTTTTTTTTGCAAGGAAAGTATTCTTTCTGGTGAGTGGTTACTGAAGTCTTTGTTCCTTAGCTTGTGTTCAGCTAGTATTTACACAGAGATTTCCTTGAGCCCTAAAGACTGAAAAAATAAAGTATAAAGAAATAATCACCTCTGCCAGTCTATGGAGATGGGCTCAGTGTCAGGACATTTATTCAATGCTTAGCCAGGCTTGCACTGAGTCTAGGGATCAGTAGAGGAGACAGATGAGGATCTTCTCAGCTTGTTTCTTAGCATGCATCTTACCCTGAGTATGTACATGTCCTTCTAAATTTCCCAATGTACATGGGTACTTTTGAAAGTCCTAATTTCCAAAAGAAATTCCCCTCAACTTTTGACTTTGAGTCTCAGGGGCTCTAGAACCATAATCTTTTGTCTCAGGTATCAGTGAGTTGTTTGTTTGGCTTATAGTGGTTTCAAATAATGGTCAACCTTTCTAGTCTTAGTTTTGAATAAAATGAAACAGAGACAAGCATTATAAGCCCTTCAGGCATATTTATTATATAAATGCATTCCCATTGTCCTCTGTAACTTCTATACCTCCCAACACATAAAGCAATATGGTACAATCAATGTCTTTGTCCATATAAATCATGTGTTTTTCTGGAATTTCTAGTAAAAAAATCTATATAACAGGAGAAAAGAATGTTGAAAAACAAAAGCAGGAAATTAGTTTTTCTCCTTTAATTGTTTTAGAAAAAAACAAAGAGATATTTGATTTCCTTTTTCATTATAAGAAGAAAAAATCTTTTCTCCACTAAATCATTACATGAACATGGTACTGTGAATACAAAGAAGAATAATCAAATGCACTGCTATTGTTTTCAAGAGAAGATGCAAGGAATTATGTCAAGGAAAAGAAATGTTTCAATCGATTCCCCACAGGCCATCCAACAGCTGTCTAATAGTTTCTGTTCAATCATTTGATGATATGTGTCAACGACAATAAGTCCAAGCATGATTACTCTTTCTAATTTCCCATCAACAAAGAAGTCACTGAATAGATGCATAAGAATGCACGGAGAATGTTTCCTGTATGAGAATTTTTCTCCAATAGGCATATGGTCATGCAAACAAACATTGTCCCTGCTTATGCCAGGACATACATGAAGTTTGTAAACTATTGTGACAGTTTCCTTCCCAAGTGAATAGGATGCTAAAAAGGAAGTGAGACAGGTACATTGTGCCTGGAGTAAACAGTCATCCAATGATTGGATGTTATAATAAAACCCTATGTGGTGAACAGCAAATGCTGTCTTTGGTCTATAGCAATTGACTGCTTCCCCTAACTATTGTGAAGTTAAAAAAAAGAAGCATATTTTTTCTGTGAGTCAATCATTAATATTAAAAAAAGCTTGCAGAGTGGTATCTGCAGTCACATTCGGAGCTCTTATTCCTCTTATGCAAATTTAATTTCTAGCCTCTTCTATATCACTTAAGAAAAGTTATAAGCCCATACTGGGCTTTGAATTCCAAAATGAAATAGGAACCAGGAAATGAATTAAGAGAGAGTGGATAATATCAAAATAATAAAATGACTCGTGAAACAAGTGTTTTCCCACATTGGAAGCACTCAGCAATGGTGACGACCTATCAGGATTGCTGCCAATGTTATTTCTTCCTAAAGTGGAAAGCTGGACTGAAGAGACCTTGTAACAGCACCATGCGACGTAGTTACTTAGAGAAGTCACTGGCTCTCCTCTCCTTTTTCTTCACATTTTAGGCTGTTTCCCTGTTTATAGCTATCTGTATGTATTTTATAAGCATGTGTTTATGATTGATGAGACTTAGCATATATTGAGTATTTTTTTAGGTTCCTAACATTGTATCAGCAAATGTCATTGATTTTTCTTCTAAAACCTATACTAAATGAAGGGATTTGGGGAGAGGAAAGAGTGCCATGTGATTGAGTTTCTTACTGAGGCAGTTTGTATAAAGGTGTGATTTTAGAGCTAAGGCAGGAAACCTAGGATGATGAACATTTCAAGACATATAGAACTTGAGATATTAGTGGGCATTGGCAGAAGATACCAGATGTGACTGAGGAGCACTTGGGATTGTGGTTTCAGGTCATGTGAGTGCAAAGTCTGTTGCAGGACACTAGCCATATGGTAAGCTCAGATATTTGGAATCCTAAATTCAGTGGGTTGGTTAGTAAGAAGGAGAGAAGAGGAGGCCCTGTATAGAACATCAGAGAGTATAATCTTCAATATTTGGTTACCAATGGGGTGGAGGGGGCACATTTTTGTGTGAAATTGGTCATTAGAGGAGTTACGGAAAGTTAAGATGCAAGAGTCACATGGCATTAATTATTCCAGGTTCATACAAAAACAATTTTCCAATCACTGTAATTCAAGATTTTGTTGAACACATACGTTATTTAGGTATATAGTAAATAATACCGAGTAGGACTTAACAAACTTCATTTAATTGAATAAAAAGAGTAAATTAGTGATTAATAAAGCTTACTGCTCGTCAAAACCTTTTTTGCAAACATCTCATTTATTTATTTTATTATTATTTTCAGGTGTGCAAAACAACATGATTAGATATTTACACGCCTCATAAAGTGATAACCCCAATACTCCTACTACCCACCTGATATCGTACATAGCTATTACAATACCATTGACTATATTCCCTTTGTTGTACTGTATATCCCACAATTTATATATAAATATATATATATATATATAGTTCACTTTCAATATTATTTTATATTAGTTTCAGGGGGACAGTGCAGTGGGTAGGTATTAATATTTATATAATTTATAAAGTGATCCCCCCTGTAAGTCTAGTACCCATCTGACACCACTGAGAAAGGCAAACTTCTTATTTTTTAAATGTATTAATATTTTTTATTTGACCTAATAAAATACAGATTCCTTCATGGTAAATGTCATTTTAATCATGTTTTTTAATCAATTGAAACTTAGTGAAAATAAATGTCTCTGATTTTTTTCTTGAGCAAGAAAAGAAGATCTTCATGAGGGCTAAAGTACTTTGAAGAAATAATGTTTTTACTACTGACGGAATAAATACTGCAAATATAGTTGTGTACGTGGTTTAGAGTAGTACCAAACCAGTTGGATCCAACCACTTCTCTGCCAGTACGTCTTTGACATTTCCTATTTTCTAGGTATGAAAGTCTATAATGAGAAAGTCTTTTTGCACGGCCTTGCCCTTTCAGTATTACCTATTTTATGACTCCATTTACAACCTCAAATACCTGACGGTTATACGGCTGAAGGTAGATGATTTGATATTGGTCCTAATTACATATCTTGCTTTAGTGGTACACGAAATCCATTTTCTCAGTGACCTCTCCATGCTAGATCCCTTCTATTTGAGCTGCTGTGTGCTAGAATGCTCCGAAAGGTGTGGCCAATGGTCCTCCAATCTCATTCAACTCTTAGACATTTACAGCGGTCAGAGCCTTTCTGATGGACACGTTGAACTCTGTTGAACAGAATATATTACTCTGCTCCCATGACTTCATTTTAGTTCTCCAATCTCTCTCCGACTTTTCATGGTGGAATTTTCTTATCCCAGTTTCTCATTTATACTTTGGCATTGGAACTCTTTGGCTTGTTTTTGTTTAAGCATGATTTACATGCTCTGGTACTTACATTCTATTAATATTTTCTTCATTTATTTTGTGTAGGCATATAGGTGTGTGGCAGTCCCAGTTATTATTCAAGAAAAATGTGAGATGGAATCATTGTTTAACTAGATTTCAAACAACACCTTAATAAGAGTACATGTGGCAGCTTCTAATTTGTGAAGCCGGAAACTAGAATTATTCAACATTTCTGATATAATTAGTACCTCTGAGGATAGAGAGGGAGCAAAAACTTAAAATTTTCATGAATTCCTTAATGTACATTAAGTATTATGCTCTGATGGTGCACGATGTGTCCTTTCACAACTGACTTTATGTCACAAGCAGCTGTTTGTGTTTACTTAGATGTAATCTGGAGTGACATACTCTGATGAAGTCCAAAATTCATTTCTCTGTTACTGTGTGATGGGGTACAATATTGGCTTGCAAATATACTTTGAAAGAATTTATTATTTTCATGAAAACTGGTGATGTGTTATAATTCTTCTTTTTCTCTCATATTTAAAAATAAATATAATATTAAACTTAACCATAAAAGACAGTACATGCACAGTCCATTTAATGTAAGAATCTCCTTTCTAAATACTCTTTCAAATGGAATTCAATGTTCTAAAAAGCAGTCTTCCCAAATTGTATGTTGGCTCTAATGGTTAGAATGTTGTTGTTTTTTTTTTTATATTCTTGCAAGCTAAAAAATTCCAATTACATTAATTACTTTAATTAGTCCTTATATGGCACAATCTCTACATCTTCATAACCTTGGGAGTTCTTTTAATAATCCTGGTTTGTAAACACACTCATTAAACTATCCTTTTACCATACAAGTGAAACAAACAAACAAAAAAGGTCACCTAATTTAATAAAATTAAAACAGAAAATTAAAATATATACTTAATCTTTTTAATGTTTTTAAAGAATAAAATTTTGTTTTAGAATGATTTTATATTTGCAGAAAATTTATGAAATATACAGAGAATTTCTATTAGCCCACATCTAGCATCCCCTATTAACATGTTACATTTGTGTATGCATTTGTTACAATTAATGAACAGATATTGATACATTATTATTAATCAAAGTCCCTATTTTATTTCAATTTGCTTTGTGTGGTAGGCAGAAAAATGGCTTCCCAAGATGTGTGCATTTTACTTCTTTGAACCTATAGATGTTAGGTTATATGGCAAAGAGAAATTAAAGCAGCAGAAGAAATTAAGGCTGTTCATTAGCTGACCTTAAAATAGAGAGGTTCCTCTGGATTCTCCTGGTGAGCTCGATGTACTTAGCAGGTCCCTTAAATGTGGAAGAGGGCAGAAAGAGAAGACATTCTTAGCATGATCCAATGTTAGCTCTGAGAAGAGGAAGAGAACCACAAGCCATGAAAAAGTTGGCCATCTCTAAATCCTAGAAATGTAAGGGAGTGGATTCTCCCTTAGTGCTTCCAGTAAATAATGCAGCCTGGCCAACATCTTGATTTTTTTGTTCAGTTTGACTCCTTTTGGACTTCTGACCTACGGAACTGGGAGAAAATAAATTTATACGGTTTTAAGCCACTAAGTGTACGGTAATTTGTTACAGAAGCCATAGAAAACTAATACACTTAATTTTTAACCTGAGGACCTTTTTCTTTTTCGGGATACATGACATTTAGTCGTTATGTTTCCCAATTTTCATTCCCTCTTTTTATTTTTTTACAAAGGTCAGGGCTTTCTTTCCATTTCCATTCACAGACCCTCTTCCCAATCCCTATCTTGCATGACTGAGCTCATCTTAGTGTCTGATTCTTAGAGGATGTGAACTAATTTTTTGCTCCATTGGAGAACCTCCACCCACCATCCCCAAGCTCGTTTACAGCCAAGCTGATGGAAGGCACTAACTCAGGGCAGGCTCCATGGTTTTAAGTGGTTCAGATTATGCTCCACATTGCCGCTGAGACCACACCCTTGTTTATTTCCACCCCCACCCACCTGCTCTACCACATGAGGTCTGACAATTACGTTCACAGACTCACCCGAGAGAAAGTGCTATGTACCTCACTGCTGAGTATCACTGTGGTCACCTTTGAAGTCCTCCTCTTGGGAAGCTGTGCACGGACACCAACACCTAGTCCACCCTTCGAAGCAATTTCGGAACTCTTTTTCTGGAATGGCCACCAGAGCTGTTATCATTCCCCAGATGTCACATTTAACTTTGCCAAGATTATGACACTGTACCTAGTTGTTTGTACAGTGCTGCCAACGTAAACACATGGTGGCAAGTTCGTGAACTTAATTGTCAGACCTCATAAATGCATATATAATATACACACGTATAAAATGTATACACACACATGTGGAAAAGTTATCAATAGAAATAAGAGCTTAGTCAATACTTCTGTATACCCTTCTCTACTAATATTGGCAATGTTGAAAAGGATATCTTGTTAAAGTTTTATATAAACAATTCCTTATAACAGGAGTGTAATGAAATCTCAATTCACATATTGATCTTTTTTTGTTTCTGTTGTGGAAATTAGCTCAGGTAAAGTTTTTTTTAATATACATATTAAGTATAAAGTATTTCTCACTATATTTTACATAAATATATTTTGTCCAATGAGGTAAAGTACTTTAAAGTTTTTTTGTTTTGTTTTATTTTTGGGTGGTTCCCTGACTGGGAATCGAACCCAGGCCACAGTGTTGAGAGCGCCAAAGCCACTGCACCACCAGGGAACCCTTACTTTAAAATTTCTTACATATAGAATAAAGTATCATTCACTTAAGGGCCTATTTATTTAGTCTAATATGTAGCCTAAGAAAAACTATTTTGGGGTGTATATTTATATTTATTGACAAGCACTATTTCTACATTTATAAGCATATATAAAAAATAATTCACTGTTTGATTTTGAAAATTACTTATGCATAGTTAATTATACATATTCAAAATTTAATGTTTCAACTTAGAGAAACATTATTAACTTGTCTAATTAATCTGAATTTTAAACATTTCTCTGAGAATTTAAAGTGGTTAGATGGCGTGAATTCCTTTGTGTCATAGTGAATCCATTACTGTCTTTAGAAACAAAATGATATCTCTATATTTTTATAAATTCACCTTCAGTTGTACACTAGTGAAGCTGACAACATAGCCCATTTTAAAACATGGAGTTATGGACAAACACTGTAAGAAAACAATCTGTATTTTAATCTCATTAACACATAACTTCAAATGCCATTTCTGGGAAGATCAAGAAAGTGATAAAGAACAGATACGTCAATAGAAATTCAATTCAAAATGAGTGAGATCTATTTTTTTAAATGATAATATATTGAAAAAATAAAAATATATTCAACACATTGCTTAGTTTAAGTGTCATCATTTGTGAAATGGGGGATGTAATAGTAAATTTCTTACAAGTTCTTTAAGATGCAATCACATGATGGATGCATTAGCGCCTGGTCAAAGCAAGCCCTCATTTTAAATTAGCTAGGTTATTATTATTAATACCTATACAAAGAAAGGGAGGGGCAGATGTCAGCCATAAGTTTCCTCCTGTTATTCCTACTAAAGCAAAAGGAATCTTTAATAGTCACTCTCTTCTTTCTGTGTAGGAAGATATGGCTATAGTACTAGACTTTGAGGTATTCTAGCACTGGGTAAAGGCAATTGATTTAGGAAATAATCCACTGATCCTATTGCCATGCTTGATTATTTTCCTGACTGCACATGGTGTAAAACATACTAAGTTGTGTAACTGTACAGCTGCCATATAAAATTGACCAACCCATAAATTGGAACAAATACTCTGAAAACTTCATGTATTAAGAGTTGAGGCAAATAAAGTTCTAAAATAGCCCCTCAAGATATCTTATTTACCCCTAGTGTGAGCACCCTTCATAATTTCCCCTTTGCCTCAAATGTAGGTATACCTGACCTAATCAGGTGACTTGTTTTTGGAAAGAGAACTCACACCGGGTGGTGACCTTATTATACAACAAGTTGATAATGCACTGTAGAATTGTATGCCTGAACCTATGTAATCTTTGCTAACAGATGTCACCCCAATAACTCTAACAATAAAAATGAATTAAAAATATATATATAAAAAGAAAAATAAAATAAAGAGTCTCTAGAGATCAGAGAAAGAAGAAGTCAGGGCATACATGGAAAGGACTGAGAACGGCCTCTCACAACTGAGAGCAGGTCCTGAGCAGTGGATAGAAAGAATACAGGGACCCCCGTCATATACCTGCAAGAAAATGAAACTTTGCACAAGTGTAGGGAGCTATGAAGTGGATCTTTTCCTAGTTGAATTTCCAGATAAGGACACCCTCAGTTAACATCATGATTTCGTGAGACCCTGAACTGAAAACCCCGCTGAATTCTGCAAGATTCTCATGGAAACAGTGCTATGTTTTAGGGTAACTTTGTGTAATTTCTTACACAACAATAGAAAACAAATACAGGGGCACATCAGCGGTCCTTTTAGATTAACATACAATTTGAGTATATATCAGACACTGTCATCGATTCTGGTGTCACAAAGGTGAATGGCTTTCAATTCTGTGAAACAGTCAAGTAAGAAATCTGGTGTGCTAATGACGTGGTGGAAAAAAATCTGGTGTGCTAATGACGTGGTGGAAAGAGTGATGGGGCGTGCAAGGGTGAGGGAGACTTAGGAAACAGGTGCTTTCTCAGAGACTCTTCCTGGTCTGGATGCCAGAGGAAGGCTGGAAGCAGTGGCACTCCAATCGGAGGCCACAGAGAGAAGTTGGGTCTTGATCCCAGACATTGATTACTCAGAAACTGGGCAAAGCTAATAGTAACATTTCCACTGTGTTAAGATATGGAATGCAGGGCCTTTTAAGGGGCTGAGGGTGCATTATCTCTCGTACTGGTGAGGAAGCACAGTAATTAGTTCAGTGGATCCTGTATGGAGGGTCAGAGATCCTTCCCAGAAATTACAAAGACCAGGAATGGTGTCAATATTAACAATAGCAGGATTAGTTTTGCAAGATATCATGATTGCATTGGTTCTCTAATATAATGTGGACAAAATATCACCTAAGAGCTTGATAATAATGAAGCTTCCTAAGTCCCACACCATACCTACTGCATCTAAATCTCAGGAGGTAGTTGAAGCTACATTGTTATCAAATTCTTTGATGGTGATTCCTTGCAATGTTAAATTAGAGAAAAAAATGCCATGAAATTATCTTGCTCATCCTATTCTATTCCTGCTAATGTGGATATATTTTTTGGTGTCTGTTATTTTTTGGGAAAGATCTCTGATCCTCAGCATTATTTCCATTCAGCTGGTTTTCCCACTTCCTCTTCAACAGAAAATAGATCCCTGAAATCCTATTCTAAGTCAATATGGCCTGATTTAGACCTGCTAAATGTTTCTATCAGATGCCAGTCAGTTGGGTCTAAACTGCTTTGATCCCCTGAGGAATGACCAGTGTACACTTCACTTAGTTGGACAGGAGAATTTTTACTACTCGTAACAGGCTACCACAACACAATAACAATGGATTTAATAAAGAGACGGATGACTATATTAACAAAAGGGCTTAACTCTACTAGGAATAGACTGTCCCTATCCAAGGAAGTCATAGCGCAAAAGAAAAAACAAGATCTGACAGCAAAAGTAGAACACGGATTATCACTCGTTATTTTTTTTTCTTCTTGGAAAGCATTACTTCATATAACTCTCAGTCTTGAAGGGCCACCTACCACTGTCTTTGTTCAATGTCTTCTCACGATCAAACCCAGGACATGCACTTCTGCTTAGAGGATCAGAATCGATGCTGCATTCCTGGGTCCTTGCACTGTGACACACACCACGGACTTTCCCCACTATTAGTCCCTTTACTTCGCAGATAGAATCTCTGGATATCTTCATGGTAAAGTTACATGTTTTTTCTTTGTAAGTAATAAATATTTTACTAGGAATTACCTGGAGGCTACATAAAATCTTGCTTCTCTTTGCACTTTCTTCTCATATTGCATCATCCACCGATAGATTTATCTTGCCTCAATTTTTGCTGTGAGGATTACTAAGCAGTGATGATCTGATTCTGCCATTCTTTCTACATTTATGAGCTGGCACTTTACTGTAAGAAAACCTTCTCTTCTATTTGTTTATTTACTTATTTATGGATTTATTCATTTATGGATTTTTAATTTATTCAATATGATAGAATCCAGTGTTGTCATTACATATTTTCAGCTCAAATTGTTGCACAGTTGGCTGGTTAGGAGCTTCTTTTTAACTCCTATGTTGTTTTTTTCATGTTCCCATCAGTTTTAAGTGCTTCCTTACTTTTAGCACAACAAGGTATTTTAGGTTCATCTTGCATGTTCCCCACCCCAGGTCTGGATCAGCCATTTTACAAGATACTCTGGATGATTTTACCAATAAATATAATTAGCAACCAAGGTCTATGTTTGAGGTGTGCTCACTGCTACCGGTGCGTTGCTTTTCAAAGGCTTTCACTATGTACAGGTTAGAGTACACTCCCCTGCAGATACACATGCACACATTTACATCTGTAAACACTCATCTCCCTATCCCATTCATATTTCAATCTCTACATATTGAAATCCATGAAATATTCTAGTTACATCAATTCTAATGCAACACTACAGAGTTCATTCTAGATTTGCCTCTTTCCATATTTGTAGCATCTTTTTCCAAAGGTAAGAAGCCTGCATCCCATTGTTCTCAATATAGTTTTGTATTTGTCTAACCTGCCTGTGTGTCACCACAAGGCCAGCAGAAGGTTTTGTGGGGCCTCAGAAAAATATTTTTGTGCACTTTCATCTATCTAAATAATGTAAATTAAATGATTGAGAAAATTCATGGGTGCATGTAAGATATAGAGATATATCAAAGAAAATTTAGAAAAATGGGTAGAGGCACATTTGTATTTGTTTATTGTCAAATCAGTGCATGTAGACATTCTTCACATTGCCTAAACACGATCTCTTCCTGTTCAGACCCAAGAATCAGCTTTTCCTGTTTTTTATTGTGAAATGCACCATTCCTGGTTAATTTCCTATCTCCTAGGAAATAGGAGCAAAGCTGTTATGACTTACAGCGCCATGGATCTTTTGAAGCTGTTTGTACTAAAACAATATAGATGGTCTTATTTCTGCAGTGCCTTAATAACACCTGTTTATTGCTGATTCTGTGATTTCTCATAGCATTGCATCATCCATCCTGCTGCTCATAAATACTGGTTTCTAGTGACTCTCTGGAATTTGTTACTATGTTTCATTGATAGTAACCAGAAATACAGATCTTACCCAGAGCATGCAGGAAAAATATGAATAGTGATTTATTTTCTGGTTATGTGAAATTTACTGTACAGAATTTTCTGGTAAAAATATAGAATAGCATATGCTCTACCCCTTGAACTTTGCAGGTTGTAATTACTACAATTGTAGAATAAAATCTCTTTCAATGCTGACCGTGTTTCTTGCCTTCCTGCCTTCTACTTATGCCACCAGTGAGGAATGTGGGTAAGGTTTTTTGGACAGAGAAAGAAGAAAGGTCCCATTTGGACATACATGGTATGTCATAGAAAAAGCACGATATTGCAACATTTAGCAGTAAGAGAGCAAATGAATTGGAAAGACTTGTTAATGGTCCTCAATGCCTCTGGGGCAGATGGGCTGAGACTCTCTTGGTGGAATGCCTGACATGTGGTGGGAAACCTGTGAAGAGATACCCAGTGGCAGTGGACTCTCCAAAGCCCTCAGGTGCTGTAAGTCAAAGGCAGCATGGCGATAAGAAGGCAACAGAGCAAGAGCCAGTGTACTGACCACACTGTTTCAAACTGTCAGTCACCCTAAACTCTCCTTGATTCAAAGGGTAGACCTCAGCATGTGATCATTGTTTCCAGGCATGAATCTCCCCTAATCCAGTGAAAGAAATGTGACCCCCATGGGAGTGATTCTCTCGCCAACTGAACCATGCTGTCCCGAATCCATGGGGACAATATGGGGTCCAGGGATGACCCCATAAGCATGAGTCCTTGTGGTCCTCAGGGCATCGGATTTATCCGACATGGAACTAGGGAAAAATAGAAGGTTAGAGAGTGTCAGTAAAGGGAGGAACACAGACAGGCCTACATGGTCGCTGGTCTAGGCTGGAAGCTCCCTTCCTGAATGGCACTGCAAAGAAAGACACTCTGAAGAGTCAGGCCCCTGGGATGTGTGTCCCAGGCCAAGGCCCTGCATGCCCAAGTCTGGGGGACTCCTGCAGCCTAACTCTTGACCACTCCAGGTCCTGTCTGTTCTGCTGCCCTGTGGCCCTGGATAGGCCTCCAATGGGCTGCCTTTCCTGTTATGATACTTTCTCTTTGTGCTTCCAACTGCCTCGGAGCGGCCTTTCTGATTCCACAATTTTTAATCATTTCTAATATCTAGGTTATTTTCAAAATTGCTTTATGGATACTGGTATATGAAACTGAATATCACCTTATACAGATCTTGGGATTCACTGATTACTTTCTTAAGGCACATCCATGGACGTGAACTTGCTATATGGTTAAAATATGAACTGCAAGACTCAGGTAGAGTCTGCATGATAGCTATTAGGTTTAACTCAAAAAAGAACTTTAACAACATTTTTACATCCAATATACACATTTTTATTTTATTTTCCACTATTCATTATTTAAGAAAACAATCTTTCTCTTTTTATCTAATTATTTTCATTTGACTTACTCATTGTCAATGAGTTTGTATTTCTGCTTGATATTATTCAGAAATGTTAGTAGTACTTGGGTAACATCAAATTCCATCAGAAATAGTAAAGCAAATGTCACTTGAACTATTAAGTCTTTTGTCACAAAGACTTTGAAACTGGTTCTTAGGGAGCCACAAAAGAGTTTTAAACTCACAGGTGATCATAGTTATAATAATCTAATAATAATCTATAATCTAATCATCTATATGCAAACATTTATCTCAATGAACATTATTTGGAGCAAACAAAATAGCCTAGAATCCTGCATAGATCACTGTTTTATATAAATATTTAAAGACAAATATAGCTATGTGCACATACTACATCTAGGAGTAATGAGCATATCAATTTGAAACATATTTTTAAACTTCAAATTCACATTTTATCTTTCCAGTTACAGATGCTATAATAAAATCTGCACCTTTATAAAAATTTGATTAATTTATGATGCTTTTATTTATCAAAACTGAATTGCTCAAATGTAGGACTTAAATGGTGTATTACTCACTTTTATGAGTAATAAAACAAAAATGTCTCATGTTATGACTTTTTTATCACTAGACAAAATTTATCAAATGCCTTTTTTCAATTTACTGTGTGTATTACTACCAGACTATCAGCGATGCTTTGCCCTAGCTCTATTCTGTTTCATATCATATTTCTCATACTATTCATTAGATTGCATTTCCCTGAGGTTGGAATTTATTTTGCTTCTTGGCTTCAGTATATATTTCTCCAGCTTCCATTTAGAAATAATGCACATCACTTCATTAATACAGTGAACATCATTTAACTTATTTTCAACAGTTACTTATGTTCTTTGGGCTTTTGTTGAACTGAGTTAAAAGTTAAACCTTTGACAGATCATTAAAATTAGTTCAATTCTTTTCTTTCTTGACTTATACTTATGACTTCTCATTGATTTTTATTTGTTCCCTATTCACATTTATTAAAATTTCAAAAGAGAGTATCATTTCATATGTCACATGCACATATACATATATGTAAATCAGGCACACTTCTTTTTTAATATTGAATTTATTGGAGCGACATTGGTTAATTAAATTATGTAGGTTTCAAGTGTACAATTCTATAATACATCATCTGTATATTGCATGGTGTACTCCCCACCCAAAGTCAAATCTCCTTCCATTACCATATATTTGAGCCCCTTTATCCTCTTCTATTTCCCCCAACCTTGCCCTCTGGTAACCACCCTACTGTCGTCTGTGTCTGAATTTTTATCTTGTTCATTTGTTGCTCCAGTTTTAATCTCATACATGAGCGAAATCATATAGTGCTTGACTTTTTGTGTCTGACATTTTGCTTAGCATGATAATCTCAAGATCCATTCATGTATTTCATTTTTTCTTATGGCCGAGTTCTTTATCCAGGCACCTGTGTGAGGGCACTTCAGTTTTCATGTGTTGGCCATGGCGAGTAACTCCGTAATGAACATAGTGGTACATACATCTTTATGAATAAATATTTTCAAATTGTTTATTTAGGTAGATATCCAGAAGAGGGATTGCAGAGTCATATGGTAATTCTATTCATTTTTTTTTCTAGGAACCTCCGTAGTATTTTACATAGTGGCTGTACCAATTTATATTCCCACCGGTAGTGTCTGAAGGTTCCTTTCTTTTTCTCCACCACCTCTCCAATACTTGCTGTTGTCTTGTTGATAATAGCTATACTAACAGGTATGAGGTGGTATCTCATTGTGGGTTTGATTTACATTTCCTTAATAGTTATTGAAGATATTTGAGCATCTTTTCCTATATCTGTTGGCTGTTTGTTTGTTTGTTTGCTTGTTTTGTCTTCTTGGGAGAAATGTCTGTTCAGGTCCTTTGCCCATTTTTTAAGTGAATTGCTTGTTTTGTTGTTGAGCTGTATGAATTCTTTATAGTTTTTGGATAATACTCACTTATCAGAAGTGTTGTTTGCAAATATCTTCTCTCATTTTGGTTGGTTGCTTCATTGTTTTGTTGATGGTGTCTTTTGCTGTGCAGAAGATTTTTAGTTTGATATAGTCCCCTTCGTTTATAATAGTTTTGCTTTTACTTCCCTTGCCTTTGAGGTTAAATTCATAAGATCCTCTCTAAGACCAAGGTCCCTAAATTTATTACGTATGCTTTCTTTTATGCAATTTATTGATTCAGATCTTATATTTAGGTCTTTGATTCTTTTTGAGTTAATTTTAGAGTTAATTTTGGTGTATGGTGACAGATAGAAGTCTTGTTTTATTCTTTTGCATGTGATTTGCCAATTTTACCAGCACTGTTTATTGAAGAGGCTTTCCTTTCTTCATTGTATGTTTTTGGCTCATTTTTAGATAACTATTGTCCAAATATATGTGGGCTTATTTCTGAGAGCTAAATTCTGTCCCATTGATCTGTGTGTCTGTTTTTCTGCCAATATCAAGCTGTTTTGATTATTGTTGCTTTGTAGTATACTTTGAAGTCAGGGCATCTGATACCTCTGGCTTTGTTCTTTTATTTCTCAAGATTCCATTGGCAATTTGGGGTTCTGTGGTTTCTACGAATCTCACAATTTTTTGTTCTATTTCTTTAAAAAAATGGCATTGGGATTTTGATGAGGATTGCATTAAGTATTTATATTTTGGGGGGTAATATGGCCATATTAACTATGTTGATTCTTGCAGTCCATGAACCCAAAATATCTTTGCATTTCTTTGTGTCTTCTTCAATTTTTTTAAATAATGTCTTATAGTTTTTAATGTATAGGTCCTACATATCCTTTGGTAAGTTTATGCCTAGGTATTTTATTCTTTTTGTTGCAATTGAAAAATAAATGGTTTTGTTTTTTTTCATTTCTTTTTCTGAGATTTCATTTTTAGCATGTAGGAACACAATGGATTTTTGTGCATTGATTTTTGTATCCTGAAACTTTAGTGTATTTGGTTATTGTTTCTAATAGTTTTTTGTTTGTTTATTGGTTTCTTTGTTTTGGTGGAGTTTTTAGAGTTTTTATATAAAGAATTATGTCATCTCAAAAAGTTACAATTTGACTTTTTTGTTCGCAATTTGAATGCCTTTTATTTCTTACTCTTGCCTGACTGCTCTGGGTAGGACTTGCAGTACTCTGTTGAATAACAGTGGTGAGAGTGGGCATCCTTGTCTTGTTCCAGAATTTAGAGAAAAAGCTTTCAGTTCTTTGAAAAGATTAATAAAATTGAAAATCTTCTAGCTAGACTTCCTAAGGAAAAAGAGACTCAAATAAACAAAATCAGAAATGGAAGAGAAGTTATAATATATACCACAGGAATACAAGGACCACACAAGAATATTATGAAAAACTATATGCTACCAATTTCAATAACCTAGAGAAAATGTGTAAGTTCTTAGAAATATATAAACTTCCTAGGCTGGATCATAATAACAAACTGGAAAATCTAAATAGATCAATCAACAGGACACTGAAATAATTATTAAAAACTTCCTAAAAAGTAAAATTCCAGGACCAGACAACTTCACTAGTGAATTCTACCAAACATTCAAAGATTATTTAATACTCATCCTTCTCAAACTCTTCTAAAAAATTAAAAAGGAGGCAATACTTCCCAACTCATTTTATGAAGCCAGCATTACCTGATACCAAAACCTGGCAATGATAACACACAAAAAGAAAATTACAGACCAATTTCTCTGATGAACACAGATGCAAAAATCCTAAACAAAATACTAGCAAATTGAATACAACAATATATTAAAATGATAATACATGACCAAGTGGGGTTCATTTCAGGGGTGCAAGGATGGTTCAACACACTCAAATTGATCGATATAATAAAGGATAAAATTATATGATTTTATTACATTAAAGGATAAAATTATATGATCAATAGATGCAGAGAAAACATTTTACAAGATACAACATTCATTTATGATTAAAACACTCAATAAAATGGGTATAGAAGGAAAGTAACTCAACATAATAAAGACCAGAGATTACAAACCCTCAGTTAATTTCATACTCAGTGGTGAAAAACAGACACACTTCTGTGCTTATAATTGCTTACTTAGTAGACTTTTAGTCACTATTTTTTGGAATATTTAAAAGTTTTGGTGCTATGGGGATGCTTGTTATCATTCATGACTGATATATATGGACACTTTTCTTTCAGCAAAAAATTAAAATATCTGTACATGAAAATATGAAGACATTTCTTATTTTTAGACCATGGCCTATGAAGTTTATTGCAAATACCCTCCAATTATAACAACCCAGAAATGCGAGACAAAATTAACACAGGGAAGGTCAAGGTGAAAACTTAGTTAACCTTGGAATAAAGTAAAATTCTCAGGTGTCTGATAGGAAGAGGGACCATTTAGTGCTATAAATGCTGAATTTGATCAAAGAGAGTATATGTCTAAACACAGAGAAAAAACTTTTAAAGACTTGTGAGTTATACTTTAACACACACACACACACAGAGGTAAGTTACTTACACAAGTGAGGTAGGATGTAGGTAATTAGACCATTGAATAAAGCCTAGAAATTCTAAGTTCCAATACAAAACTTAGCAATTCAGGGAGTAAACAAGAAACTTCTCCCCCCCCCCCCACCACCCATGTGTTCTGAATGCAGAATATACTCTCACGTGATAAGCTGGCATACAAAGCATTCCTCATGTCCCGGAGGGTGGTTAAAATTTCACCAACTTAAAAGGAATAGGTAGAACGAAGCCAATAAGCCTGGATGGGTATGAGCACAGCCCATTCCAAAGTGTGGGAAACCACACCCAGCTCCATCTGAACTAAATCCCGGAAACACGCAAAGGTATTTCTGAACATACAAAGAAGAGTTTCCTTTACTTATTTTGTAGGAAGAATAATCAGGATCAGATCTGGAAAACAGTGAACTTTGGTGGATCTGTTTAAATCTTGTCTTAAATTCCTATTATAAGACATCTACTTCTGGCCAAGATGGAGGAGAAAAGAACAGCAGTGCCCTTCTCCTTGAAACAACTAAAAACATACCAAATACATTAAATGATGCTTACAAAACACTGGACGTCAGATGACAAAGAAAATGATTCTTGAGACCTGGGGAACAACTAGGTTAGATTTTTGATAACCTTGGCTTACGGCATTGAGTAAGTTTCTGGACTCCACAGAGGAAGAGCTTCACAGAGAGAAAACTCCAGAAATCTGTAGAGGATTCCCCTCCAGTATGCAGCTATGTAATGATCACGTGTATCAGTGACATGAAATGCGTATGAGCAAAGTACCCGAGGCTAGGAAACTAAACACCTGAAAGGATTAAAGGAATACTGCCTATCCCTTTCTGCCATACTGGAAAACCTCACGATTCACAGCACCTCACATAGGGTACCCAGAAAGGTCTTTGCTGAGTGGTGGGGGGTAATTAGGCTTGATTGAGCACTGCTGGTGGCCTTGCCTTACGATCTTAAAAATGAGACCGGATAAAATCAAATTATCTCTAAGTAACTTAATTGCATTATGGAAGAAAGCTCAATGATATGTTTGCCACAGTAGAATATGTATACGAGTGTTTCTCTGGAATATAAAAGGGTATTGAGTTTGCTTCTGCATTGCTTTCACCTGGCACCAGCACCACGTACGTGGATATAATCAATCAACATGAATTTTCATTTTTCATGAGCCTGGGTGTTTGGAGTCAGCAACACCTGGGTCATCAAATAAAAACACTAGCTGTTTGATTTGCGTTAATTTCTTAATCTACAAAATGAAGATTGAGGTTGTTTCAATGATTAAATATTTAACGTAAGTTGATAAGCTAGTGCATGGCAGTAACAATCAATGAAGAGTAGTTATAATTATAACTAAGGTGTGCAAATTCAGTTAAAAATGTAACAAATTCCCAAGTTTCTGTTTTCTTCATTTTATAAAAACCAAGGATTAAAATTGCAAAGAACGTACTCTAAGATATTTTCCTAAAGATCATACATTAGAGAAAGATATGATTAATTTTCATCATTAGTATGTGCAGGTGTAAAATATAAAAGCAATTATTTATGGTGTGCATTTTACCTGCATGATTAAAAACTGTATTAGGAATATGTCTTCAAACTTCTGCGTTGGATTATTTAATTAACACAATGAAGCTACTTCTCTATAGAAATATCTATGGAGAAAAATTATAATGAAAATTTGTGTGTTCCAAATGTACTGTATCTACCTTTAATTTCCCTAACAATTGTCTAGTTGTTTATTACTGACCTTAAAAGTTAAGCTCAAATTTTACCAGTTTACTTAATGGGTAAACTGGTAACAGGCAAAGCTGGGAGATATTGAGAATAATTTGTTAATACAAATCCTATCACATTGCACCAATATGAACATGAGGAGGTATTTCTTGTACTTTTGGGTTTCGAGTTATAATAAGACTATGTTTGCCTTTTTCCAATCATGAGGGTAAGTCAACATCTGATGGTGAAGAACTATATTCAGAGATCATCTTCGGAAGAGTTGTAGTAATGTGATTGTTTTGCTTACGTTCTAACAGTATATTAAAGGACAAAAAGGGAAGAAGTGTGGTGTAACTGGGAATTGAGAGAATGAGGCCTTGATATTAAGGCAGTGGAAACTTCTGCAAATGTTTTCGCTTTGGTGGGTCTCAATTTCCTCATCTGTATGATAAAGTTTAAGCCAGACTTCGTATAAAGTCCTTTTCAGCTGTTAATATGTTGTGAATATATCGTGACCAAGTTACTAAAGAGTTTATATTCTTTGATTTGTTTTAGGTTCTGAAATTATTAGAGAGCTGGAATTTGTGCATATTTTTAATAAAAAAATAAAGAACAACCAAACAGAATCAGCACAGTTATTATATACTGTATAAATCGGAAGGATTCCACCTGGTAGAATCTCAGGAGAGCTATTAATAAAAGGCTTGGTGGGCCTGCCTCACTTAAGGTATGTTATCAGCTCTTCTCAGGGAGGATTAAAGGAAGAATATTAATAAATCTGGGATAAAACTGAGACCAAGACTGGGGTGTTTCCAGATTTATTTCATATTTTAGTCTAACTAACTTTTTTTCTTTGAGTGAGAGTATTTTTGTGCTGTGAATTTAATAGTATGAGTAGTCAGCAAGATGGCTCATTACTTAGTACACTGAGTTGAAAAGGCTCCTCAGAAGCTCTTCGAGAAGGTCAGAGGAGAAATGGGGTTAATTGAGGAGAGGTAGTGTTGAACTTTTACTTAATGGAACAGACAGATGGAACAGGGGTGAATTGGGCAACCTGGGCAAAATGCTGCTTGACAAAAGAAGGGATTGTAAGAGAAGTAGGGTGAGGAATAAGGTGAAGAGGAGACAAGAAAGGCAAGAGCGCAGGTCTAGCTTCAGAATTTTGAAGGTAACATTCAGAAGTTGAGATTTTATCTGAGGGCAAAGGACACACATGGAAATAGAGGGACAGAAATAGAGATATATTACTTCACATTGTTCATTTTTCTTAATTCTTTAGTATCTAAAACTAGATACTAAACTTTCAATCTTTGCCGATTTGATGGACGAAAATGAAACCTCATTGTGACTATGATGAACTTGTTTTGATTACTAGGAGGCTGAATGTTTTACAACTTGTCTATTTGCATCCTTCTATAGATTAACTATTGATTCACACTGTCAATTCTTCTTTTTAGTTTTTCATAAATTCTTTATGATTTAAAAGGAGTCTTTGGTGTTGTTTACAATATGTTTTGCACATTACCGAATGCATATACTAAGTTACATTACCAGGTTTCACTTGCCTTTTAATTTTATTTATTGGTTTTTTTTAGAAGATTGAAAAATATATATATGTCGCCAAACCAGTCAATATTTTACATTACCTTTTATTTAAAATTCTATTGTCTTCCATTGTTGTATGCTTAAAATAGTTCTTTCATACCCAAAGATTGGGAATTCATTCATATTTTAAAAATTATTTTATAACTTTTTTATTTTGGAAATTTTCACTATTTCATATACCTGTTTTTGTTGGAACTTTACAATATAGTTTAATAGCTGAATGGGCAAAAAAAAAAAGTCTTACTGATAAGTTTTGGAACAATATTTCTGCCCATTCTAAGATTTGTCAATTAGAAATAAAGAAATAAATACATAAAAAGGAAGAAACCCCAGGATAATTTACAAACTGTATTAACCTATAAATTAAGTTGGGAAGAACCCATCATTTAAAAAATATTTAGTCTTCCTATCCTGAACTATATTCAAGTCTTCTTTTATTTTCCTTAGCAACAGTGAAAGGGATTTAATTTTTCATTGAGATCCTTAGTTGTTGGTTATAATTTCTATATATTTCATGTGGCCTAGTATTATTGTTCTACTCTTTGCCCTCTGATGTCTCCATTTTTAAGCAGGAAGTGTTTTTTGAACCAATGAAATTTTTTAAAAAAATTGTTCTCGGATAGAGGACGTATCAGATACTAAACTGATAAGAACAGATACTACACCAATGAAATTTTCTATGGTAAAATATGTTTCCTAAAAATAGTGGAGTTTAGTTCTTTGTCAGGTTGTCCTTTCTGAATTCTGAAAATCAATTCTTTACCTTTCTCTGTTAAATCAGACAGATAACCATGATTAGGATGGGTGCTGTACATTTTTGCCAAATGAGAGAAAATGTCATCTTGTACTTGACTCTCAGGAGCACATTTGGATTGGAGAATTTCCTTCTTGTGTAGATGTCTAGGTGTGAACACTGCACAGATCCCAAGAACAGAGCAGGGTCTGGAATTTCACACTTTTCCAGGAAGGGAGCCCCAAATAATGAGAAAAAATAAATTCTTCACTAGCCAACCTCAGGCAGGAGGCCAGCATTTAATGGATTGTGCAATTTCAGTTAGGTTTGAACTTGGTGGCTTAGGGAACACTTCCTTAAGGTTAATGCCATTGGATTCCCAATACATTCTGTCATTTGTCTTTTTCACAACTTAAAATGAGTGTATCTTTCTTCTTTCTTATCATCCCCTGACCCTCCTCGGTCTTACCTTAGTTAGGATAAAGAAGAGAAGTGTTCACCTAACAGGATCAGTTTACACTTCTTCGTAACTTTGGAATCTATCTTGCAGTTAAGAATGCTCTTGTTTTAAGAATGTATGCTAAGATCAACTTGTTAAAGTCGATGTGACCTGAGTGCTTTACTATTATAGCTCAGGATCTAAAAATTAAAACTGTAACTTCAGTAGTTACTGAATTCTAATTGAGAGTGGACTGCTAGGAATTTCAAACCTGAATAAAAAATAAGTTCTTCTCCTGATTAAAAAAAAGTATGTGTGTGTGTAACAGCATGTATTTTCTGATCTATGCTTAATTCATGGAGCTAGCTAGGATTTCCAGATATTTTCAAGCATAAGTTTTGGATATACATGTGGCATTGCCATACTTCTAAAATTTTATGTTTTTGTATAAATTTCTAGTAAATCTTATTTTTCTCCTTGGTGATTTTAAAATCCTTCCATTCTCACACTCTACTTGGATATTTCACCTGAGTTTAGTTAAAGACTGTATCAGAGAATGGACACTGTTGTCAATATTGCCATGGATACGTGGAGGTATTTTGCCTTAGCTTTACCTCAATCTGAATAAAAAGTATAAAATGATACTTAAAAATTACTCTTGGCCTCCATTTCCAAATCACTAACTTAAATCACTGTTGCATTCATCATTTATGAGTTATGATAATATATAATATTCACTACATTATTATTCATTTTGTGGAACTATTATTTGCTTTATATATCAAAGTTTTTCAAGTTTCTATGAACCTTGTTAATAGCAATGATTCTTTAGATAAAAAAAATAAAAAATGATTATCCCATGATAAGCCAGAGTTGGAAGTGACACAGGTTTTAATGAGGGAGATCATTAATCACATCTTCAATTTCTCATTCACTAAGGAGAAATTGAAGATGTGATTAGGCTTTGCACATTTTAAGATAAATCAAAGGTTTAAAATATAAAATATTCCATATCCATGAGTAGTCACTTCAGCTCTAAATATGTAAAATTAATAGTTGTGTCAAGAAGATGCCAGATCAGGGATTTAAGCAATAAACTATTTTAAATTGACAGAAGTATTTTTCTATTCACCTTAATGCTAATTTAAGAACCAAAGTAACTGTGGACTTGAATGAACATTCTCCATAAAATAAATGTGGATAAATATTTATAAACTTATAACATTTTCCTGAAATATAGATAATTTCTGTGAAGTTCTAATGTATCTCCTTACTGGCTTTATATTGATATTTATTTTGTTTACACAAAAGTTGTTGACATAGGACAGATTTTATTTGTATGTTTATTCTGAACAAACTGTATATAATGCAATTTCACTGCATAAAAACAAAGAAAATTCAGTGATTTAAATGGGTAATAATCTCTTTCAAATTTCATGCAAAATCTAAGATAGCAATTATTGCTCTATCAGGAAGTAGTTTTATTAGAAAATAGACCCAACTTAGGAGTTTTGGACAAGAGACAAAAACTCTCAGAGCCAATATTTTAATAGCATCTCTTACCTGAAAATCATGAGCCATAGATCTCATGGGTGGTTGAGTAGATCCAATACTTCAGTTTTATAATTTCTCAAGGGATTCCTGTGATTCAGTCTCATTTGGCATATCCTCTCCTATCTCCCATCTCTCTTTCTTTGAGAAACACTTTTTTACAATTTTTCTGAGTCTTTCTATCATATACTAGGCAAACAGGGAATCCAAGCTTTCTGAGACTTGGGTTAAACTGTTATCTTCAATTTTTCCAAGTTTTAAAAGTGAAAACTACAACATGGGATCAAATCATATAGTGAGGTCGAAAGTAGAAAGTCCAGTAAAAGTTTATGCTCATTAAGTTCATTTTTAGGGTGTTGAAATGATTTGGGGAAACAAGTGCATGTAAACAATAAGTGCTGAGTAAAATCATTTGGATATATTGGCTTGCATTTGAAACTTAAATATTTCAAAGTATTATTATTAATAAGTATTGCAAGCATATCACTATGTAATTAATAGTAATATATAACTATCAGAAACCTTTATTGCATGTTAGGCAATGTACCACGCATCTTGTATCCATGGTTTCAGTCAGTGTTCATAACAAACCTGTAAGGTAGAGTTAAAATGCCCAATTTACCTACGAAGAAGTGGCAGTCGGAGACAATCAACACTGTCACACAGATAGCACATCACAAAGCAAGGATCTATGTCAAAGGTGGCCTGTATCCAAACGCCATGGTCTTTCTTCTGTACTCTAACACAATTGGCAGGATCTGTTGCTACACTCTTGAGCACTCTGTTTCCTCCTACTTCATTCACTCAAAAAATATTGAATGCTGCTGATGTTTCAAGTACTGTATTCATGCTAAAGATAAAGAACACAGGTGAATATAACATGTAATCCTTGATCTCATGAATAGTTCAGTTGAATGAGATTATGTGGTATACAAATGATCACATCAATAAGTATGTAATTATTGTGTACTATGTGCTATTAAGGAAAAAAAAGTAAGCCCTATGACTAGTACATAACAAAGAGACCTGGTTTAACTTTTGGAGCTGGTATTCTCACAGGAAGTCTTTATGGGGAAGTGACATATGTTGCAGGTGATGAGTTCACCAGATGGAAGAGTGGGAACAGCATTCTGGGCCTGAGGAACAGCATGTTAGCAGCCTCTGCTCTGAGGTCGTAGCTGGGTCTGAGTCAGCAAGAAAATAGCAGACCCTTTTGAGTTTGAAGAATTTTTCACTTTTATCTTTCTTCATTTTATTCACCAGTCTTTCTAGGGCCTGATAAAGCTTATCCTGTCCCATGAAACATTGATGCCAACCCATGCCTATGCTGACCCTTCCTTTCTTTGATTTCTTATGCTTGTATCATGTTCTTCTAGCCAAAATGTACACATGTGTGTAGCTACTGCTCCTTCAGAGCAGAAGCAAGATCATATACTACTTATCACATAGAGCAGATGAGTAAATACCTTCTGAATCTCAATGCAAACTTGAATTTTGGAATGGGCCCTCTCATGATCCGGGAATTAGATACAATTAATAGTCATACCTTTCCCTAGAAACTGAAGATGATTTATATGAAATCAGTGGCTGTCTTCATTAGCATATCTGCATGCCTGAAGTGAAACTAGGTGGAATAAATAATGTAAATGTGAAATACTACATGAAGAACAAAACTAAAGATATATTGTTATGGGGTTTTGAGAATTATTAAACACATTAGCATCATATTCCATTTAAATTAATATGTAAATAGGACACGACTCAATAAAATAAAATTCATGCTGCAAAGCCCAAGAAATACATAGAATTTTAAATCTTCCCTTGTATAACTCTCAAAAGTGCAAAGGCAGAGATAAGCAACTTGTGCCAAATTTAGAAGGTTTCTCTTCAAAAAATGAGTTCAAATACTGACAGGAGGTCATGGTTATAGAAGCTTTTCATGGATGGGGAAACAATAGAAGATAAACTTGTTGGATCCCTTTGTTTCTTTTCCTAAGTTTGTTTGATGACAGGTAAGGTGACAGAGGAAAAGCCTCCCAAGTTCGTAATGAAAATATCAATGGAGCTTTCAGTAGTGCTTTTTTTGTTCCTACAAATTATTTTAGCTAGTCCCTATGTCTTAGTTCCCTTGACAACCAACTCACTGGAGACAATTTGAAAATAACTTCTCATCTTTTTTGCTCCTACACATAAGAATCCTTAAACAAGAACTTCCCTTTAGCTCTTTTCTAAGTAAGCAGGCAGCTTGGGACTGCAACAGGTTTATAAAAGCTTCCATTTAATAATTTTTAAATTGCCCTTCCTGGCGATTAATGCAGCCACTGTAATTATGAGTTTATGATATATTCTCATTCATTTTATAAATGTGTAAATGCAGTATAATATGTACTATGATGAAAAGGTGAAATGTATGACCAATTGGAGAATCCTATCAAACTAGATGTAATAATTAGACCTCCTTTTCCTCCTCTCCCAAAATAATCCTGCAGTATAATTTAGAAGTAAACCACCAAGAATAGAGAAACTATTGGGTTTTAGGCAATATTAATGCAACTCTTATCCTATGAAACTCCATTGTCATAGTTGCTTCTGACATATTGACGCTCTATGGTAAAACCTAATGAATGGCTGTTATTTTCATTGTGCCGATGATTCATTCCTCGTGTTCACCACACAAATGGGTTCATGCGTAGTCACTGTCTTTCTGCATTCTTTCCTGAGTTCCCTCCTCCACCATCCAACCATACTGAGCATGTGTCCCATGTCCTCAGTGAGAAAAAAACTGAGCTGTACAGAATATACAAATCCAGAGACAGAAAACAAATTAGTGGTCACCGGGGGCTGAGGGGAGAAAGGAACATGGATCGACTGCGTAATGTGTAGGGAGTTCACTTTTGGAGTGATGATCATGAGCTGGAACTAGACAGCAATGAGAATCACACAAAGGTGTGAATGTACTAAAGGTCCCTGAAGTCTAAATGTTCAAATGGCTCAAATGGTAAGTTTTATGGACTATATATTTTACCACAATTAAAGAAAATAAATAAAACCTTTCAGCTTAAAACTAAGGGAGGTGGCAGGAATAGTGACACCATGTACACTCATTTTGTTGCATGCATTGTACAGTTACATGTACAGGGTTCAGGGGAAGATGCCACACACTCCTAATGGGCCTTGTGCCAGGACGTGGTGGTCACATTGTATCCCCCTGGTATCCATTGTCCTCTGCTAGGACAGCCATTCAGATACGCCTTTGAATGGGGTGGGGGGGAGGTCATGCTTTGGTTGTACATATGATTATATCGTGTATTGTCTTAGTAATCATAGATTCTAACACTCCTCCATCAGTCAAAGTTTTAACCCAGCCACTCCCACATGATAGTTTGTGCAAACTTTTGGTACATACGTTATTCTTTTAAATATTTGAAGCAACACTGAGATATCTTGCCATTTTTATAGATAATTAAACAGTATCATAAAAGTTACTGAGTTAATAATTTAAAAAAACAACGGAAATTAGAACCTAGACCGGTCCGACTCCAAAGCCCATTTTCTTAATTATATTCCATACAAATACAATTAGAGTCCATATTTTATGTAAATATATGAAGGCTGTCTGGAAAAAATCCAGCCATCAATGCCTCTATTTTTCGTATTACGTGGCTGGATACTTTCAGGACAGCCCTCATATTTCATATATGTATAATTATGAGGACACAGTTGTACAATTAATAAAATCACAGATGGCTGCATCGGCACAGCTCGGGTGTTTCTCTAGCTGCTTACTTCTAGCCTTGTTTGTTCTTGGCTATGCCCCATTTCAGAGGTGAGATAAAGCTCTTCCCCCTTCAGTTTGTGAGACCAGGCACTGTTATGTGTTCTGTGCACATGACTCACATCTAGGGACCATTTCGCATCCCAAAGGGCGAATTACAGCATATCCCAAAGGCCAGGCCTTCTCTGTGAAGGAGCGATCAGTGGGGAAGACAGAGTGAAGTTACGCCCCACAGGCCCATGGATCCTCTCCAGCCTCCAGAGGCCCATGAGCTCCCTTGCTAGACAGCAGGCTCAGAACAATCTGGATGCCTATGAGTCCTATGGACATCTCTTGTAGTCTGGCCTTGCACTCACCCCTGGGAGACGTCCTGTGGTTTGAAGTGGGGCAGCTAAGTGGACCTAAGGCTCTCATCCAACTGCCATTGGCACGATTGTCTTATCCCCTTGTTTCCTCGGTCACAGCAACCCAACTCAGCAGGCTGAAATGTCTCTCAAACTTTTTTCTTGCATCTTGTCTCTAATCTTCAAGGGGTAGTGAGAATTGACTTCTGACCTTTTCATCTGTACCTGTGGTCCTCTGCAGACAGGTGTGCAGAAGTCTGGCCCTCATCCATTCCTCCTAGCATTGCCTCCAAATTATAGCTAGGCCCCTCGGCTAGGGTATTAGTATTTTGTTGTTGTTGTTGTTGTTGTGTTTAACTTTCCTATTAGGGCCTCTACCTTCTGTCCATATATTAAATGACACAGTCCTAAATATTGAGCTGCCACCAACACATGAGCTACTTTATCTTGGCAAAGGTAGATGTCCGCTAATGTATGGTCGTGTGTATTTGAATCTTCCTTTATGGAGATGTAGGGATTCTCTACTTCTACCCAATGAATATATTAAAAGTAGGATATTCTTATTTAGTTGTATAATTGTTTTAAAATGTTTTTCTTTCTTTACGCTTCTCGACACTTTGTGTACCTATAATAACTTTACAAATATTAGTTTTACAATTTTTAAAGCAATCATTATTTGTAAAATTTAACACGCTGGATTTATTTTATTCTCATTAGTTTTAAATTTAAAAAATATAGTGAATATTAATTCATTTCTAGAAGAAATGATATACAAAAACAGGAATATTTTTCATTTCTATTCATTGAGCAGGATATTTTTTTTTTTTTTTACAGATTGAGAATCTCATTAGAGGATTAAACTTAAGTACACTGAAAATCTCTCTAAGATGGATGCCACACTTTTTTAGTTATAAAACAAAGCTGATTTTAACATCTTTTTATTATCTTCTGGCATTCTTTTCAAAAGTTTTCAATTGGTCTCTGAGTCATTGCTCAGAAAACTATCTGGAAATACTATTATAAAGTAGAGAGTAATTAATCAAGCATTATGCATTTCCAAAAAGGATGGTTTTGACTAATTTTCTGACATCAGTAATAATGATACAAAAGTTCATATGAATCATCTTACCTAAATCCCATTTAATAAGTCTTGTTTACATAATTTTTACACACCATAATAGTAGCAGGCTAAGTGGGGACCCAGAAATTACTTAAGTTTTTGCTTTTCAATCTTTTAAATTATGATTAATATTTTAAAACATATTTTATATTTCATTCTAGCATATAGATCAATTTATATACAAAACTGAAATTACAGCTTTATGAAACAGCAGGTAACTTTTTCATAAGCAATGCATTGATATTTTCTCTATTCTATTTTTTATATCTGTAGCCACATAAACTTATTTCACAACTTACTAATAAATTGGAATCTATAGATTGAATAATACTGTTCCAGTATAATTGTGTTATTTTTTAAAAAACATAGACACCACTAAGGGTTTATGTATATTCTCTGAACCAGCTAGAGTTAAACTGGTATCTGAAATTGATCTTTACGTTGTCAGCCCAGAGATCCTAACAAGCCTATTTCTAGTATGGGTAGGGTAATTTAGATCAATTGATTTTTCTAATCATTGTGGGTCATGATTTCCAGTCTTTTTAGGTATTACAAGAAATATCTTATTAAATTCCAGACATTGTAAATTTTAACTTGTTGAATGCCAGATATTTTTACTTTCTTATAAATATTTTTGTGGGATTAAGTTAGTTTACTTAAAAATGATTTTGTTTTTTGGTCTTGCTTTTATGATTTGTTAGGTAGGACCAGGTCAGCATTTCATTTAGGACTAACTATTCCATATCATGGAGGCAAGACCCTTCTGAGTCCTTTATTCAATGTTGGGTGAACGATAAGGTTGTTCGGTGTGACTGCTGAAAATAGATGTTGACAGCCTTCGGTGAGAAACCAGAACTGTGCCTTGAAATTCCTTCCAGTGGTTTTGTTCCTTGGTTTCTTGTCATTTCTTTGCAGGCAAACGTGTACCAGTGTTCTGCGGAATACCCATGGGAGGACTTCCGCAGGCGTCTTCGTGGCTCTGTTTCTACACGTGTCTCTTCAGTGTTCTACGCACATCTCCTGCATTGGGGCCTGGACACTCTCCAACGTAGTAAACAGGCAAGCGCAAGGCTTACGTCGTTGGCTTCTAATCTCTCCAGATCACTGTCTACCATTTCTTTCTTTTTTTTTTTTCCCAGTTTCTTGAATACCATTGTTTCAATTTTTTTTTATATATATAGTTTTCAGGAGAGAGAGTAAATCCAGTCCCTATTACTCCAATCCTGGCTAGAGGCAAAGTTTGAAATTCCATATGCTTTTAATATGATGATATAAATCTTGTATTTGAAGGAAATTGTATCATATTTTTTAAGGAACACTGAAAATAATTCCACTCAAATTTACATACACGGAAATGTGTCTTTATAATTACATTTGTAATAAACAGGGATGCTTCTTTCTCTAAGAACTGAAATGCAGATATCCTTTAAAATTAGATTTTAATTTTGTTGAAATGAGCTTACTTAATAAATTGCCCACATTTGTTAAGTAACCATGAGTTCCTTACTCTCTTCTCAATACTCAATATAATAATGAGTAATTAAGTCACCTTCATCATATTATTGAAGGAAATCATCAATAATTTATCTCAATTTTTGAAGCCCTTTAATGAAAGTCTTACCTCAAAGTGTAAAGTAAAAAAAAAAAAAAAAAAAAAAAAAGAAAGACCATCTGGAGAATGAAATTAGATTTTTTTGAACAATGTTTTATAATTTGGCAAGGTTCAGTCAGTTGGCACTTTTTTCTTAACCTGGACCCATAATAGAATAACATCTCTAAAGTGTAAAAAGAAAATCTTCAAAATAAATTAAACAGCACTTAGTACTGTCACCTTAGCTTTTTAAAATTGCTCTTCGTGTTCTCCCAACTTGCGTAACGTAACCAAGACTGGGTGAGCTGGAGAGGAGCGCCGCAGAGACCTGCAAATCTGAAGCTCGTGCACAGGCCAGGCCTTTTGTCCACAGGTTCAGAAGAGTCAGTGAAAGCACCTCGCTATTTATTACCTGAGGGGTCTGATCATCCTGCCAACTTTTAGCAAATGTAAAATGAAAGATGGTAAGACAGTGAGGAGAAGAAAAAGAAAGAAAATTATGTACTGTAGACCTGAACTACGATTACAGTTCTTTCACCTATCAGAACTTCTCCTTCAACTCAGAATTGCTCCCTGTGGAGCATATGCTACATGTTTAGAGACAACAGTTGCAATGTTTTTTTCATCAGGTCAGATGATTATGTTTGTTTCCAAACACAGAGATAGCATTTGACCCACTTTCCTGGTTCTCCCTGAGCCCAGCCTGAACCCCTTTCAGAATCTCAGGGATGCCATGCAGAAAATAAACTTCTTATGTATACTAAATTGGCTCATTTAAAATAGACCTCAAAGATAATGACAGAATAACTATCACCTGGTAATGAAAATATTTTGATTATGTATATCTTTTGTGATGTTAACAAAGCAATCAATAATTTAAGCAAAGAATAAATATAATGATTTTGCAATAAATAAGAATTAAGAATAGCAACCCTGTGTCTTTTCTTTCTAATAGTCACAAATGATCTTTGGTTGTTTAAAAATACAGAAATATTGTAAACTATTAAGCATATACTCACAAAATAGCTCACTAAATTTCTGGAAAATTCTAAATTTTATTTATTTATTAGCCTCTGGACAGATATTATTTGCCAAATGGAAGAGACCAGAGAAACTGGTGTGTAGATTTATTAGACACAATTTAATATGATTCTGTTGGAAAAGCTTTTCTAGAAAACAGGGTTTAAATTTCAGCTTTTCCCTCTTGAAACTGACAAAATCAGTCTCTGTATTTCCCAAGTGATTTTCATATTTTCGATGTCTATTTTCCAACACATCTTACATGTTTATGAGTAACATAATAACATGTGCAGACAAATCTCCGTAACACGAGGAAGAGGTCCATCAGCCCATATCTGCAAATGAACAAGAGAATCAAAGAACAGAAAAAAATAAGATAAAATCTTGTCTATAAATGCTAGAAGCAACAAATTTAAGCTAGCTACTGAATTACCTTCAGAATACTATGCTACTTGTATTTCAGATTTCTTCAGGTATTTGTTATTGCTTAATGAATTAATTCATTATGTCATTAACGTGATAGAAACCATACCTATTCTAGAGAAAAATGAGAGATTTCAGAAATGATGGCCCATCCTACATGTACTGTTCATGATTCAACAGACCTCTCTCTCTGTGATAGCATTCTTTTCCTGAATTATGTCAGGTTTCTACCTTGTCAAAATTTCATGAGATTTCTGGGAGGTTTTCCTTTGTTCTCTCCTCAGTCTGACAGATATTTCAATGTCTACATACTGAAGTTTATAGCACTTATATTTTAAAATAATCACTTTTTTAAAATGGCATTATTAGTGCTTAGAATTGCATCCTTAGTTTTCATAAATAAAATTTTAAACATGAAGAATTTTTAGAGTGAAACAGTTTTAACAAACTCTATAATTGCAAATATAAAGAGAGCAAAAAAGCAATTTTGATATCAAAAGTGGATAAGACTTAGAGTTTGATGCTTGGAATGTCTTTTCTCTTATTATGTGAAGCTTAATGGATCAAAGGCATTGACTTATATTTGAAAATGTACATTTTAAAACATTAGTAACAGTACATTTTAAAGGACACAACATACATACAGACTTTAAAATATAGTCAATAGTCATTGCAAAACTGTTGAGATAGTAAATTCATATGCTGAATATTAACTGTGCAAACTGTTATTGGTGTATTTGCCTTACATTTATATTTTTATAAAAATAATTTAATCCTGATTTTGAAATACTTTACAGTGTTCTTTTGAGAAGCATTTTAAAATTCTCATTTAAATTAAATTGATATTTATCCCATTGAGGTAGATACATATGTATGTGTGTATACGAGGGCTGTCCAGAAAGTACCCAGCCATGTAATATGAAAAATAGAGGCATTGATGGCTGGATTTTTTCCAGACAGGCTTTGTATATGTGAGTACATGCATATGTGTGTGTGTGTGTGTGTGTGTGTGTGTGTGTGTATAAAATATACACACACACACATATACACATAAATATCACTTACATCATGAATAGGATCTCTCTATCTCTATAGCTGTAGATATAAATACACATATATATCATAAATATTTGGTAAAATGATGAGAAAATAAAAAATAAGAAGATTATTTCCAGCTCTAGGACTGGGATTTGCACCATTAGCTTTCCTGGTTTTTAAGGCTTCTGCCGGGGACCCAGCACCAGCTTTCTTGATTCTCTAGTATATAGACAGCAGTTTATGTATATACTCATATAAATCTCCATATATATAAACTTTCCATATATATATAAGGAGAAAAATACACACACACACACACACACACACACACACACACACTATTAGTATATGTCTATATGTATATATGAGGGCTGTCTGGAAAAAATCCAGCCATGAATGCCTCTATTTTTCATATTACATGGCTGGACACTTTCTGGACAGCCCTCGTATACTAACGGTGTACGTATGTAACAAAGAACATGGGGGAAATCCAAGATGGCAGAGTAGATAAACCTGTGCTTGTGTCATACCATGAACATATCAAAATCATGACTAAATTATATAGCTGTTGAATGCTTTCTCTGCATCTATTGGTATAATTATACGGTTATTTTCTTTCATTTTGTTATGTGGTATATCACATTGATTGATTTGTGTATGTTGAAACCACATTTGTGCTCCTGGAAGGAACCTGGAGCCACTTTTACAAGAACATTAATCATCCTCCTGAGAATAATCCCATCCTCATGACCTGATCAACTCCCAAGAGCCTCACATCGACATACCATCGCACTGAGGATTAGGTCTCAAGTAACGAACTCTTGGAGACACAAATACAGGGTATAGCAGAAGTTATGCCCATACTTGAGTTATGAATTTATTACAAAAGCGTAACCATACATGCTGATGGTTTTGTAATAAAAGATTTGGTATTGATTACAAGCTCATTAAAAGGGGCATTATTTGTGTAACCATAGCCATGTATAGTTACAGTTTTGTAATAAAATCATAACTCAAGTACAGGTGTTACTTCTGTTGGACTCTATTTAGTCCATAGCAAGACATAAGGCAAATCACACTTAGATATAATTCTTCCCACTTCCAACTCTATATACATATAACACTTTCTTTGCAAGTAAAATTAGGTTAAATAAACGTTTTAGAAGCCCTGAAAAAAGAAATGGAATTCTAAAATTCCTCTGTAACATGTGACAGGGTTTCTCTGGAAGTGGGAACGTAACCTAATATTTTGCCTGGGTAAAAATCTTGAGGACTGGAACTTGGTTGTATGTCTATGAATTTCAGGTTTCTCTTTGCCATCAGTTTCAGTTAACTCATTCCTTCTAAAACTGTTTATGTAGAAACAACAACTCTAAATTCTAAGTCATTGTGTCCAGCTTAATTGTTGTGCAGTTTCTAAGGATACCCTTTTCTAGAAAGCATTTACTAAATCCTAAAAAAACATAAATATAAGGATTTATGTGAGAAAAAGTTGTTGGTAAGTTAAAAACTGATGTGTATTTATATCTCTATCAACCCATAAGGACTGTCTGGAAAGTATCCAGCCATGTAACCATTCTCATTATATTGACAATGGCTGGATTTTTATCGGACAGCCCTTGTATATTAGTACATTCTATATGTTATATAGATATAAAATAATACATGTAATGAGATTAAAGAAACAAAGAACTAAAAAGTTGCCAAATTGTTTAATTAAAATATAATATAGTGGATGACAATAGTTGTATATGTATCACAAAGATATCTATACATGCCACACAATATTGACTATGGTTTAAAAGGAAGCCATTGTGGGTTGACATGTCTCATTTATTTTTTAAAATAATAAAGAAAAAAAGAAAATATTAACACTAAGTATGAATGTTGTGAGTTGAAACTAAACATTGGAAGATAATTATTTGGAAATTCCTATATGTAATGTACAGTTTCTTTTTCCAGTAAGGTTTGTTATTTATAAATCTCCCCTTGGACTATCTTGAATTATATGAGCTTATTTTAACAGCAGATGTACCAACACCATGTTTATGTTTGCTACTGCGGCATATTTTGTGGAATGAATTTTTTAAATATTTGTTGGTTTCATATACTATAAAAATGTTAATGGTAGTATTTTCTCTAGTCACGCTCAGTCAGTAAGTTAAGATTTTGTATGCTGCACTACCACTTTTTTATTTCTTACAAAATTTTTCACATATATTTTTTCAAAGCAAGCACCATCTCTTAATTCCTTTGATATTTGGTACTGATTTCTGTGCTTGCTAAAGAATACAGCTGCTCAGGAAAACATTGGATTCTTCACTACTATTATAGCTTCTTGTCCCCCAACATCTCCACTATTTTTCACCCATACTCCACATATTAAGATTAGGACAGGGGTAGGAAATTTAAATACTGAAGAATGTTCAATAATAGTTTACTTTTTAAGTAAGATTCTTCTTGATGTCACTCAAGAGATTTCCAGAATGAAAAGAAAGAACACAAATAACCAAAATTAGAAACTGAAGGGAAGAAATACAACTGACACCACAGAAATACAAAAGTTCATAAGAAAATATTTTGAAGGGCTTTATGCCACTAGATTTAACAACCTAGAAGGAATTGACAAGCTTCTAGAAACATGGAGTCTACCTAGACTGAACCAAGAAGAACTGGACAAGCTAAACAGATCAATCAACAGTAAGGAAATTGAAACAATCATCCAAAACCTCTCCAAAGGCAAAAGCCCCAGACCAGATGGTCTCACAAATGAGTTTTACCAAACACTCGAAGAAGAATTAGCAGCTGTCCTCCTCAGACTCTTCCAAAAAATTGAAGAGGCAATACTTCCCAACTCATTCTACAAAGCCAATGTTATCATAGTACCAAAACCTGGTAAGGAAAACACACACTCACACACACACACACACACACACACACACACACACACAAATATAGACCAACATCTCTGATGAACACAGATGCAAAAATCCTAAACAAAATATTAGCAAATAGAATACTACAATGCATCAAAAAGATTATGTACCATGATCAAGTGGAATTCATCCCAGGAGTACAAGGATGGTTCAACATACACAAATCAATGTAATAACCACATAAACAAAATAAAAGATTAAATGATCCTATCAATTGATGCAGAAAAAGCATTTGACATGATACAACATTGATTTATGATCAAACACTGAATAAAATGGGCATAAAAAGAAAGTACCTCAGCATAATAAAGGCCATATATGTCAAACCCACAGCTAATATCATACTGGATGGGAAAAAGCTAAAGCCCATTCCCCTAAAATCAGGAACGAGACGAGGATGGCCCCTGTTGTCACTGCTATTCAATATAGTACTGGAAGTTCTGGCCAAGAAATTTCCAAGGCATTATCTCTTTAATCCTCACAATCTCCTGAGGGCTGGCTCGAAGATAATGGTTATCTTCAGGTTTATACTTGGGTAAACAGTTTGCTCAAGGTCAAGAAAAGGAACCTTTGCCAAAAACCGTCTCCCATGAATTATTTCCATAATGTGGTGTTCTCTATATTAAATACCTTAGGATGACTATTTGAGGGCAACTGGAAAACATTGTGATAATGAAGGCACAGATGGATTTAAAATTTACATATTTTTTAAAGAGTTGGAAATGAACCAGATTACTTCTGTAAGTAATTCTCAAACTTAATGGGCCTAAAAATTTCTGACAGCCTGCAAAGTTATATTAATTCTTAACATTTTTTTCAAGGAGCACCTGGTGACTCTGTATGATCTTTAATTTCCTTCCTTTTCCTCTGGAGGTAAAATCATCGGCATATACCTCTTGGAAAACGTATAATAACCTTGACTAATAGTTAATGAAATTCTTCTTGAATTCTGGAAAGGTAGGAGAAAAGAAAAGTAGTTAGGGAATTTACTGATATATTTACAGATTTCCAGAAGTTTAATATTATTTGAACTTCTGAAATTCTAATTATAAAAGCAGAGTACTTTAGAAAAAAATAATAATAAACTTTTATTTATTGGAAGTTTACTATCTGTCAGGCATGAACAAAGCATGCAGCATAATGTACTTTTTAGAAATGCCCTAAGGTTGCACATAATCTTTATTTTATAGAATACAAATATGAAACACAGAGAATTTACCTTTTCAAGGTCACCCTACAAACATCACTTGGGCTATCAAAGTGTATTTTAATATGTGAGAACTAGATGATATTCTTCATATTATTTCACACAGCATACCTTTCTTGATAATAGCAGTATTGCCTCATAATTTAGGCCAACATGAAGGTCATTTGAAGTGACCAATATTCATAATCCAAAAAGTCTCATTAATTTTAGTTGAATTTCTAATAAGTTCATGTTGCTTTATAATTTAAAGTTGTCTGTAGGGTTGGGAGCCATGCAGGCTGACTTTAGGGAAGCATGACTTGTTTTACTTCTGCAATCTGGAGGGTGTGTACTGCTCACTGAGGAATGTGCCTGATATGGCCAGTTCCTTGGGAGACACTAAAGAAAGAAGACTATCTGGGTACTTGGAAGAAATGCCTTGGGAAACTGACTCCCTCTCATTTACTCTGACCTTCAAGTTAACCGGTAGAGAGTCAAGGATAGTTTATGATTTGTCCTTGAGTAAGATAATGCATATTTGTTTCTGCTGTACTGCACTGCGCTGTGGGGATATATTGGGGAGAAAAAATAAACTCGGGGCTGGTTGCTAAGAATGCTTCCAGTCCTCCCGGACCCTCTTTATCTCTTTCTCTCTTTGTTTCCTTAAACCTCGCCCCCCACTTCAGGTACTGTTCACTGGAACACCAAGGCAGGACCCCGGCACTGTAGCTTGCATACTTTGAGGATTCTTGAACTTGAGCATCAGTAGAGACCCCTTCATATAAAATTCTAGTCATATTTTAGATAATGTTCTCTTAGACATGAAGGTACAGATTTACATTGCAAACAATGAGATTGCACTTAGGAATGGGTCATTGTGTCATTTAAAATTCTCTAGAACTCAATTTGCAGTTCAGAATAAAATAAATACTTCTCTTGCTGAATATCTATTTATTAAGCAGCATTTATTTGGCTAATATCTATTTGCTGTAGATGAACTATGTACCAGGATCTGACTTAGGCATTATTGATACAATGACTAAAGTAACTTGGTCTCCGCCCTTAAGAAACTTAAAGTATGTACGTATGTATGTATGTATGTATTACATATATATATATATATATATATATATATATATATATATTTTTTTTTTTTTTTTTTTTAATGAGCCCATGTGGTTTGTGAAGTTTATAGAAGTGTCACCCTCATGAAGAAATGGTCTTCAATTCTCTCAAAACGTTGGCCTGCTGTCTCACCTCTGAGGACATTTGGGTAAGTGGCAACTACACAGCAATACACTATTTCAATATGTACAAGTTATTTTTCCAGAGAATTCAATCCTGGACAGAAATTCTGCCTGGAAGATTGCCCATTCCCCCCACCTTCTGGAGATACACTAAGAGATGGAGGGAAAGAAACATCTTTGGTAGGGAGGTAGGGGGATGCTCCAGGAAAACTTCTGTATTTGTCATATCTCTCAATCCCCACTCAGCATTTTCTTTTCCCCCCTCTGAAGCCCACTGTACAGTTCACCAAGCTGGTTTTCAGTTCTCTTGACATCACCCTTTAGCCACCAAAGGTAACACTCCATGAAAGAGCTGGGGAGGGGGGAGGAGGGAGAATGTAGAGGTTTAACAAAACCAACATAGCTAAGGCATAATGTTTGGCTATTGCGCCACCACCTATCACAAAGAAGGTAAGTATAATTAAGATATTTTTCACTTTTGAGAGGCAAAAGATAAAAACAAAACCAGTATAAATCACGGTGTTGTAAATCCCTAAAAAGAAAACAAAAGTTGACCTCAGGTCTGGAAATGGCAGATGCCAGAACTGTTCGTGGAGCAGCTGCTACCTCTCAGGGCGTGATTAGGTCTAACAGAGTAGAATACTGAGTAGTATTAACCCATTATGCCACACACAAAAGGCCATTTGACTCAACCTAGCTCTTAGGCAGTAAATTCATCTTGCCTCAAAGGCTCGCAGAGTTCTGATCTGGGTATTGAGCCAGCGGTGTTAGACCATTAGACCCTACGAGTGGGTAAGTAGTGTCCGCCTCTCTACAGAGAGCATGCTATCAAGAGCCCAATCTGACAGTAAGGACTACCAGAAGTAACAGTGACCTCAGACTAAAGAGACATTTGGTGACTTCTAGGGCTAGCTACAGGACAAATTTAGTCTTCAAGTTCCCATGTCTGAGCCCATTATCTGACATGGTCTCATTTATGCTTATACTAATTGCACTGAGAACAAACATTGGAGTAGGTCAGATCTTCATTCAAATCTGCATCCAAACAGGTCTACCAGTCACCAGGTCTAGATCGGAGCAAGCCCCTTAATTTCTGTAAGCTTCAAACACAAACCAGCCGCAATTATGCTAATGACATCCAATGTGTGTGCTTAGATGGCATTGCGTGAGTACCATGCAACTTTTAGGTGGTGGGCACTGTGCTCAGTGTGTGAGGTTCACAGCACAGAGGAAAGCTCCAGCTAAGCCGCTGAATGGCTTTGGAAATACGAGCAGTCTTCCTGAGACCATGAGTCATTGACTTCAGCTGCGAAAGTGCATGGAGCAGCTGCAGGGCCACAAAATCTCACAGGGGCTCCCGAGATCACGTTACTCAACCACTTATTCAAAGATGAAATTACCTTTGTGATTTCCTTAATAGAGGTTAGCATCTCTGTTTAAATGCTGGGATATTTCAGAAGTAACCTGAAAAAGAAAAAAAAAAACACTTTAGAGCCAAAAGATTTAGATTTAATTTTTGTCCTGGCCCATTACTAATGTTAAGATAATAAAATAGTTCCACGGTTCACTCTGCCTCAGGTTTCTCCCCGAGGAAACGGCGAATATAAATGAAAAAAATGTTTCCTACTTAACTAACAACAGGATTGTTATGAATCTCTAACAGGATATGTAAAACCCCTCTGTAAATGTTAAAACTCTGTGCAAATTGGAATGAATGCTTTTATTTTCTGTTAGCCTCAGAAACAGACCCCTGTAGCAGAGAGGGTGATTTATTCACGATTCTCTTGAAAACAGCATGTGCATTTCTATCTCTCTAAGTTTTTGGTGGTTCCTTTGCCCTGGCTCATTATCCTCATTACTGCTGTCTGCTCATTCAAAACCTTTGTCTCTTATCCTCCTCGAGTTGCAACTTCTACCTGAAGTCTAAAAAAATCTAGTGGAATAAAAAGAACCAGGTAATTGGATTTCAATCTTAACTATGACTCGAGTAAGTTATTTCACATTTCTGAGCGTTGGTTTCCTTTCCTGTAAAGTGTGGAAGAATATTTCTATTAATATTTGGAGGTATTAGATGCTAACACAGGAAGGCACGGCACGCAAATATAATACATGGTGTGCTCTTTCTTTCCTCTTGTCTTTTATCCACATCAAGATTTTCTGTTTCGTGATTTCCTAGAACACTGATTCTAAATAACAGTGGGCCTTTGCTATTGAGTTATTTACATGTCTTTAATATGTTCTAAGCTCCTGGAGGGCGGAGACTGTGCCTGATACACCCTTTTAACCTGCAGCAGTTCTGAGCAGAGTATTGGATCAGTAGGAAAATGCCCAGTGAGTCACTAATTCAGTAAGATTTGCAACTTATTCTGCTTGTAGACTTACAACTTGACTAAAGTGAACTGCACAGTGCCACCTTTATTCCCACAGCAAACTTAGGTCCTCCCTGCACTTGATGAGACTGTGATTCAAATGAAATGTCAGGAGCCACATGACTTTCATAGTGGTGAGCCCGGAATAATGGGAGAGGCCTGACCATCCTGATAAGACCAGTCTATTGGTTGCCCTTAAGGGAACTTTTGGATGAGATAAGAAAAGTGACAGATGCAAGTGGTGAGACCTCCCACCTGAAGAGAACATATCTGGCAGGAGTGTACAGAGCAACCTTAGGCTCTGTCATTGTGGCTTGGTTATCGCTGGGTGACAGAAATGCAATAATGGTCTATTCTTCTAAAACACAATTTAACCAGCAGAGTTTTCCCACCCTTAAAAGGCACTTTCATCTATGTATGAGGTGAGGACTTTTCTTATAAAAAATCACTTACTTATCCAAACTGCTGTGTTGTTCTGTCCCCATTTATCCATGGTAGTGAAGTTCACCTTAAATATAAGAGCCTAGAGTATAGAGACCTGGTCTCCAGGATTCTCTTTGAGTATTTATGGCTCACAAAGGCTTTGCATCATTAGATACTTGCTTGAGTGCTGCAGGTGGATTATCCAGTGAATGCTGATTTTTCAACAAAGGACTTGATTTAAACACAAGACTTTTCTTCTCGCTACCATAATAGCAGTAGTAAAAAAAAAAGAATTCTGGTGGAGCATTCGTGCAAATAATTTCCAGTGACAAGAAACAGATCAAAGATAGAAGGGATGTCTTTCTGTGATCTCCAGGGAGATGCCAAGAGTGGTTGTGTGGCACTTACAACTACGGAAAACAGATGAGAAAGTTAAAGGCCTTGGTACCAAACCTGATTTCATTTAAAAGCCTGTGCTTTATTAATCTTACTGTCTGTTATTGTTTAAATCAGGAGCCCATGGTGGAAGGATGAGAGAGAGCCATGAAAACGAAAGGGCCTTTCAACCCTCCTATTGCACTTTATATCTGCATGACTCTCTGAAAGATCTCTGAAATATGTGACGTACACACCAACTGATCTGATGTATGTATATGATACAATGATTTTCTTGAAATAAAGGGTAATCATTATCATACAAGGGCAAATATAGCATTATGGAACTTTGCCCCTTAGGTAAATATCTTATTTAGTCTTGTATGCATCACCTTTATTGAATGCACAGTGGCAGACACTGGGATTCCATCCAGGGCCCTTCTTTTCCCACAGCTGTTGTGGTCACCCAGACCCGACAGTAGATCTGCTCTTCTTCTAGCTGATGTGCCCTGCTCCACATTCTACTAAGTGGGCAAAAAGTGCTTCATGACATAAGCTTTCATTTACAAACTCTCCCTTCTGATGGAATCTGAACATTGAACACCTGTTCTGTCTTTACAGTAAAAGTAAGTAAACTTAGATAGTTGGGTTTTGCTCCTAGTAGGTTTATATCAGGATGTTCCAGTATTTATTTTTTGTCACTAATAACACATACTGATGTGGATAAAATAGATGTGATGCTCATGAAAATGGTTGCAAAGAATATGTGTTCAATAAATATTCATTGAATTGTCTCTAAACACCTCTGGAACTCTAGCAAGTAAAACAGTACTCCTACCAGGAGAATCTGAGAATTCCCCCTGAAGGAACAGAAAAATATAGATTGGAGATTTTAAAAACTCATGCTAGTAAAATGAATACCAAAATAACTGATAAGCATTTTACTAATACCCAAAATAAGATACTCCTTGAAATTACTTGGGAAAGGTGAGAAGGATACAGCTTAAATTATTTGTGATATTTTACTAGCAGCCAGAAGTTTACTTGGACCTTTTTGATGAAAGAAATTTAAGCAATAATCCAAGTATTCTACAAAACACATTTTGGGAAAATATTGCAAAAATCTGAATAGACCCCAATTAGTCTATTGGTAATCAACAAGTAAGTATACAGGTCTACCCCTGAAGTAAAGCGAATATTGCAATAAAGCAAGTCACGATCTTTTTTAGCTGGTGGGGTACCTTTGGGGATGAGATTGCTATGTCAGTGGACTTTGAGTAAAGAACATTACCTGCTATAGCATAATGGTGCTCACCCAAACAGCGGAAGGTCTGAAAGGAACAAAGACTGACCTCTCCCAAGTAGGAGGGTATTCTACTGGCAGACTGTCTTTGGGCTCAAACAGCCACTCTTCCCTGAGTCTTCCGTCTGCCTGCCCATCCCATCAGATTTTAAACTTCCCACAGTCACACAAGCCAATTTCTTAAAGTAAATCTCTTTCTCTATATACACACCTCCCATTAGTCCCTTTTCTCTAGAGAACCCTAACACAGACCATAGCTGAGTATCTCAGAGATTCTTTTGTATCTTCTGTTAACCCTACGATCCAGTCCACTTCTGGATGAGCTCAGCCACGGTGAGTGTAAGGTCTGGGAGTGTGTCTGCTCTGGGCAGTGCATTTGCTCCCCTGCATCCTCAGGATCCAGGCTCACATCTTAAGACATGAGCTTCCATGTGTCCCCAGTCAACAATTTCTTACAGACTTCTGCCAGATGAGTAGAATAGAAGCGACAATGTGCATACGTCTCATAAGTACATGATTTAACATCTATATTGACTTGGCTAGAGTAGGAAGAAAAACATAGGTCATCAGGAACCAGAGCTACTTTGTACCTAAATGATATTTGTCCCATTATAATTTCATTTTCTGAAACATGCTTCCTCTCCTGTACTTTCTTAGACTATCCTCCAAGGCCAAGCCAGCTGGACCACCTATGTCGTCACACACTATACCTTTACTGCAATTTACCTCATTTACATATGGTTAGAGTTCCTTAATTTGAAAATAAAAAGTTTTTCTTTCTTTAATGCCCTCCTCCATTATAATGCCATTACCCATAACTGATAAGACAAGAGTTCCAGGTCAGGGTAGGAGGATGTAATGAATGTTTGACTGTATTTGGTTAATTTGCTTTAAACCTTTCACAATTCTGTCTGTGTTCTCCAACTGTGTTCTTTCTCTCCACTCCAGGTTTGATAGAACTGTTTAACTACTTATAACTTACTTAACATCTCTCATTTCTACCAGCTACCTCTGACACCTTCTCTTCCTTCTAATCAGTAGCATAATCTGCCTTCTGATTAATAGTTCCCCATCTCTATATGTGTGTGCGTGTGTGTGTGTGTGTGTGTGTGTATATATAAAAATATATATATATAATTTTTTTTTTTTTTACCACAGTCTTAAGGCTTTACTGGGAATTACAATTCTAAATTCACCCTTGACTTCCTAATTCTCCCTAGCTAGTAGGAAATTCCTTGTTTTCCACCTTGTAAAGATCTAGGAATTGAAAGAAAAAAATTGGGGCATATTTATTTATTATTTTTTTATATTACAAACTTTTTAAGGAAAATTTACATTTATTTTTGTATATTTAGGTGAAGTATATGCACGAAGGTAGAGGAATATGAAAGAATTCGCTTGAGGTCAAATAACTTAAGACACAAATAGCTCTAAGACTCAGTTCTTTCTGATTAACATCACCATTCCATATGTAGTTGCAACATCTCTAAGAATGGAAATAGATTTTACTTCTACAGTGATCAAGTTTAAAAGTAAATTAAGAAATGCCGGTTCCACTTTAAGTAGCAATTTAGTCATGGAGCTAGATGTGCGATAGCACATTTCAGTTTAGATACAGCTCTTTCTAGAAATGTTATGTGAGAACAATAGAAGGGACTTGACGGTGATTTACACGTTTACCAAATCTTTATTAGGCTTCGTCTGGCAGACACTGAGATAGGTGCTAGAGATACAAATGTGGACAAGACATCCTCCCGCATTTAAAGGACTTTAGAATTCAGCTTATAATAAAAGTAAAGAATAAAGAGCAGAAGAAGAAAAAGAAAAGAAATAGAAAAGGTTTCTAAATCGACTCCTGAGCAAAGATGACAGGGATAATGTATAACTAAATGCACAAGGAAGTCTTTTCCTAAGTCTGCAATTGACCTAAAAAGATGATACGGAGTAACTCATGCACTCTTAAAGGGCCACAGTACAAAAAGAGGTATCAAGTGTTAAATTAAAATGTCATTTGGGGGTTGGGGTGATTAGGAAAAATAGAGTTTTAAAGTTTCTTTAAGAGAGAGAGAAAGAAAGCTTAAGAAACTCTGCTTTAACCTTTTTGTAATATTTTAGTGATGACCAATATTTTATTCGTTTATTGGAATGACCAGAAAACCACCACAAGCAACATGGAATATATTTGCAATTCGATTAGAAAGAAATGCACTTTAATATTGTATTAAAAGAGCAATCAGATACAGCACAAGTATATTCTAGAAGGCTGTAGAAGACTGAAGTCTTTTTCTAGTCTTTTTTTTTTTTTTTAAAGAGCTGCAAATAACCCAAGGGAAAGACACAGATATTTCTTGGTCAAGAATACAAGTGTGAATGTAAAAGAAATTTACTTGATTTTATTTTCTTGCACTTTGTAGATTATTAGTTTGTTTTGTAGGAAAAAAAGATTGAGCATCGTTGACTGTTAAAGGGGATTTCCATTTGCAGGGGGGATGAAGGGGAATAAGGTGTTTAAATTTCTTTCGGCATGTAAATGTTGAATAACTGTGGTGTGCTCCTGAAACTGACATAATGGTGTATGTTAGCTCTATTTTAATAAAAATCTTTTTAAAAAATGTATAGGGAGAGATTTACCTACTTTTTCTTTAAAATATGCTTCTGTTGAAGGTATTTCCACCTACAGGTCTGCTCATAATTTATTTTATTGTATTGATTTTAGAGCAGTTAGAAGAGTCCTTTACCTCCCAAGTCTTCAGGGAAGTGCATTTTGCATTTCTTACCCTCCGTGTCGTAGACAGCTAATTCCTTTCGTCACCTCCCCGTTGTCAGTCCCCATAATTCCATTACTTCTTTAATGCACTTCTCCAGACTAAGGCATAGATGCATATACATTTATAAATAATAAATTACATATGTAATTTATTACCTATAACATATTAATATAATAATGTGTAATATATTATGTTTAGGGCTTGTATGTATTGGGTGTTGCAGATTTTTAATGACTTTCACTCTTGCGTGCTAGTGAAACTGGGCATGGGACTTTCTGTGTTTCTGTGCATCTCTTTCTTTCTTTCCAGATTGTTCGATGGCTCTTTTCTTTCATGAAGCTAAATGGTTTATCCTACTTCATTTGTCTACCAATATTCCTAAGCTATTCTGTATCACTGCTGTTACTTCACAGTCAACAGTGGTGTCAGGGAGACAGTTTCCAATCTGTGATCATCTGTGAATATCATTAAGGTGGTGTTATTTACACCCTCTTTTAGTTCACTTAATGAAAATACTGGATAGATTGGACCATATATCAACTATGTAGAGATAATATGGTAAGAGTTGCCATTTTTCATTATCTTTCATTTTGGTCCTCGGACTATAGTGCAGGTTGTATCTAAACTTTAGAAATAAATGTCCTTGAGGTAGGCATAATTCTTTTAATCTATTCCATATCTATTTCCTTTACTTCTATAAACTAATTATCATAGGTACTCAACAGCATTTTTTCTTCATGATCCACTGATCATTATCTTTTGAGATGAAATTAGTCCAATTCCAAGAGTAACTTGCCTATAGCATTAGGTTTGCTGGCGCGGCATGTAACTTTCTCAAGCATGGCCAACACAAATGCTAACTTTCTTTGTGCTTCTGCACATGGGGTACATGGTGTTCTCTCCATTCACTGCTCTTTGATACTTTCGTTACCTTTACCATTTCATTCTTTTCACTTCAGCTGTACCTCTTCCCTTTTGTACTTAGCAAATTGCTTTCTATTTAGCTCTCTTAGTAGTACTTTTCCATTTCCCCCCAGTTAGTTATCTCCTTGTACTCCAATCTCTCTGTATTCCAATGTAACTGTATTACCACACCTGTCATATAATAGAGCACCTTTTTTATTTCTGTATCTATCACTGCTCAGGGCTGTGAGCATCTGGAGGGTGGATATCTTGTCATATTCATCTTTATTCCTTGGTGTTTAGCATAAAGCTCACACTCAGTAAATGTTTTCCAACTAAATGAGTAAATTAACGGGCTGTTTACAGGGACATAAACAGAGGCTATAATTTGAATAAATCCACTATTTATTCATATTTATATCAGAATGGTCTTCCTTGATATCAGTTTTATTTATTAACACTTTATTAGAAAATGCCAAGTTGCCATTGTTTCTCTACATGGTTTCCATGCTTTAAATTGTTCATAAAATGGACAAAAAAGCAAATAATGCATAGTCAATGACTGTTTATTATTTTAACCACAAGGACACTTAGATAATAGTAATTTTTTTAAAAATGAAAAACAAATGTCAAGAAAATAGCATATTTTTAAAACTTCCTCAATATGTTCTAATTTCAATAAAACATTAGAGTAATATCCACTGCAGTTTAGACTGATATCATTTGACTGATATGTAGTTGATGTCTTTTGGATAGTTTGCAATCTCAGTTTTCTAATATCGATTCAATTATATGTACTAGATAATATTTGTTAGTATGTATTAATAGAGTTAAAGAATTATTTTAACCCAAAGGTAAAAGAAAGAATAATTTTCTTATTATGTTATTAAATGAATGAGATTTTTATAATGTTATGTAATCCATATGTTTGCTAATATTAATTTGCAGGTTGTCATTGTTTTAAATACAAGGTGCATTCCTTCAGGAAAAAAATAGAAAATACAGGATTATCATTATTCTTTTAATCTGGGTATCATGAGGATTCCCTTAGGTCAGAGGTTTAGATAAACTTGGCTTGCATCTTCAGTTATAAGGCTCTTGAAAAACCTGAGTACATATCACTCATGCCAACATTACTGAATAACAGGAGGACTATGGGGCAATAGTTAAAAGATAAGAAAGAGGTCGTGGCTTGGAAGTAGGCTTTAACACACTCACTAAATTATTAACGTGTCCTTAAATTACACTCTCACCACTGAGACCTCTGGAATTAACCATCTAAATTCAAACTGTGTGATCTTTGTTATGAAAACTCAGCATCAAGTCAAGTCTACCAGCCTCCCGCTCATGCCAGATTATCTCACAAAGCAAGGGCAGCATCAACCTTAGTGCACAGTATAAGAACATATTCTTTCTTGCTGCGCTGGGCTTCACTTTTTAACTGAATCTGTCCTCTTCTTGCTATTAGAAACAACAAAATCCTACGCTTTTGGTTTAAGGATCCCCAAGATTCAAATTAATCAGGTATGACACGACACCCAGGTGTGCAAACAGCTGTCCTGAAGGAAGAAGGTGTTCGTATTTACAGAACAGGATCAAGCGTTCCCTGCTGCCGAAGAGGCAACACTTGAAAGTGGACAGTAGCAAACACTAAGCAATAAACATGGAAACAAATAGCAATATCGTACCAGATAGAGGTAACGGTTAGGAAACAGGGTGATAGAGTAAGTGTACTGGAACCGGGGCACATGGTGTGGTCCTTGACGTAGGCAGGTAGGGAAGATGTCTCTAAGGACGTGAAGGTGGAGCTGAGACAAAGGATGAGAAGGAGTCAGCCATGTTGAGAGCTGGGGTCAAAAATCCTCCAAGCAGGTGTAACATAAAGTGCAAAGACCTTGAAGTAGGGAAGCGGTTACGTGTTCAATGACCAGAAAGGGGATGAGCTTGCCCAGAGTGGACTGAGCAAGGAAAGAATAGTTCAAGACATGTCTACAGAGGCAGGCAAGGGCCAGATTGCTAAACCCATCATTAAAAAAGTACCAGACTCCTCTGTATAAATTCAGTGCTCATCCCTTACACAATTAATCATTCATAAAATTAAGAGTATATTTTACCTTTTGTAGTAAGTGAAAATCTTTATCTTGTTCTTTTAACAAACGCCTGATGAGTACTTGCTGCTTGCAGACACTGTCCTAGGTTTCAGGGATGGAGCAATGAACTCAAGAGAAAGAGGCCGGCCACTTGCCTGTGTCTCTTCCTTTGCCTACAGCGCTTTGTCTGGCAGAAGGGGATACTGGCTAGGTTTCCCACGTGCAGCTCTATGTCGCTGTCTGTTCTACCTTTTCTAACAAAGATCTGACGCAGGTTTCAACAACCCCAGGAAGAAGCAGTTAATACACTTCCCTTTGATAGAAAAAAAAACATGTCTGTAATGAAGTCAAATTTTGACCTTGTGAGAATACAGTTACTCCTTTCCTGATGGAAAATGGATAATAATTATAGAATACGAGTATGAAGCTATTAAATGATTTTACATTTAAAATGGTATTACTTCACATAGCTCTTTCCCCAAAGAGCTCTACTCACTGTTTTTCTGGAGAGGTAGCCATCATTAATTCCTTCCTACTATTTACTATGAGTATTTATTATGATGGAGGAATGTTCTGAATACGTCTGCCTTTTTAAATAGGCACTTTCTACCAACTAAGTGAACTGAAAAAAATGGCACAAAATAGTTTTAAAATATGGGCTATTTCTTCATAATTTCTAAGCCCTTTCTATAAAGATACATCTTACAGGATTGATTTTTCAAACACTGACAATTTTGTCTCCATCATTATATTTAAGTGCTACTTTAAGTCTCAATTCTAATTGTCAATTTGGCAATGATAGTTCAAGTGTAAAGCCAAGTTGACCAGAAAACGTGTTACAGAAAAAGAGGGCTGGGGTGGGGGGTGGAACTATGAATTGAGTGGTTATTGTAAGGGCTCCCAAGACGAAAACCTTGTGGGAATGAAAAAAGAGTGCTTTGAGAAATAATAACAAAACAATACTTGACAATTTAAATACCTATAAATAAATAAATAAAAATAAAGGGATAAATGGTTTCATGGGCAAAACAGTGCAATGTTCTGATCTTTACACAGAAAGTGCAAAACTTTAGAGGTTTTCACTAACACGTGTCACTATGACTGTTCTAAAAGTTTAAACAAGATCTGTTCTCTTTTGTTCTTCATTCTAAGTATAAAGTAAAAACAACAACTACTTTGATTTAGAGAAACAGTAACACAGAATGTTCATATATATGGAACTTGGGAAAAGTCATCCAGTTTAATACACCAAATAACTCCAAGGCTCACTTGTGGGAGGCATTTCTTGAGTAACTTTCAGTATGATTTATAAGAATCATATACTGCTTCCTAATAGTTTTCATTTTGTTTCTGTTTTTTCTCTGTGGTTATATAGGCACCATGTGAGGTCATAGCAGGTCAAGAGTTTTATAGATGATTTGATTTTTAATTCAACTCTGCAATAACCAGGAATAAACAGAAGGTGGAATCATTGTAAGTGTACTCATAATTAAAGGTATACTTCAGCAAGCTGACGTCAGAGGTACGTCATAAAATTTTGTGTTAGCTTCTCTAAATTAGTGAATAATACGTTTTCTATGAAAGTTTCCTTCCCTCGTCCATCTGCTCTGGGAGTCTCACCTCTGTTCTCCTACTGTTCCCTGACAATTATCTCTATTTCCATACTGATGCTAAATTATAATACAGTGCCAGTGTGAGTAATATTTGAGGTCTTATTATGTTCCAGTGCTGTGTTAACTGATACATCACCCAGTATTATTAAATTCCTGAAATGAGCAATAAAATTCAGGTGGGCTGAATTTTATTGTCTCGATTTTACATCAAAGGAAACAGTCTTTGAGAAGTTAAGAACCTTATGCAAGGCCTCATAGGTAAGAAATTCTGGAAATGGAATTAAATTTCATGTCTGTCTTCTTCCAAAGCTCATTACTTCTGCTTATCTGTGTCTATTTCATTGGGAATTTTTATGAGGTTTAGGGGTTTATACTTTAATAGAGGCTCTTTGACAAACGCCACGGTCTTTGTAACATGAAAAAAGGAAGTAACCAATGAAATAAACAAAACTTATATGAGTTTAAGAAGCCAATCTCTCTTCTAATCAAGTGCTAAAAACTTGCTGTTTACATTGAAAATAATGCATAGATCATATTAGAAGTACTACCTGTTGACATTTGGCAGTGCTAACAAGGAGGACCTTAGACTTGGGTACAATTGCAGCTGGTACATAAAAATCATGAAGCTTTACAATTTATATTCTGTTATAGTGATCCTTAATCCTGACTAAACTTTTGAATCCATGCGTAAGTTTTTTTTTAAATGTACAGGTGCCTGGACCTCCACATATAATCCATGGAAACAGTATTTCTTAGTGTGAGATACAGTCCTCAGTATTTTAAAAAGTCTACCCTAGTGATTCTGTAGTTGAGAACCATTCAGAAATAAGTGACACAGTCTTACATTCAAGTAATCCATTTCCCTTATCCATCTGAAAATTGAAGACATTAATGCACCACAGCGATAAGACGAAAATATTGCTGGTTTTATAAGTACTGTCCACACTACACAGGGGACAAGTAGAAGGCAGAGTCCAGTTAACAAAACGATTGTATTTCCCTTATAATTTAAATCTGTGTAGGTGACTTGGGTTTATAAGAACTGAACAGCTAGTGTCTACCTGTAGAAGGTGCTGAAGCTAGATCTGTATCATTGCTGTCCTCTGGGTATTTTAACCATCAAGTAAACCATCTCTAGTTTACATCATTTTTACATAGAGCAGAGAAGTGAGAATTCTTTATTTTGAAGGAGTAATTGCTATCCAAAATTAGACCCTAGTGGAGGTTGCGACTGGATTTCTTCAGGTTGTCTGGGACCTTTATTTGTGCAAACTTGAACGAGTTCTTAACCTCTTGTGCTTTACTTCCTTCGTCTACAAAGCAGGGATAGGGCAATGAACATAGCTATTTCGTGTCTGGCAGTTCACCTTCATTATGTAAACCTTCGGCAAACACTAATGATTATTCTCATCTCACACAGGAAGTAACCTAGGCACACACAGTGAGGTCAGGGAGCGTCCCACGTCCCACAGCTCAGAAACAAGGGAGGCTTCGTTCAATGCCAGACGGTCTCACACCCGTGCAGGCATGCTTAAGCGCCCCAGAAAGCAGCCATAGCTACAGCGTTCCAGAAGGCAGCTGAGAGCATGAAGATACAGCAGTGCTTCCTGTTGGGCCTGCTTCCCATCCCTGGGTGCTCTGATTTCATTGTTCCGGGGTGCACCTTGGCTTTGGGATTTCTCACAGCTCCCCAGATGATTCTCACGTATCACAATGTTTGGAAACCAGTGATGTAAGGACTGCAGCAAACAGGTTGATGCATAACGGAAGCATAAGAAATATTACCTCTATTAATGCTTTTATTATTGTTAATGTCATCATTAGACACTGGTCTGAAAAGAGAACACAGGGACTTACATAAACAAGAGTAAGGCAAAAGGAAAAAACAAAACACCACCAAATTAGTCGGCCTGTGTCCAAATTATTTTTACTGTGAGAAAACGATTTTAAAATTGCTTTTATAAAAGATAAACTAAAAGAAAATTAGAAGTTTAAAAAACAAGCGAATCAAACAATATAGACCTGAAACTGCTCTTGGCTGCGTTTTCCTGGATTGGGTTGTCCTACCTGAGTCAGAGACAGTTTCCCTTGTGCCTCCGTTTAGGTGGCCACACAAGAGCTTTCAGGAATACAGTCTTTTCTACTTTTGGTTCACATTTCCCTGAGCCTTTGAAGTTCTCTAGAGTGATTACTGGTTCGTCTTTGGGTTTACAAAGGAGACAATTGGTATTCAAAGGAGATGAGCAATGCTGAGACGTTTTCAAATCTTTCCGTAATATTTTCAAACTGTTCTACATGGAAGCAGAGATCAGGATTTCTTAAATTCTCAAAGTTTATTTGAGCCTCATGGTTTCATTGTTCAGCTTACGTAGCAGTAGAAACTAAAGCCTGTGATGTATATGCAACGAATGAAGTGCTGGGCCCAATCTCAAGGTAGGGCGGGCCTTCCTTCGGGTCTCCTTCTCCATCCTTCCGCTATGGCTTGCTTTAGGCAAAGGGCACGCTTTAGTTTGTTATTAATTGAGTTTCCTAAGGTCAGACAGCACTGGTGACGAGAAGGATATGCGTTTGTGAGTATGTTAGGCAGAACAAAGAGATTCTTTTCACAATATTTGTTAGTTTTTATGTACTTGTCCTGGGGAGATGATTTGTAAATATTTTCATATAATCTATTAATTTTAACATATTTTATATGTGCAATTTGAAAACTAGTACATGAAGTAAACAGTGATAATTCTGACTCAGAAACAGTGGAAATATTAATATATTTTTCTCTTTCTATGAGTCTCTGTGACAGCTGAGTGTATTTTATCTATAGGTAGAACTACTAAATTTATAATTTTCCAGATATCATAATACTGTTAAACTATATATAACAACCTAAATACAACTCTATTATCATAATTACCATGACTGACATTTCTGCCCATAAAGAGATATATTATGTTCCCATAATATATTCAATAGAACAAATATGTAAACTCCCAGTGCAATTTTGTCATGAACAATATATGATGACTGTCCAGAAAAAAATTCAAGCATAAATGCCTCCATTTTTCATATTACGTGGCTGGATACTTTTCAGACAGCCCTCTATGACCGACAAACTAGAATTTCTTCAATTTGGTTTTACGATAAATGGATACAAGCAAATCAGAATTTTCAGAGCATGACTATTATCAATTTAAGCCTAGCTATTCTGGTTTAGAAAAGTCAGCTCGATTATTTCCAGTCATTTGATATTTCTGAAGAAGAGAGCATTTGGTTGTTTAAACAATATCACAATAAATGTGTGTATTATATATTACCTGAAAATATGTTTATCATATCAAAATGTATACACAAATATAAAGAGTCACACATAGAACCAAGGTGAATTTGTTTTTTCATGCCCAAAATCAGCACGTGAGCTAAAAGGCCGAAGTTATTTTACTCTTGTGTGTTATGCATGTGTGGAAGAAAACTTCTTTTTTATTCACTGCTCAGATTTCCAACAGTTCTGACAATCAATGTCAAATGAAAGAGGGAATTTTTTTTCGTAGGAGTTCAATTGTATTTTAGCCTATAAAATTCTGACTTACAAATAGGTCTTAATTTTTTGTGTTTTCTACCAAGCTAAAGATATTTTAAACCATTGATTGACTTACTAGTCACTAAGGGTTTTTCTTTTGTTTTTTAATTACAAGATTCAAAACAAAAAAGAATAAATATATGATAAATAAATTAACAGAATATCTTTATTTTTTCTTATAAAAATCACATGTTTAACTAGAAAGCTTGCTTTATAATTTGCAAAGTTTGATGTGTGTTTAAATTAAAATGGTTTACCTTTCAACTAGAAAATAATCCAATAGAACAATTTTTAAGAAACCCTAAGAATTACAAAAAAAAATATTTTAATCAGTGTTCTAATACTGACTTGCTAATTGATATAGCGAGAGCATTAGTAATTCTGCTTAATACCTGGTTCTGACAATCTTGAAAATTTTTTACATGTAATGAGGTCCATTCTTACTCTCTTCAATTTATCTGTTAATGAAATTGAAAACATTTTCCTTTTAGCAATTTGCTCCTAAAACCCTGTTTTCTCTTGACTTATGTTTTCTGTTGATTCACCTTTGATCTCAGGTTTTCATCTATTTATCATTACTTGTTTCAAGGCTCGTAGACCTTGAACATAAGCTCATAACTATGGGAATATTATCGATAACAATAATGTTGAAAAACCGATTGAAAAAGGGCTTGTAATGTGATAAAAAAAAGTTTGTTATTTATGTTAACAATTAGTTATAACACATTTAATATAATTAAAAATAAAATTTTAGTTGAATATAGTAGTATGCCAAAAGAAAACTTTTCTAATAAAATGTAGAGATGTGATGATAATAAAATGGAATTGTAGACATGGAGCATTTCAAATTATCTTAAATAATTTCTAAAAATTTTAAAATAAAGTTCTCATTTTATAGACAAGATTTTCCTTTAGCTGTCATAACTTTTTTCCAAGTTATAACTCAACTTTACATTTTTGACATTAATGGGCTATTGCAGAAAAAAATCATTCTGATTATTTATAGAGTTTCTACTCTATTTTAATTATTTCATATAAGGAATAACTGGAGTATATTTCCAATATAAAATGACTCAAGGGAATTTGTTAATGCAGTTAATGCATTAAAATACTGCCTCTCAGTGGTTGCCTATCTTGGAAATGTCACAAGTAAATTTTGCTCCTGAATAAAAAAAAAATAAAAAAATTAAAAGCATATATACACATAAGAAGTTAATGAGAACTTACTTAAAAACTTACTACATTCTATAAAGATGCTCAGTTACTCAAAAGATGTATATAAATTTATCTTCTGTGTATCTTTGGAGGGTGTTGGTGCATGGTGTTTCGATTTATCTGCATAAATCACAATCGATGCTTTAGCAGTAGGAAATTTGTATCATGACAAACAAGGAAGGGGGAGATCATGTTGCTTGGACTCTGAAAGAAAAGCAAACGAAGCATGAATTCAGGCGTCAGTACTAGTATCTCCTTGTGCCACCTTGGGAAATTTCTGAAACTCTTCCGATCTTCCACTACCTCTCCTATGTATGAGAACACAGTGGGGCTCCAGATTGAGATACTAGGATGGACTCCACTCACCAGAACTGTCAAGATACCTTCAATAGTTTGGTAACATTTCTTGTTATCAAATCCTCAAAAATAACAATACCACATCTTTGTTTAAAAGACTAAGTGCTAAAACAAAACAAAACAAAAAATAACTCAGAATGTATCCATAACAAGATTATGGCATAAAGAGACATGTTGGAAGTGTTTAAGTACAAGTGACCTTTGAATATGGTATCTGTCCTGTCACATGGTGTAGGTGTTAGAACAGACATGTGATCTGATCTGTTTTGTTAAACTAAATTTCTCAGAATGGGCTGTAGGGCAATGAACATTTCTTTTACTGAGGTGAATTCAGACTGGGCTTGTTGTGTCAAGAAATATGAGAAATATTTTATTTCTAAGGCAGAGACAACGGATTCCTTAGAGTAAATATGTTTAGATTTAAAGGATCCCTGAAAATTTTGTCACAACAAATTGGTGATATTTCAAATGTGTTACTGATTTTTTTACTAACATTTACTAATTTATGTCAAACTTGATTTTACAAGGTCTCTCATTAGCTACGAGAGAAATTTATTTGCTTACTTCCTCAGGAAAAGCAAATACCTTATCAACATCAAAAGAGTTTATCTGCTCTTCAGGTAGCAAAAACACTTCTCCATCTAATTAAAAGAGCTTTCTGCTAAAGGCTGGTATATTATTTTAGTCCAGTTTCCATTGGGAATAAATTTTGGAAATTACTCAGCTACTTGGTAATTCTTTTCTCTGGAAAAAATAATGAATAAATCAAGGGAGGTGACGTCTTTGGCAACCATCACCCATCACGGGCCAGCAGGGCCACGCCAGAGCTGAGTTTCTGCCTTCCTGGAGGCATAAAGGCCATGGAAGTCATATCTACACATTCCAAATAATTGTAACAACATGGACGGACCCAGAGGGTGTTATGTTTAGTGAAATACGTCAGGTGAGAAAAGCCAATATCACATGATCTCACTTCTATGTGGAATTAAAAAAATAACAGAAACAGACTCACAGATGCAGAGAATAAATTGATAGTCACCAGAGGGGAGGGCGATTGGAAGAGTGGGTAGGAAAGGTGAAGGAATTAAGAAATGCAAATTGATAATACAAAATAGTCAGGGAGTTATAAGATAAAGAGTGGAGAACAGAGTCAGTAATACCGTCATCACCACGCATAGTGCCACTTGGATACAGACTTGTCAGGGAATCACTGCACAAATTCTATAGGTGTCTAACCACTATGCTCTAATCTGGAACTAATACAAAATAATATTGACTGTAACTGAGAAGAAATAAAGCATTATAAATAGATAAATACAATTTTAATATAAATTAAGTTTTTAAATAGTTCTCATTAACTTCTATGTGCATATATGTTTCTAATCTCTTTTTTTTTTCTTTTTATTCAGGAGCAAAATTTAATTGTGACATTTCCAAGATTGGCAACCACTGAGAGGCAGTATTTCAATGCATTAACTAGAAGGTCAATTTGCTTTTCTTAGTTAAACACCTCTCTGAAGGATTTGGCCTACACATGCCTCAGCACCAAGGAGCCGTGACTCAGCAGAAAGGCTGTGTCAGAAGGAGCTGAGAGTACTCACCAGACCACACACCAGGTACCTCTATTCATTAAAAAGAGTGACAGGATGCTACTTAAAAATTACAGTGGTGAGAACTGTGCAGAGTTTCTGTACATATAGGTTGTCTAATTAACCTCTGCCATAAATCTATTATGCAGAGATTATTCCTCCAAATGTATAGAAGATAAATCTGAGAGACAAAATAACTTTCCAAGCTTCCATCGCTATCTGGGTTTGAACCCAGGTTGTGAAACTCCTGGTGCCGAGTTCTAAAGCTCTACATTTCCCGTTAATTCAGGTTGTCACGAAAGTTTGGAAGAAGGATAGGAATCGAATTCTTGGCGGTCAGGGATGGCTTCTCAGAGGAAGCAATACCTGCATTAGGACATGATAAAATGTAGTGGTTAATGAACCCGAGAGCATTAAAAATATAATAATAATAAAGCTTCTGTGTAGAAAACCAGCACATGCTAAATTCCAGAGGTGAGAAAAAGCATGGGAACTTAGCAGAGTTGCAAGCACGTCATTGTAACCAGGTGGCACTGAGAAGCTGAGCAGGAGCAGGGTCACAAAAGGCCTTAGGATTCGTGTTAAAGAGTAGGTTGGTTGTTGTAAGAGAAATGAGGACTTATTAACAGGTATCAGGTTGAGGGATGCCCACCACCGTACCCGAATGAGGAAAACAACCAGCAGCCCCATAAAAAGAGCTTGGTATTGTGCAACAGAAGAAGAGGTGTGAATGCAGGCAGTTTCACCCCTGTGTTCCAAAAGTTGCGTGACAGCTGGTACCATAAATTACTTGGCCTTTAAATATTGTGAAAACTGGGCATGGTTTGGTGGGTCATTGACCTACAGAAAACAATCTGATGTTTACTTCAAGAAAGCTCACACGCCTGTTCCTTCTTGTCCTTTTCTCTCCTCACGACTGTAGAGCAAACTCTTATCACTTAATCTCTGATTTGCATTGACAACCTTGAAGCTAGTCCTCCTCACCTTCAGTGTCTACTCCGAGACTTTTCTCAATGGAGACTTACCTTCTGACCCCACCAAATTGCACCTAACACTCTGTAGAATCTTTAATTATGCCTCATGACGAACGAGAGGAAGCTCCAACACTTCAGCATGACCATAATGCTAAATGTATGTTGATGACTGGCTCTAACCATTTCCAGACTAGACTACGACCTCTACCTATTTCTTGAACGTTATCTCCCATCACTCTTCCAAAGAAAATTCTGCTCTAGCAGAACTGTCCATGTATTACTTCTCGGTGGGCATAATTAATAGAACAAAGATTAACACTCTCTGTAGCCATTACAGCAATAGCCTTCTTCTAAGCTGTGTCCTCTTGTGAGCGGGGTCCAAAAATTATTGACCGACGGCTTTGCCGTGCTTTACACCAAGGCAGCGTATCGTATGCTCAAGAGGTTCAAGCACTGCCTGCTCCCTGCCTAGCAATGGCAACTTGACCACTTTTGCAAGCTCGTTGACTACTTTTTTCAATGGGAACTTAGTGATTATCGTGGTATTTACTTTGCTGTGTTGTTGTAAGGCTTAAGTCATTTGTTATGTGTGAAGAGCTTGATATGTAGTAGGTGCACCGTGTTAGCTGCTATTATTATTATTATTATTATTATTATTATTACATACTCGTATAATAGAACAACTCTGATGTCTTGCCTGCTTCTCACAGTGCCGGAGATCCAAAGGACAGTTTTTGTGTAGGTTGACATAGAACAATTTCATCGAAGGACCAAAATCAGTCTCCATCGAAAGTTCTTTGGAGTCCTGAACACACTTGGCAGCCTGGGGCTTTCCGAAACACTGTGGAGGAGGGCCCAATGGAAAAGCAGGGGTGAGCAGGGGTGCACTTTAACAGGGGTGAGCCTCCTTCAGGAGGTGATGAGGCATCGGAAGGGGCTGCCCTCCCTCACAGAACACAATCCCATAAAGGTCATAGTATAACTGAGGGAGCAGGGGCTCACATTTGCTGACTCCGAGACCCCTTGGTATTCTATTTGTGTGAATTAGAAGGAGCTAAACACCCAAGGGGCCTCATTTCATGGTCTGATACTTACTCAAAGATTTTCTTTTACCCTAAACACCACAATGCTTCATATACTAATTAAACTGGTAACAGTTTATTCCCCCAGGTGTTTTTTTTTTCTAACCTCTGTGTATAAAAGCTTGTTCTGTCTCTCGGTCACTCTCTCTGTCTTTATAAAGAAAAATTTTGTATTCTGTAGAACACCATAGTCTATCTTAAAACTTCATACATGGGACTACTTTTTAGGGACAAAAATATGGTGTAAAAGTGTTCATTAACCTGCTATAATTTAAGAATTCTATAAGAAAATAGCTCAATGGTTGTAAGAAAGTTTCAATAAAATCACACATAATTTTTATGGCGATGTCAGCCTCTGTAGGAAGAGAGAGTAATGCTCCTCTTTTTCTCTGCCTCCTTTCTTACTCCACTTACAAGGAGGGGTCCAGAGACAAGGACTTCACAGCACTGACCTGAGTCCTTTCATCCACCCATTGAGGTCAAGGTTATTGGCGTGGTCTCAGCTAGAAGCAGAGCCTTAGGAAGAGTAACATACCCAAGGCTGTATTGAAAAACAGAAGCTCTGTCACTAGCATTTTCTTCTTCAGCTCACTACTGGGTCCTGCCAAGCCCCCCTTCACGACAAAAGGTATGCGAGTCAACATTTGAGTGAGTCTTAGGGAAGAAGGACCTTTCATTGTACTCCTGTCACTGGCGCTAAGCATTTCTAGTTCAGGCCAAAGGAACTCTCTGAAGGGTTTGTCCCAGCTCATGAGAGGTCTCCCTGTGAACACAACGGGTAGGTGAGCAGGCTCAGCTGCAGCTGGTCTCCGTGCCCTGACTTAGCATCTCCCTCCTCCTCCATCATTTGTACCCAGTGCATGGATCTGGCTATACTTAGAGAATGGGCAAAGAGCAGGAGACAGAAGATGGAAATCAGTTTCCTATAAAACACTGCGTTCTTAACCTCATCACATGCAGAACGTTCTGCTTAGAATGTATGTGACTTTACCCCTAATAGTCCCTTCGAATTCATAATTCCAATGCGTCTCTATTTAAAAGAGAGAGAGAGAGAGAAGCTGTTGAAGCTTATCTAACAGACTCTTTGGTAAAGCATTAGCCTCTTGAATCAAACCAGCTGATGTGCACTATGTTGACCCTTCCCTGTTTTCAGAACTGCCGAGTATACAGACCTCCTCACTTACAAGTCGCTTCTAAGTGACCTTTGTTTTCTAAGTGACTTCCGCTTCACCTTTCTTTGAGGCTCTTATCACATAGATGTTGGTGTTATCAGCTAGGCTATTATGGGGATAACACATTGAGGTTGTAATAATTTCTAGATCCCATTTCCAAAAGAAATATATTCCGTCAAGGATGTGTCAGCCGTTTTCTTTCACATATAACTCGTCAGCCTAAAAACTCTTACTTAATCTTAGTGCTCTCGCCCCAGCCCCAGCACGTCCCTGGGCACAATATATTTCACAACTATTATAACTGAAGAGAGATTGTATTTTTTTATGATATAATAAAAACGCAAACTGTGAGTCTGTGATCAAACAGAGACAGGCCCTCAGTCTGATAGAAATGAAGTTGTGATAGGTTTAGTGGGCTTCTTGACTTGAAATATTTTGGGCTATTATAGAGAAAAGCTTACGAGAGCTTTCTGGAAAACATCCAGCCATACAGGCCTCCATTTTTCATATTACATGGCAAGATGCTTTCTGGACAGCCCTTGTATTTTCCGAGTGTTGCAATTAGTGAATGTCCGTGAACAGCTAAAGAACCTCGTGGCACAATGCAAAGTGAAGCTGGCCAAGTGAAGACATTAAAGAGATGTTCTCACACCTACTGCCCTCCCTGGACTTCTCATTCCCTTGCAGTTCTGCTTCCTGCTCCACTAGACACTGCATTGTACATCCTCACTCGGACTTTCTCTGCTGACCCTTCTGACTCTTGAATCTCCCCAGATCCTCCCCGCACACAACCCCTTTTCAGTTCAGCAAACCTCACGCTCACGTAGCAAATTTACATTCTGCAGAGTGCTGGAGAACATAAATCAATGAGGAAACTGCTCTTGAAAGGTGCCTAATCTTCTAGGGCAAACAAGAACGAACCTTATTTCTAAGTGAACCAATTAGAAAAGTGCTAAATGTAGTAGAATCAAGAGGTAAGCTTCATGGACTATAATAAATAAAATGGTCAAGAACAAAATCAAGTCAATGTCATTGCTAGCTGGTCATTCTCACAAGGCTTCTCAAAGTTACTGAATCCAACAATATGGTACACAGAGGAGAGAGAGGCTGCCTGAGTGTTTGGTGTGTCATAAACTTCAAGTCCCATCCTGTATCGAGGTCAGTCTCATATTGAAAAATATGTACTTAAATCAGGATGAGGAAGAGCCTAGCTAGGAGGTAAACACAATAATGAACCAATGAGTGCAGAGGAAGAGCATTTGGAGGCACTCCTTCCCGTGGAGAGTGGCAGAAAATATCAGACTGATCATCACTGAAGTGGTTTCTGCAGACCACTAGTCTTGAAACGTATTATACTGTATCGCATTCCCACTAATTCACTTATACATTAGCATATTTAAAGGGGCTGAAGCCTTAAGTAAATTAAGCTGCCAACTTCTTCCACTCATTTCCCCAATTTCTCCAATTTATTTTTTGACCACAGACCATAGTAACCCTTATTATGTAGTTTTTTTTTTTTATTGGACGCATATTAGGAAATGTAGACCTATATATGCCAAGTCCAGTACAAAAGACCTAGAATGCCACTGTAGCATTTGCATTTAATAGGCAAAGATACTGAGCACATTTCAGTAATACAGGTTAGGTATTAAGAAAGTTCTTCTTTGAGATGAACTAGAGGAAATGAAATCTTGAAAATGAAAAGACTACTAATGAAATAATTGCAGGAATCACTTTTTTTTTGGTAAACAGTTGGATTAGGCTGGTGGCTTTGAAAATAGAAAAGAAGCTAGAAACACTAGGGGTGTGGGCAAAATAACTGGTATCAAAACAATGAAAGTTGCAAAAGCGAGATCATGGAAATGAAAGGAGAAAGCCGTTTATTTAAAAAAAAAAAAGTGAAATGAAACTAACTCAGTGGGAGTGCTGTTTCTGTAATGCAATGAAAACCAGGTTAGAATAAATGTGAGGAGACATGGGAAACAACTCAGGCCATAAGAACACAATGGCTCTAAATAATGAGCCAGGTTTTGTGGTTGTTTTGTTTCCCTGTGTGAATCCCAACATTCAGACTTATTATTTTGCAAGTATACCCAATATGTCCCCAAGGGAGTGAGGTGATTAAAATAGCGTTATAATTTTAAGGGGGAAAAAAATCCTCTACATATGTGGTTTGACATTATTCTACTATATCAGAATTACCTGAGGTGCTTATTAGAAGTACAAATTCATGGTCAGGGACCCAAGAATATCTAATTTAATTGCTACTGTTGTTGATTTTTAAGCACACTAAAGTTGAGAACAGCAGGATCATCAAAGCTAGCGTGTATTAAACATAGTGTAAGTTATTTCTTGTGGCAGCTGTGCGAGTGTGCCTAGCCGACCTCCAACAGCAGGGGGCGGCCGTGAGCAAGAGTCCCACACTGCTAAGCTAGGAAACCGTCCTGCGCTGGTTTTAAAGCCACTCCTCCCTTTGGGCTCTTCCCGGCCAATGACGACTCCTGCCTGGGTAATAAGGCAGTCCCAAACCTGGGAGAAGCAGGGCTCCCCTGAGGGTCAACTTTGCATGGAGGGCCCCCCTAATGGCTTTATAGCACTTTCCTTACAAGACCAGGCCGTCTAGCATGCTTCCATCCATCCTTGTCTCTATTTCCCCTTCACTCGGGTCCTCTTGTGTCACAGACTGATGACGTTCCCAGTCTTCCTGTCTATTTTCCTCATGCAGATCTTTTCCTTAATACAGTCCCTGCATGTTTAATTTCTTGGAAGACCTAAACAAACACCTTTCCTTGATTTCCCTATTTGTTAATGATACCCGGTGTATGGTATAAAACAAACTGCTGGATTGCTTTGGGCTCATCGATGTAGAATAATGAATATAATTTTTTAGTAATAGAAACACTTCATTGCAAGCTTATCATTGGCCAGGCAGTATGCTAAGCGCTTCACAGCCATGATTATAATTAGAGGTGTGCTGGTAAACAACCTTTAAAAACAAAAAAGCAGCTTTTTCAACAGCATTTGCCCATTTTCATGATGTAAATACTCCCACCACGGCCAATTCCAAGCTATTAAAAGGCTTAACAACCAGGTGGCATAATTTTTTAATATTTGACTAGTCTCCTGTCCCCCTTGTAAGTTTTGAGGTAGGTTTCTAATCCCAGTTCTACTGTTGAAGACACTCAACAATTAGCGAAATAAGACAATTTGCCCAAATCATAGTTTTGAAATTTGTACCAAGGTCTGAAACACCATTCATCTAACCACTACTTACGTTTACCTGGAGCTCTTTTGATGCAAATCATAGCTAGTTGAAGCCAAAAAAAAGAGAAGTGTGTCTTGGTGAAAAAACTTGGACGTGTCTCTTTGAGCATGGGAGCAGGTTAGCTAAGCCTCAACGACAAAGGATCGAGACTCGGGACTTCAAAAGCTACGAGCGGGGGAAACAACCCTGGAATTTATTTGTAAGAAATTGTATATTTATTCTTACATGTTTAAACTTCAGTCACCTTCAAAGTACTCTCTGTTTGATGCACTACGCCTATCAAGACACTTTTTCCATGGCTCAAAACAGTTTTTGAACTCATTGATTTTGATGTCTTTTAGTGCTTCTTGCCATTTTTTTTTGTTTCACCTCTTCCATGTTGGCAAAACATTTCCCCTTGTTGACCTTCTTCATCTGGGGAACAAAAAAGTCACTTGGAAAGAGATCAGGTAAATGAATGGATATTATTGCTCTTGATAAATACAAAGAGCAAGGTCCAGTGGGTTATTAATGTTTCATTTATCACTCTCAGATGACTGTTGCTTTTATGAGTCTTAACAAAATCGAAGTCACTGTGATCCGTTTATCTGTAGTTATACCTAATCTTGAGGATGAATGAAGAGCACCCAGGCTTAGCGCCTTTGAGCCAGCTAATTAGATTTCAAATGCCCTGATGCATAAATATATATTACACATATATCTAGTTCAAGGCTTTGATTTATACTGACTGCCATTTTCATGGTAGAAACCAGGTAAATGCAATTTATCTAATGAAATCCTAATTGTTCTTCCTTATTCACTACTGGCGAGGGGGTGATGGGACAGGTTGACAACAAAACAGGAAATGGGCTGCTGTGAGCTGAGTTCTTTCTTACCTGAATTTTTTCACATTTCTCCATGTGCCGGATGTCCTCAGCCAACCCTCCTCATGTATTTAATCCTCCGTAAAAGAAACTGTGTATTTTTCCTAGAGGAGTGCCTCTTTAAATGGAGAAAAATAAAGCTTTAAAACACAGACATTACATATTTTCTACACAAGAGGGACACATAGTATACATAAACAAAACCTAAGCTGATGAACTTCTTAAGCTGTGTAATGAACAGCAGCATTTTGCAGGGTTCTCAACCTGTCGGTCGCAACCACTTTAGGGAGTTGAACGACCCTTTCATAGGGGTCTCCTAAGACCATTGGAAAACACATATCAGATATTTACATTATGATTCATAACGGTAGCAACATTACAGTGGGGGTCACCACAACGTGAGGAACTGTATTAAAGGGTCACAGCATTAGGAAGGTTGAGAACCACTGTCATAAAGTGTCTTAGGATTTTTGAGAATCAGAGAAAGCTGGTTATGGACTTTGAATGCAAAAGTAATCTTGGCAAAATGACTTTTCTTTTTCAGAATATCCCTGGCTAAAGATGAGAGACTAGTTCTATTAGATATTTAAATAAATAACAAAGCTACAATAATAAAAGCAGCATGCTACAAGCCAGGAACTGATTATCACCAATGGAAAAGACAGTCCAAAATAGATGCAGAATCATCCAAAGACTATGTATATGATAAAATTGGCACTTAAAATATATGAGGAGAGATAGTTTATTCAATAAATCATTTTGTGATAATTAGGTGTTTCAAAGGAAAAACAGTGATGAATGCCTACTGCTCTGTTCTAATATCAAAATTAACTCCAGATTAAAAAAAAAACTTAAATTTTTTTAAAAAGGCCAAAAAGAACAATTTATGTTTAAAAAATAATCTTGGAAAGGACAAATACTTTTTTAAAACAGGAAAAAAATCCCAGAAGATATAAAGCTTAGAAATATACATAGCTTCTTTAAAAATTTTGAAATCACATGTCTATTTGACAAGAAATCAACAATAAAATAAAAAGTTAAGAACAGGGGCATGTTTTCTTTTTCTACTTCTTGCTTTGACAGACAAATGCTATGTATGCTATGGTAAGTCCAAACCCTTCGTCTGAGCACGTAAGTGACCACATTGGGTTCTCTCTCATCTCTGAATTGCACAGTGGATGCCATCTGCGACCCTCTTCTCTGGGGATGGCCTGACCAAGGGGACGGGCCAATCTTACCATTGCCTGGATTTCCCAACGGCCCTTTATCTCCAGGGCTCTCTCTCTTAAGTATTTTATTGTTGTTATAAACTTGATATTTTAGGGAGTTTTCTTTTCTAGAACTTTCTCATAGCCCTCCCTGTACTCTTCACCCTATATGCTTTGAAATGTTACTTTATTCTTTTTATCTATCTTTAGCAATTTATAGATGTGAATTGTTATAGGATCCTAAAACAAATAAATTTTACCTTATAATTCTCATACCCAATAAGCTATCTTTATGCTTATAAGTGATATATTTACAGATATTTTAAACTGGAGTCAAAATTATAACAAGTTGTTGTCAGTAGATCAGAAGGTTAAGCAATCTAGTGGTAGAATTGATTATTTATTGCCAAATCTTCTATTCTATAAAAGGCCAACTTGGGCAATCTCTCTTATCTTCAGTCTCTCATATAAATGAGATAATTATAGTATCTTAAAACTTAATTCTTTTTATGAGTATTAAATGCCATAATACATGTTAGACTCTTAGCACAGTGTTTAGTATATAAGAAATTCTCAGTAAGTGCTAAATATTGGTTGATTTGTTGGTGTTTCATTATCAACATCTTTCAATCAAAATTACTGAATCACCAAAAATATCTTAGTGTAGAGTATTTTATATCTGTGAAGGGGTATTAGAAGACCCACTATGTATACAAATATATTTTTCAAATTATTTAGCCAGTACACAATTGGGTGATGATAATGGTCTTTTGCTTCACTTCTCAGAGGATAGCTTTAACTTAATCATCTATACTTTTATCAGATCAAAATTGATTGCCTTTTCTTGGAAGGATCTGAAAACAATAGCACTTCTAAATTGACAATTAATAGCTCACTATATGACAGTCCTCTGTAATTTGTATTAAAAATGCACTAATGCCTTTTTGTCTTGACATCATTAAATAGTTTTGTTTAATTAAAGATGGTTTGATTTATAATCCTTAAGGCTGAATAATCATTAACTGGCTATGGCTGTTGACTGATTTCTAAACTTATGAAATTCTATTTCAATATGCACCATCGTACAGACAACCGAAGGCAACTTCTGTGGATAACAGAAATTCAAGTTTGCTGGTTTGATTCAGGAAAAAGAGTTTGAAGCACAACTAAGCCTTCCAGTTAAACTTTCCCCAGGCTTATTTTTCACATCTATCTCTCATCATGTACTGCTTCATTTTCTCAGCTCGATTATTTTTTCATATCCCACGTCCACTTTTGTTCACAACCTGATGTGGAAAGTTAGTCAATATATTTCCTCATCAAGGTTGATTGCATAAATTGCTGACCCAGTGATAAATGATAGTGTAAAGCCAGTTGTTCAAAAAGCAGGAAAAAAAAATATAGCTATTAGGCAATAAAATAGAAAATTTTTTCCTTTCTTCTGCACTCTCTCTCTTGTCTTGACATGTTGTTGTTGTTGTTGTTATTGTTTTTGTTATTTAATTTCTTAAGTAAAGAACAATTATTTTTCATTATTATCATGAATTTAATTGTTGATCTTTACACTGTTCAATGATGGGTTCAACTGCAAATATGCCATGTTTTAAAATTCTGTTTAAAAATCTTTAACTAAAATTGCAGCATTCAGTGAAAAGGCTCTTCATATAACCTATTCCACGTCTATTTAAAATGCAGTCAACAGCCTACACTCCAGGCTCCCAGTATGGTGCCTGAAATCCCACAGATGCAGCATGAACGAAATGTTGCAATCCAGAAAGAGGATAGTATTCAGCAATAATTGCAGTGATCCATGCCTGTGCATTGTCACTTTTGTGATGTTTCCACATGTTGAAAATTTAAAAAGTTAGTCTTCAGCTGGAAGGAAACTTATCGCTGGGGCAGAGAGAGAGGCAGTGGGAGCCAGCCGGAGGTACAAATCTAATCTCAGCTACTTTTAGCTACACGACGTTGGCCTAGTGGCATGCCCTCTCTGAACCTCGTGACACTGGTCAATAAAATGGAAATAATAATCATGACCATAATCAGATCAGAAACCATTTGTGAAGTGTACTTGGCACGTCATGCAGACACTATTGTCGGTCCCAATTCACTTGTCCTGTCTGGAAATCCACCCACTTTTCTGACTGAGAAACTTGTTTTCTCTCTTTACAGCCCAGTGGCACTATCTCTCCACTTTGAGTCCTGGCCCCAGTCACTCACAGAGAGTTGGAGGCGTGCTCTGCCTCTGTTCGCTAGTAACGCTTTCCACCGGCCTTGTGACAACATGTACCACACGGTCATTCATGGGTGTCTACCTTTCCCACCATCCTCACTGGACTGTGAGCTCGTGGGGGCGAAACCCGTCTGATGCAGATTTCTATCTACAACTCAGGCGGCCCGAATAAGATTTCTCTGGAGAGTATGAATAAATGAGAAACCTGATACCTAAGGCAGAGAATAGGTTCAGGAGTTACTTAGAGGTGGGAGCAGAAATTCCATCTCTTGTCTTTCAGATGTCTGCGATATTCACTACCAGGAAACACCATCTCTGGCAAAGTCCCAGAAATTACGTTTTAGTTAGGAAAAGAAACACAAATAAACAGAATTTTTATGTTCTGTTTTCTTGGTGAGTATTTTACTCCTGGTTTTTAGTTACATATCTTTGGAGGATAATAAGTATTTTAAAGCAGCAGATGGTCAAATGTCAGGTTACTGCTCCAAGGTTGTCACTAGATGTCTGGAGTTCCTACTCTATCAATTAATGTCAATTAATGCCACGTGCCATATGCGTACTGACGCCACACTATGACAGTGATGTGTGTCTAAAACCAGGAAGCGTTGGTGACTTCGGTTCATAGGTCACAAGAGGTTACTCTGAGTTGATTCCTGAATTTTAACTGGAGTAATGATGTAGAATTCTGAAGCTCTGGAAGTTCAGCATCCTAGAGATAGAAGCAATTGTAAGATCATCTAGACAACATTGTCATTTTATATCGGAGAACACTGAGATAAGCAATAAGTGAGACAGTCAATGACTTACCTAAGGGCAAATATTGTGAGTTACGGTGTCAGATCCAGCTTGCACTGGGAGACCTGCACTGTGCCTTAATTCATGGTTTCACAATCATTATGCACTTCATTAACTAAAAACCATTATTTTCCCTAAAGCTAATCCTTATTGCACAGAGCATTTAACATACAAGGCCCCTCAAATGTGGCATGGAATTTTCACTTACAGTAGAGATACAGACAGGAGTGGTGAGAGAGGCTGCATCTTTAACTCTGTATCAGAGGAAGTCGGTGGCAGAGGCCACGCCTGAAGCCCCCGCTCCATGTTCTGAACAGCATTTCTTTCACTGCGTTTCACTTCCTACGAAAACCACGAGGGCTTTTTGTTGTTACTGTTGTTTAGTGTCTTTATTAATTGATAAACTGTAGTTTTTCAGAAAAGTTTTAGGTTCACAGCAAATTTGAACAGAAGGTACGAAGATTTCTCCTGCAAGCCCTGTCTCTACACGTGTGCAGCCTTCTGCAGTATCGCTATCCTGCACCAGGTCACGCGTTCGCTACCACGTGGGCACATCAAAGTCCCAAAGTCTATCATCGACATTAGTGTCCATTCTTGGTGTTTTACATTCTGTGGGTTTTGGCAAATACATAATGACACGCACCCACCACCATAGTATCATACAGTCTCACGGCCTTAAAATCCCCACAGTACACCTGCTCATTCTTCCCTCCTTCCCAACCCCTGGCAATCACTCATCGTTTGCTGTCCCCATACGTTCGCCTTTTCTAGAATCTCATATAGCTGAAATCATACAGGTTGTAGCTTTTGCGGAGTGGCTTCTTTCACTTACTAACATGTATTTAAGTTTCCTCCATTTTTTGTTTTATGACTTGAGAGCTGATTTTTTTAAGTGCTGGATAATATTCCATGTCTGAAGGTGTCACAACTTACTTGTGCCTTCCCTGACTAATGAACGTGTTGGTGGCTCCTGCATTGTGGCATTATGGATAACAGTGCTATAAACATCCATGTGCAGGTTTCTGTGAGAACGTGGTTTTCAATTCATGTGGGTAAGTACCAAGGATGGCTGCTGCTGGCCTACACGGTCAGAGCAAGTGCAGCTTTGTTAGAAACTGCCAAACTGTCCTTGAAGTGGCTGGGCCATTTTGCCTTCCCACCGGCACTGAGCTAGAGTTCCTGTGGCTCCATGTCATTGCCCGCCTTGGTGTTGTCAGGGTTTTGCATTTTGGTCCTTCTAACAGGTGTGGAGTGGTGCCCCATGTTAATTTGCTATTCCCTGATGACCTATAAACATCTTTCCATGTGCATACTTTCCATCTATGCATCTTCTTTGGTTTGAGATGTCTATTCAAGTCTTTGGCCTGTTTCTGAATAAGGTCGTTTGTTTTCTTACTGTTGGATTTTAAGAGTTCTTTTTATTATATTTTAGATAGCAATACTTTGTCAGATGTCTTTTGCAAATATTTTCTCTCAGGCTACAAGATTGTCTTACCCAAGGTCCTCTAGGTTTTTCTCCATGTTATCTTCTAGGAGTTTTATAGTTCTGCATTTTACATTTAGGTCTTTGGATCTATTGTAAGTTAATTTTATGAACACTATAAAGTCTGTGTCTAGATTTATATATTTATTCATTTTTGTTTGTGTCTATCCTGTTGCCCAGCACCATTTTCTATAAAGATAATTTTTTCTCCATTGTAAAGGTATACCTCATTTTATTGTACTTTGCCTTATTGAGCTTCTCAGGTGTTTTTTTTTACAAGTTGTAGGCAAGACCATTCACCAGCAAAAGATTACCTTATTGCAATACTGGCTTTATGGCAGTGGTCTGGAGCTGAACCACAGTATCTCTGAGATATGCCTGTATTGCCTTTGTTTCTTTGTCAAAGATCAGCTAGCTAAATTTATGGGGTCTATTTCTTGGTTTTCTATTCTGTTCCTTTGATCTATTTGTCTATTGTTTTGCCAATACCAACTCTCTTCATTACTGTAGATTTATAGTTAGTCAGGTAGTGTGAGTCCTCCAATTTGTTCTTCAATATTATATTGGCTATTCCGGGTCTTTTTGCTTCTCCTTATAAACTTTAGAATCAGTTTATCGATATCTACAAAATAACTTACTTGAATTTTTATTGGGATGTCTATAGATCAAATTGGAATAATAAGGTTCTCAATAGAAATTTCTGTTGGAAAACGATCCTTTATATTTTTTGAAATGAGTTATACTGATACACGAATATTCTTTGATAGTTATATATGAGAGAGGCAAAAATGCCTTCAAAAATATGCTCTCTTCAGTAAAAATATTTGAAAATAAAATTGCATACTAGAAAGCTTCCCATGATCAATTGATTTGAGTTTCATAGGCTGGGGGGTAGGGGGGGGTGGGGGGAAAGAAAGCTACAGGCATTCCAGGTACAAGAAATAAACTTAGGAGGTTTTGCACTATTAATAATTGCCTGTTCCCCTGCAGCCTGATGGTATCTGCCACGTCACATTCATAACACTAACTCCCACTGCCCAGAGTCTGTGAAGAAAACTAGATTAAAGATAAGAAAAAAGCCTTTGGGTGACAGTTAGTAGTGATGCTATTTGCCTTAAGGACAAGTGCTTTTGCTCGAAATTTGATCTTAAGTCCTGGTGTCTATGGTACATTTATGTTGTTTCAATTCAATTAAAGATGATCACAAGATAAGTGATGAAAGACCCTAAGTGATGGGGATACCGGTTTCCCAAGGTCCTTTGGGCTGTGCACACAGAGGAAATGTGGCTTTTCCATACAGCATATTTCAAAAAAAGTAGATGTTCTTTCTGCTCCTGCCAGGTCCTGAATAAGTATCTGTCTGATAGTTGTGATTAGGAGACCTTCACATTTCTAGTCTAGACCACAATTTTGGAGATGCCTTCAATCTGCATATAATTATAAATTGTATATATATGCCCTATCACATTACATTTTATGTAAATTTATAAATGTGCAAGTATAGAATTTAAAAGGATGATCTATAAAGCAAATACGAACAAATATATGGAATTAAATGCTGAGAAAAATAACTAAAAATATCGAATGTGCTTTAAGCCACAGATTCAGATCCCAGGAAGAAGGTGAGGATTACTGATAGTTTCATTAGTGTTTTTTTTTTAAACTTTTTGATTTTTTATATAATACCTGATATGGTTTGAACAAAAAGCATGTCAAAAATCCTAACATATTTTTTTCTGCACCATAAGAAAGACCTTGAACATCTCCTAATACACAAGCAACTCACTTGGGAGATCACTGCTCTAAACCACTTGGTTACTTCTTTTACTTGAAGATTATTAAACTACATTCTATGTTGTATAGAAGCTTTGCAAGATTGAAGAGAAATAAAACCAAAATTACATAATTCATTAAGGAATCTGAGATTTATTTTATTTTTATTTATGCTTTCATCATTAACAAAATATAGACTTTGCTGAACACCTATCTGCCAGAGATTGAGCAAGGTGCTGGCGACACCAAAATCAATAAGTGGAGCTGGAAATAGAGCAATTAGATTTCTAATCTGGATGATTCTGTTAAAATGTTTTGTAACATGACTTACATTGCTTAATCTTAAGCTTCTATTTCCAAATATGCACAAAGAAAAGGCACGATTGAGCTGCTATAGCAACAGAATTGCTTTGAAGATCGTAAAAGACAACGTTTTTTGAGATGTGAATTCGCTAGATGCTCTGCTCTAATATAACTCATCAGGTTGGAGGCAAATACTTACGGGCTGGTACGACTCAGGATGAATAAAACTTGCCTGCATTTTCACCAAAATGCCTCGTATGCTTTGGGGATTTTGTTTCCACTGAAGGTAACCAAATAAATCAATAATCCCTCTACATACACGGCACACTAAGGGAATACCTCTGCTTTTTTTGGAAAGCAGGTTGGTGTGAGGTTGGAAAAGGACAGCTCAGTGTAAGAGGAGCAGCTGCCTAAAAATTCAGGGTTCCATTTCTGAATATCCTTTGAAAAAATGTTTTAAAACCAATATAAATAAAATGTACTATTAGTATCAGACTTGGGGATCATGAAGGTAATGAACAGAAATAACTTCACAACAGGGGATGGATACCACCCTCCATTCTGAGACCTTTTTGCTGTGCCATTAGACATTCCATATCACTGTCTTTATCCAAGCACACAAGCCACCAATAGCACATGAAGCTTTACTTACTTTAATATCTCCTTCACAGACTTTTATTGAACAGTGGTAACACTTTAAAATAAACATTTTTTAAAATTGTTTTATGTGGCTATAAGAATCTAAGAGTGAATTGAAAGTTTGTGAAGGACACAAAACTATACCTAAAGATTATTTATGTAACTCAATTCAACAATTTTGAGGACCTACTCTGCACTTGACATTGTCATTGTTACTTGAAGGAATGCAAATATAGGGTCATTTAATTCAATATAATTCAGCAAATATTGACTTAATGAGTACCTACTTTGCACCAGTACACTTTTAGAAATGTGAGATGTAGAAATGAGTACAAAATAATCCTTGTGTTAAAAGAATTTACAGTTCATTGGCAATAAATGCATGTATGGGGTGATTGTTATCACACAGTTGAGAATACCTATAACCAGATTAATGTGTTAAATGGTATCAGAAAAGAAAAACCAAATATTTATCATTTTTAAAGAAAGTCAATTAAATCTAGTAAGGCAATCATTAGATTGAACAGATTGTGAATACAGAGATTAGGGGTGGCTGAGGTATGTCCCGCAATCGTCCTAAGAACCACAAGGACTAAGCCACAACATTGGCTACAGTTGAAGGAATGACTGTGGGACTTGTCACAAGCAACATGGGCCCAGGATAGTGTCTCAGGCATTTTTAGTCAATAGCATCACTAGTCATAGGCTGAGGCTGACACAACACAAATGAATATTATTTCTGTGGACAAGATAATAAAGTAAAAAGCGCTTACAGGTAAGTACATGTAATAGAATTCCATTGTTTTAAAACGAGAGAGAGAAAGTACATGAATGAATATGTGCATATGTTCTGCACGTATGTTAAAAGATTTATTATCAAATTAGCAATTGTGGTTATCTATGGATAGAAGAACTACAAGTGATCTCTTTGTTTGCTTATCAGTATTTGTTTTTGTCCAATATAAGCATGGATGTTTCCCATATTTCAAATTGTTAAAGAGCCAAAATAGATAAAATAGACAACCACCTTCAAATAATTTACTCTAGTTCCATTCTGTATAAATCACTGTCTGACTTGGAGTTTCCACAGCATTGCATTTAAAATATCTTGTGGCAATTTCATCTTGTACATTTCACTCTTGCATTTAAATTATCAAGATCCCTAATTCTTGAATATCTTTCATGTTCCTAGAAAGGAATACTAGAACTATCCAGTAGATCTTCTCAGCATAACAGTACATGAACAAACCAATATTCTGATTGTGTATCGGCTTCTTGGAAGTTGGTGTCAATGAGCTTCCAAGTCTGGTGGCTCGTGTTTGTGGACTGTCAAACGAGAGGACAGGGTCTCAGGTGCTACCAGATAACTCCATCCTCTGAGAGTCAGTTTGATTATCATATTTTATAATGTTTTTCAATTTGATGTTTGAAAAAAATCATAATTTTAAAACTAGCATTTCTCATTATTGAACTTGCGCTGTAGAGGTAACACATTTGAGCAGTATACAATAGATAAGTCTCAGATAAGAGCTATATTTAAAACATACATTTTTATCTATCACCACTTGTGCACAAAATGCATAGAAGTAGAAAACATTTCATGAACATTAGAGAAAATGATTATGATTTACCTGTGTATTTTTCAATGTTATAATAGAATTGGAAACAGAAATAGACTCAAAGCAAAAAATCACCGTCATGATTATTGCAATGCAGGCTTATATTCTGTATAAAGGAACTTATCTCATACAAACAGCAAACCAGGAAAAAAATATATATAAATGGTTTAGGGAATAAGACTTTTTTCTTTAAAAAAACATTTTTTTAATCTAAAAAATGCATCTAGTCGGTATATCTTGTATTTTTATTGCAAATATATCCTAGTCAAACTAAATCTAGGATTTTTCCCCAGTTATTAGAAACCCCAATGAATGCCATTAAACCTTTATAAGCACTATGTAGAATTTTTTACCTTTAATCATTTTTATTTTATAAAAACGTCATTTGTGTTGGTTTATTATAGAAATTTGATGGCATTTTGAAATGTATAATAGAGTAGTAAACTAATACACTAATAAAAAATAGATCTTTTTGTTTAACATGCATTTATATTTAAAATGCTCTAAAAATGCACAGCCACAGACCTATTTTTGTAAAACTGTCTGAAAGTTTCTGCATTCTTTAAATCTTAGGTTTCATTATTTTTCAATTTCTCATCAAAACAGATCTCAACAGGCACTCCAGAGAGAAAGTCAGAGGCATTTTTGACTTATGTTCCTATTTTCCCAAAATGATGCTAATGCACTCATCATATAAGCACAATACACTCAACACTATACAATAGATAAGGGCTATATTAAAAACATATATTTTTATCTATCACCAATTCTGCACAAAATGATTCTCTGTTCTGGCCAAATTTACTAGATTTGCTTCTTGGCTTGAAAAACAGTATTATATTAAGTGACCTAACATGGAACTCTAAACTATTAAGTGTATTTTTCAGACTTAATGGGAGTGTGTTGTCAATGATGATCCCATAGGCTGGCCTATTTGATTATAAACTCCTAAGATGTAGACTATACAATAAATAGCATATCAAATATATTTCAAGCTATGATGTAGAGGAGGTCAATTATTCTCCATTTTAGTCAGGAATATCAATTATAACTTCTTAACATTTTTCATCATTTGCATTTGTACCCTTTATTAACTAGTCATAATGTTACCCAATCTCCACCATTCCCTTAGAAATTCATAATGACAACTTCCCATTAAGGCCTACATCTAACCTGAATGCATGTCAGAGATTGGTCAGATATTACTAATATTAGTTTGTACATTTTAGAACACAATGTAAGGCTAAAAAGAAAAACGCTACCATCTATGGATTTCCATTTAGCTTTTCTCAATCACTACTTTATTATGTAATCAGGATTTACCATGTGAATCTGTATTCAGTTCTACTCACCTACCAGGGATATGAGAGTTAAACTTCCTGGTCCCCTTGCTACTAGGCAGACATGTGACGCAAATTGGAATCATGGGTCGTGAGTGAAACTGGAATGGGCCATCGTGGCCTGAAGCGCGGAAAGGCTGGTACACACTCCTCCACCTCTTCCTTCTGCTACAGTCAAGATAAATGGCGGCTGGGGGAGAGCAAAGCCTCATGGATTGCTGAGCCGCTGCCCAGAGGACGGATCCTTAGAGAGTCCCATGGTGACCATAGCTTAAGCAATAATAAAATTTTTATTGTGCCAAGCTACTGAATTTATTGTGCTTGTTACTGCAACATAGCCTCATAACCCTGGCTTATGCAATAATTTAGCTTTTTTTTTTTTTTAAATTGAGAATTGAGAGAATTATTCAGTAAGGAGATTCCAAATACACTGGACTTCACTTAGAAACTAGACACACACACACACACACACACACACAGAGAGAGAGAGAGAGAGAGAGAGAGAGAGAGAGAGAGAGAGAAAGGAGGAGGGGTGAAAAAAGAAACTGGATACAAAATTTATATACGTGAAGACAACTGTTAATACTGCTCTTTGGAAGGAAGAAAAGGGGAGGCTTGTTTTTCCAAATTTGTTCTGTATTGTCACCTATAATGGCCTTCATCTTGCTGATTCATAAAAAATATAATTAGAGGTTCTTGTTAAAAGTGATGGATGTCACTTCTGATAACGAAGAATTGAAGGAATTTCTGCGAGGTGAAGTATGATAACCCTGCTGGGAATTGTAACCTATGTCTGTTGGAGCAAATACAGAACTGGTTTTTCTTCTTCACAGATGAGATTTCCTTTCTATGAAGTACGATAATGATTTCAGGACTCGCACCCATGTGGAGGGTAGATACTGGTTTAGTACAGAAGATGGGTCAGAAGTGTTCCTTTTATCATAGCTGGGAATCTTATTTATTGATTTTACTCAGAATAAAGTAGATTGGAAGACTGGGCAAAGTTCAGAATGATCTAGAGTAAAAGAACCAGAACTTCTCTTTGTGTCTATCTCAGGAAACACCTGGAAATGCAACAATTGCTAGTGAGGCAGATGCCTTTTTCTGTGAGAAAGTTTGAGGAAGAACATGAATCTAAGAGAGAGATTACCCAACAGCACGTGTCAACAAATAGTGATGATAAGAGAGACCAAAGCAAGGTCAGGGTTTGAGCAAATGCTTTGGTCACACAATAAGCATGGTAGACCTTTGTTCCAAGGCACAGCTCTGCTGTGAACTTGGGCTAAATCTTGTTTTGTGGGTAGGCATTCATCTTCTCAGATGTAGAATGAAGAATGGACCTGCAAGTTCTCTTCCATAGCAAATATATCCGCTCTGTTGCATAACTGTAGCAGTCTTCATTGCCAACATCAACTATGGGATTCTGTTCTGTTTAACATGATTCATCTACTCCCACATGTGCTGGAAAAGCATGGGTCTGACTCAAAGCTGGGTAAGACAGAGTCCCAGCCCTCAACATCTCACATGTCCAAAGCCGTCCGGAGCCCAGCACCTGTTGTCATGGTGAGGAATGTATATTTGATACTCTATTTGTGGACTGAAATACTTGTTGACTGGAAGAGCGTGGGAGGCACTCTCTTCAGCCACGAAAAACCTCTTCTGGTTACTCACAACCTAAAGAACAAATGGACTCTTAACGAACTTAATGCCCATAAAAAACACACTGAATCACAGATGAAAAATTGCAACTATTTAGCACATAACTCTTACAAAGCTCTTGCAGTGCCAGGATTGCTCAGAGAAAGGAGCCACACTTAAGCAATGGAATAAATTAATTGGAGGCAGAAGTCCTTGTTTCTAAACTTTAGTTAATAACGACAATTTAATTTAATGACTTGTGTGTGACCTTGGGCAACTCAAGTTCTTGGGACCGCAGGACTCTCTCTCATCAAGTAAAAAACAAAGACGTGGTCATTGGACACAAGGACCTGCTAGTTTAAAGATTTCATGTTTTCTAAAGTAGCTTTACACATGAAACAAGAAATAACATGGTAGTTTATTAAAACTGAGAAAAATTTAGGAAAGGATTTTTCTCAAGGATTGCCTATCTGAATTAGAAAACAATGGTACTGTCGCATTTCAAATGGTCCATATGGTCAGCCTAGTCTCACTAGCCCGGTAACCATTGTTTTCTGTTTCATTTAAATGGGTATGTCTGGTCAGCCTAATCTGAATATTTTAGGTAAAATCTTGTAAGAGCATCAAATGCAAAATGGGAATAAAATTCAAATTTTTCTTAAATGAAATGTGAAAAGTAAATGAGGAAATGTGTGACATATACTCATAGGAACATAAATTTATAACCAAGACAAAATTGTATTTAAAGCCAGTAATGATGAATTCAATGTAGCCTTGACATCAACATAACCTTTCTGTGTTCCTTCTAGTTGATGTGTATTGAGCACACCCATGTCCCAGGAAAATCACAGTAAATTATATTCTTAAAAGGGTTTTACTCAGCCACAAAATAAATTTATGGAAACATTTTCTCCTTCAGGGGCCAGCATTACTGAATAGAATTAATCTCTCCCCTTTTATGAAGGAGGAACAAATAAACTGAAATACAAATCTTTCTTGTTAGGTATGTAACAAAAGGTAGGCGAGTACAGAGAAGCCTTCCCTGACAGGTGAAGGCCCCTACTGCCTGGTTCATTTATGGACGTCAACAATTTAATGTTTTTCCTAGGAATTCACTCCCAAATCTCTGGGCTCATTTTTATATAACTACAGAGTAGATAAGTATCATAACTTAGAAAAATTAAGTCAATATAAAATATCAAATGTAGTATGGACAGACTTTCTTTTTTTAAATACATCTCAAACCATATAGAATGATATAGAAGATGCACATCATTTTTTCTACCCTACATTGTACTCCCTGAAGGTCACTACCATAAATTTGGTGCTACAGCAATAAACCTAAAAATGAAAGTTACCTCCTTTTCAATAAAATACTTAATTCTTCTAAGGATGACATAAAATGTTTTATATTTAAGCTTGGGGAGATACTATGGTTTCTCTTGCCCTCCGAAAGACCTGACATGACTGACAAGCACCTGGTTTTTGTCTGATTATATCTTTATAACCAGGAGGAACTGTCTTGCAAAGGACTATATAGCCTGATAGTCCAGATTGTTCCTTACACTCAGGTTTGCTGAACTGCACATCGTTTCTGGAAATTGCTTCACCCACCCCTCACCCACCACTTACGGGAGTCATGACTCTACAAATTGGGTGATTTTTCAGGGAGCAATGACCTTGTACTGTAGGCTTTACTGTATGAGTACCATTTTAGGGTTGGGAATTATGAGAATTTCTGTGGCCATATTTATAAAGAATTTTAAGATTTTTCCAAGCAAAATGGACTGAAAAATTGGAAGTCCTCTATCCTCATTCTAGGAGGAGTCAATAGGAGATACCTGTCACTGGGGAGCAAATTGGCATCTCCCTGGGCACTGTGTATGGTAGATTTTAATCCATGAACTGTTGTCAGCATGTTGGTATTTCAGGGTTTTCAATGAGGCTTTCCCCAGAGACTTAGAAAGGAGAATTAACGTTGTTGCCTTACAACTGCCAAACCGTCTGTCCCCTCATGCATTCCCCATGACTTGCTAAGGCAGGAGCTGAGCGTGGAGGCCACGGGGGCATAGAACACCTCACACATCACCCTGCATGGCCCCAGAGGATGGCTGGTTAGTCAAAGACAGGTAAGACTACTCAAGGGAGGAACAAGCTAAGACAGGCACAGTCACACAGGCCCCTTGTGAAGGGGCCCACCAGCCTGCTTTTGCTCTCACACCCTCATGAACTAGCCAGGTTAAGGGGTTTGTGTTGGTGTCAAGAGCACGCTGTCCCTGAGTTCTGGTCCTTCCTGATGCTACTCCTACTTCCATAGCCTTCCAGCCACTCTTAAATTCTATTTCCATTTCTTACTTAGCTTTTGAATACTTCCCATGCATTACCTAATGTAAGAAAACGTCTTGGACCTCTAATCTGGATTAAAGCTTCGTGTGCACAGCGTTATCCTGGCAGTTATCAGATGCCATTCTAAGTGTCCACCAGGACTTTAGCTCCATGAGCACATGCACACTCTTACTTATCTCCACCTTCCAGACCTGTGGGTAACCAAAGCGTCCTTACCAAATATACAAGTAATTGGGAACCCCTAGGTCCTGGCATAAAATTATGGGCAATATCTTGCTCTAGGTCCTTAAGGCCTAACAGTTAATAAATATTTATATAAATACATAATCAGAGATGATATATTTATGGTTGTATCCAAAGAAAACATTAAAGAACTTTTTCTTTTTTTTTAAATCTATAAGCCTTTGGTCTGTGTGGTCAACAGTCTTGGTCCCCAGTTATTACTAGAACAAATTATTTAAATTTATCTATTCTTATAGTTCTTCCCTAGAGCAAAACAGCATTCATTTTTTAAAACAATGAAACGTGTGCAAGGTTATTCCAGAGTTATAACCAAATCATATCCCTGAATGATAAAAATAATCGAAACTGAATGCAGAGATGGGAGATTAAATAAAAATATGGCTCAACACCCAGAAAACCCTCAGTTCACAACAGCAGGAATGGATGGCAATTAGATCCCCGAACCACATCTTTTGAGTTGATCTGTTTTCCTTTCTCAGTGTCGTGTGGGAGAGGGTGGGGATACGTCGCTTTGTACCTTCTGCAGTGAGACCATGCAGATATTTAGGTTTGTCATGAAGTAATTGCTTATAAATGCAGACAACACGAAGGAGTGGCTGTAAGCAGATGTAAATGTGAATGCAGATAAAAGGCTCCCTAACATCTACAGAAGGGTAAGTAATTAGCAAATGCATGAGGGTCACTCTTAAGATTCTAATGTTAAGACTTAATCCTTTGTTCTGTTTAAGAGATTCCCCTAATGGATTTACCTAGCTTTTTCAATGGTAAATAATGATGTACTTAAATTTGTAAAGCAGGAAAGAAAAGCAGCAGACATTTTTAATTGTTGGGGGGCTATCCCAGCAGTGGAGTGTGCTCGGTGACCTCCATGGGTGTTCATCCACAGTGGAATGGCACCTACGTAGTCATTGTCTCAGGGCACTGTTCGTCAGGCCTTTTCCCAACACTTTATACAACCTTGCAGAAGCTATGAGAGCACCACAACATATAGGCTGATTCAACTTGACCTCTTCAGCCTATTTCAGAATCTCCTATGAGTTGGCTCCTGGGGCTCTTCTGCTGGGTGATTCTCCTGCACCTGGGTTGCTGCTCTCTGTTCCCCAGCTACATCCTTGAAAGGAAGGCCATCTGCATCCAAAAGGTAGTCTTGAAATTTCATTTTCATTGCCCCCCGCCCCAACCTTGCTATATTTGTTAGCCCTTAATAGACTTTTTCTTCTTACATTTAATCTTTGGGAAGGTGATAGTATTTGTAGGAATTTGCCACACAGACTTCTGGGATTTTGTGAGGCTGAGCAAATAAGGTTTTAGAGCTAATGACCTCTACCCACATACTTCTGAAGGTATGAGTCCTCACTGCCAGTCTTTCTAGTCCAGAGAACTAAGTGCCTGCATATTCTACTACTAGTAGTAATGATCATAATGACTAGCTACTCATCATATTGTGGTGTTTGTGCTCACCCATTTTCATGAATTACCTTTTGCAATCCAGACAACCACGTTTGGAGTGGTTACACTACTTTCCAAAACTTCTACTTGTCTGTCAGCTCGTCCATTGTCTCACTCTTTCTTCTCTCATTTTATTCTCTCCATTTTCCTCCTGTACTCCAGGTTCTTTGGTGTTCACTGAAATTCTGATTTTCATCAATCCTAATCTTATACTACCTCTTGAGTAATCCGACTTCTCTAATTATTTTCACTTGCCTAATGATGACCTCCCAAGTCTGAACCTCTATCCCTAACAGAATTCCTAAGTTTCAGAAGCATATACCTCCTATTGTGATATGCATTTCAATTCTACTAAACATCTCAATTTGGATGTCCCATAAGCATCTCACATTTAGTATGTTTAATAGTGAATTCACCACCTCTTATGCTATACGTGCTCTTCTCATGAGTACTGCAGTTCATTTGATGGCACCACTCATTCAGTCACGTTAAAAAAAAACAAAAGAGGAAATTAATCAAGATTTTCTTTTCTTTCTCCCTTACTATCACATCCAGTAAATTATTGACAACTTAATCTTTGACTTATTTCAGATTATCCCCCTTGCTTTGAACCCATTAGTTCTCATCATGTTTTTAGTTTTGTCTGATCCTCTTTCCTGTTGAATTCACCTTGATTATGGATTTTAGAACAAACTCTCTAAAATTTAAAACTGATAATTTTGCTACCATGGTCTAGGGCTTTAATTACTTGTACTCTAAAGACCACATTTCCTAAAATAGCATTCAAGAATCATGATAACTAGCTAACTGTCTCTTTAGTTTCATCTCCCATAATTCTTCTCTGATTTAATTCCAATGGATTTAAAAAAATACTTGTGGTATTCTGTAAACTTAATACTGTTTCATGTATTAGTGGATTCATTTTGTTATATGTTTTCTTTTCCAAGAATGCTTTCCTATTTTTCTTTAATTAGCTAACTTCTACGATTGATCTAGACTCAATATAGCTTTCTAGAGTGTCTTTGCTAGCCTTCCCAGCTTGAAATAACTGGTCTTTTCTTCTCTCATAGCAGCTCTTATCTCTCTTTGTTGACAAAATAGTTCGTTGACCAGTATCTACTGTGATGTTTTATGTTTCTTAAGGGAAAAAACAGTGTCTTACTCATTGGGAGAGTCTCTAAATCTAATGTGGTCTCAGGAAAAGAGTGGGCAAAATATAAAGCTATTGTTGAATCTTTTCAAAACTTTGTTTTATTTTACTATTTGCCTTCTGCTCTTCTTTCAACTATTTTGCTTTCATATATTTTCAAGTAGAAAAATAAAGTTTCTTTTTGCAAATACACATGTCTTTATAGCCCAGGAAAATGCTACTATAGTCTAACTCAGGATGAAGTTATAAATTAATGGTAATTTAGATAAGGTTGATTCTATTTTGGAACTTGGGTTTGGAGATATTAATTCAACCTTCCAGCTCCCTAGTTTCTCTATTTGTTAAATTAAGAAATATTATATGAGCACCAAAACCCTTCCTAGAAGTTCTAAGGATATGTTACCTGCTATTTGAAAAAAAACAAACAAAAAAAGCCTTCCAAAAGCTTGTAAGCAAATTGGCTATTCCTGGATATTACTAGCAAATAAACACCATTTGTTTTCCTTATATCTTTTGTTAGTTTTTGAGTTATTACCAAAACAATGTTTTAATATCTTATCTTTTATTGAAAGAAATGGCATCAAGAACTTCACTTTAGTATAAGGAATGATGTTTGGTTACTTGGGAAAATCGTAAAGTAAAATATAGGACTAATGAGGTCTATTTCCCAAATGAAAGCAGCTTCAGTAATATGCATGAGTCACCGTGGCGAGTTTTCTCTTGTGACCAATTCACAATTGAACTCTGCTGCAATCTATTAGAGATAAAAACAATTTCCTAGGGTTTTAATTGTTCCTGCTTATTTTTAATTGCTTCGGGATGTAGCCAATCTGATTCGGGACAAACTGCCTCATAGTATAATATTAAAGGGAAAAAATAAGAACTCCAATTTTATTCATTTTAAAAATATAATCTGGATGCCATAATCTATGCCAAACTTAGCGGCGACCCTCTCAACTGCCTTGAAAGTAGTTATGAACTAAAGGGACTATAAGAACGTATTCTCATTCCCACCTCTCTGGTTTCAAGTATTATGTATTATCCTCACTTTTTTATAGTATCAATGATGGTCTTGTTCCTTCACAGGCAGAAATGTATGAAGTGACTTTCTTTAGTGTTCAGAGATCCCATTTATCATTCATAAGTGATGTTTCAGATTAACAGAGTACAAGCTGTCTTCGAGAAGTGGCATTTTAAATTGGTACATATCAAATCGTTTCAAAGACAATGCAATGATGTGCACACTTTAGATTATAGGTGACTTCTCAACTTCTTTCCCATTGTTGTAGGACTTTATTTACTTCTGGTGGTGGTGGTGGTGGTGGTGGTGTGTGTGTGTGTGTGTGTGTGTTGGGGAACGAACTTCCAAAGTAGGAAGTCTTGATACAAACATGGGCAGTAAGACAAACTTAAGCTCTTAGTGTCAGCATATGCCAGTTTCCATATACTCTTGCTTTTTACTTTATAGTTCATCATGAGAGAGGCCATAGAGAGAATGTATTCATTTCCTAGGGCTGTAGTAAAAAGCTAACCACAAACTTGATAACTTAAAGCAAGAGAATTGTATTCTCTCACAGTTCTGAAACCCAGAAGCATAAAATCAAGGTGTTGGTGTGGTAATGCTCTCTCTGAAGGCTCTGTGACCCTCCCTGTCTTCTCCAGCTCCTGGTACTCCGAGAATCCCTTTGGCTTGTGGCTGAATAGGTCCAATCTCTGTCTCCCTCTTCACATGATCTTCTTCTGTTCTGTTCCATATCTTCTTCTTTGCTGTCCCTTCTAATGGCATTTGTCTTTGGATTTAGGGCCCACCAGCATAATCCAGGATGATTCTATTTCAAATCATTAATTTAGTTACATCTGCAAAAACCCTTTTTTCCAAGTGAGGTCACATTTATGGTTTCCAGGGATTAGGATGTAAATTTTTTTTTTTTTGAGGAAGGACCATCATTTAATCCACTACTAATAAGGACAAGTATCCAAGTATATAAGAAGGAAAATATTATCTACTTCTCTGGATCTGGCATAAGTTTCCTATGACTGTCCTCACATGAGAGAGAACATAGAGAATATCCTGACTGCTCAGGAAAATCTCAACTTAAAGTGTAATTACTGTTACTTATCTTTTATTTCTTTGATGCATTCACTCTCTTGACCTCTCTACTTATCCTTGCTTTTCTAAATTCATCTCTCTGTCATGGCTTTCTCTTTGTTTTATACTTATCCCTTTCTCTTTCTCCATTTCCATTTCATTTTCTTTCTTTGTTATTTCCTCATAGACTTTGAGGCTAGTGTCACTGGAACTAAGAGGAAAACACTTGTAATTGCATAGATATTATTTTCTGCTTCAGATCCAAGTCATACTGTAGTCAACTTTTCAGAGGGAGAGGGGTTACACAGTGAGACAAAGAACATGAGAAAGATTCCTAAAGAAATAATTGAAAGAGACTAAAAGGTAGAAAATGAGTTTATAACTTCTTGTTTGAAAAATACAAGAGCGAAGAAGGCAGGTTTGTGTAGAATGTAAAGAAATGATGTGCAAAGGAAATATGAGTATAATGAAAAAGAATCACTGCACAGTATTCTTCCAAATTATCTGAAGAATTACCAAAGGAATTGAGAAGTATATAATGTATTTCAATCATTAATGCCAAATTTATACAGAGTTTTCCCATTTCTGCAAACACTTTTGAGTGCCTACTGTATACTAACTGTTGCTCTTTAGTATATTAGATTTGTTATAAACCCAGAGAAGCCATTGTGTTGTATTCATAATAACCCAGTTCTGCAAACTCTCCGTTCCCTGGTTTACACAATAGAGAGGACATGACACATGCCAGAAAAAACAACTATAAAAAAAACCAAACAAATATGCCACCATAAAATTTTAAACTGGGATTTATAAATGTCAAGTTGTTCTAAGTGAAAAGTGTACTTGAATGGTTCTGGGTGTTCGAATAGTACTTAAATGTCAGAGCTGTACCTATTTTTTCTTCTGAAAAGTTTTTGTTCACAGTGTGCTTTCGGTAAAGATTGGATAGCAGTAAGAATGCTGTTGGGGATCAGTAAATAGAACTTAATATTAGAATATAACATGGTTGTGTTCTCATACTGCAGTATGCCAAAAATGCTATTATTAATATAGACACTTTATCTTGACATGGCTGTTAGGTAAAGATCTTCAGAAAGTATTGTAGCTACAACAATATGAAGTTCTTATAAACAGTTCTCATTCACAGTCCAGATTTTCATTAGAGTAATAGGTAGCTTTAGCATCACCCTGAAGATTTTACATTTTAGCTCAAGTGATATGCACATAAACACTGATATTTTCTAGAGAGGAGGAAAATTTCAGAATAAGAATTGGTGTGAACATTTGGTTTTTTCCATTGTTGCTTCTCTTTGTTCCTTGAACTCTTGGTCTGGTTGAGTCATGGCAATCTCCCCCCGTCGCTGACATGTCAACAACAGACTCAGGAATTTTCTGGTAAGGTGTTAGCTGTCTCTTAAATTTTCCTTTCAACACAGAAAGGAATGGCGCTTCCTTTCTGTGCATTTAATCAAGTTTGTAAGGTAGTTAACTCTCCTAATCTCTATAACCAGAATTATTATGTTCTGACTTCTAAATCATAGTTCTCTTTAAACATACTAGCTATTTCTTCATTTTCTGTGCATTAACTAATGTCAGATTAGGTCTTCATCTTAACTAATGTCAGATTAGGTCTTCATCAAAAGCAAGTTTTGTTTCAGAAGTAATTTCGATGTTACCCAGCATCCTAACAACAAAATTTGGCTTGCCACCTCCCTTTCTGATTGGAAAGGTCAGAAAACCACAACTGGTGATGGTTGTTACTTGTGTTTAGAGTCAAATGGTCTTCAGGAAGTAAACTGAATAAATTCCCACCATGCCAGAATCCTGACCAGAATTTCTTGCGAGTTGGCCTCAGTTTCTCTTGCTTCAGAATTGCACCGTATGTTTCTACAATGCATACTTTCCCAATGACTGTATCAGGTCATCTTCTTAGCATTTCCCTGTACAGCTTCTCTACTGGAAAATTATTTGCCTTTTTCACATGAAAAATAAATCAGAATATGTTGACTTTAGGACGAGTTTTAGAGAGATCATAGAATACTGATAAATGAGTAAGCAGAAACATAATTTATATTTTTGGAAATATGTTTATCTCTTAAAATATGTTGAAAATACTGCATAATTTTTTATTTCCGTATGGATGATTGGAATCTCAGCCTTGTCCAGTGTCCACTGGAGCATGCACTTCTTTAGTCCTTTGTGCATTTCGAAGCTATTTCTGGGTGTTGGTGATGAGGCAGAGGCTGAATCATTCATGCATTGGCTCAAGGCCAAGACATTTGGTGGAATTTCCACGAATTTTATTTTAGTCCTGTCTTTGTCAAAGACCATGAATCATCTTTATAGAAGACCTGTTTATCAATAGTTAAGTAAAATCTTAACATTTACTTCAATAATCCATTTTAAGTAAAATAGAAATGTAAACAAGCCATCTTTGTGAATAGTTAAGATCGTTGTTTCTGGATTCGATAGTCTGAGTTCTAAATCCTTTAGCTCAGCTATTATATTCTTATTATAAATATTGTTTATTTGACTTTTAAAACAAACACATTTTCAAGACATTTTAGGAGAGAACAAAGCTAGCAGATCGGGGTTAAGCGAAAGTGATTTTAATAACTAATTATTTAAAAACCTGTAGGAAATACACATATTATTTGGTAATATTCCCCTGAATGTGCTCTTGACCTACCTTTTCTGCCCACTTTCTTCTAACAAGGTTGTTCTGGGCAGACAGCATATGATAAATGTGTACTCTGAGTAATTTACTATTTGCAGGACTAACTGAACAAAGACAAAGGACTTTTAAAAAAGTAATCAGCTGTTTCTGGGGTGTTTCATGGCTCTAAACTTGAAATATTAATTAATACTTTAAAGAACTGCACTTTATTTTTACTCCTACATAAGCACAGAAGCAATATATATCTCTGAGAACACATAAGCAGTTTTTAAACAATACGTAATTGTATTTTGTTCATAGAGTGCCCTTCGCACTTTGTGAAATGTATTCGTGAATACATTACCATCAATCTTGATGGGTCCTTTGCTCATACACAATTCTACAGGTGCATGGGTAGCTCCAGTTTCTCAAACAATAAAAAGAAGGCACATGGCTCACTGGCCTGATATTATCTATGTGGATGCCGGTAAGCAGTTTGAACATTGAACATTTATAAAATCACTAGGAGATTCATTAACGAGATCATTAGAATAATCTTTGAAGTCCTAAAGAAATCCCCCAAAGTATCATATCCCTCCCTTTAAAAATGCCATGCCATTCCATGTGCCTTATGGAATTTCTTGGAGTTTTATTGGCCTGATCTGAGCAGAAAGATCTGAGATATACATGCATACAACACACGGTTAACATGATGGAATTGTGTCTGAGGCAGAGTTTAAAAATTAGTGTTTATAAATTCTTGTTGACCTGTGCATCTAGGTAGAAGGTTTTATGGCCAAGAGTTTAAAAGTGTTTTTCATATATAGAAATAGATAGATCGGGAGGTGGGATTGCCTTGTTTTTATTTGGCCCTTGTAGGAACTGTTAGGTCAACACAGGGGGTGAAGATTTTTCCCTGCCCTCAATGCTAGTAGTAGCATTATCCATTGCAACTAGCGGTAGCTGCGCCTTTTTTTGAAGAATGATCTTACCTCCTCTTTCTCCTTCTTTCCTTCCTTCCCCTTCTTTCCCCATCCTGGGAATACTTGCACCGCCACCTCTAAATCTTGAATATTTTGCGCCCTCATTCGAATAAAATCCTAAGCCTCTGTCTTCTTCGCGCTGTAGCTCTTCTGGGCCTGCGCACTCCCACCTCGTCTTGGCAGCTACCGTACTGCTCCCTTTCTTTTAGTAAATCCACCGCTTTTGTGCGCATTGCTTATTCATACGTTCTGGAATTCCTTGCTGCGAAGATACAAAAACACTTGTTCTCCAGTAACTGTGATAGAACTTTCCTGTATCTTGATGGCTGTGATAGTTCCAGAAATCTACACATGTGAATAATCAACATAGAAATACACACACACACACACACACACACACACACACACCCCAATGTCAGTTGCTTGGCTTTAATACTATAATGGTGAGATGTAACCATTTGGGGAAACTAGGTTAAGAGCCCAGGGGAACTCTCCATACTATCTTTACAACTGTGAATCTATAATTACTTCAAAATAAAATATTTTTAAAAAATATTTTGAAATTTTTCTATATAAGATAAAAGTGGTTAGGAAGCATCACACACTGAATTTCAGCTTTAAAAATGGCACAATAATTTAGCATATTAAAATGCCTAATGTGTTCAAAAACATTTATTTTTATAAACTTCATATTTCCCAAATTTTTTGATCAAAAAATACAACTTGCACATTTCTTCTGTAAGTGGAAAACGGCAAGTAGCATATAAAGCCCAAGAGAACAAGGAGAACAAAATTTGGCTGGCCAAACCTATATTTCATTCTAGAAGTTTACATGGGGACATCATGCAAACATAAGAAATGCCACTATCTGTTTATTTAGTTAAGACAATTGAATGGAGAAGGGTGATAAAAAGTTTTAAACCCAGGCTGACCAGACACACTCTTTTAAATGGGACAGGAAACAATGGTACCGTGTCATTTCAAATGGTACGTAGGGTCAGCCTCGTCTCACTGGGCTAAATTCAAGGTGTCCGTAGGCTGACCAGACGCACTATTTGAAAAGGGACAGAACCATGGTTTTCTGTCCTGTTTAAAATGCCACCTCCGGTCAGCTTATTTAAATCACGATTCCTTAAATTTAGGATCCTGAACACAAACACATAAGCATAGCAGCTTTTCTTTCATGATTTTCAAAGCCATTGTGCTTACAGTGGTTTCCATTTAAGCAAAAAGCCTATGGTGTTTGAAATTTTACACTTATTTTTAACTGCGAAGGAGATTGCATAACTTGGTATAATTTTACAAAATTTTTCCTAAAAATTTTGAGCCAAAATATTCCCCAAATTTAGGGACAATTAAGTTTTTCAAGATAGCTATGGTATGAAATTGGGCTACTTTCATATTCTTAATAACTTAATATCTTAAAAAGCAAGTGTTTTAAATATACTTTTTAAAAAATACATATTTAAAGAGCTGGGATAAGGACAAAAATCAACTCATCACTTTTAAAGAAAATATAGAGCCATTAGATATAATAGTCTGGAAACTAGGCATCATTGCATCTTTTAACCCTTTTCTTTAAAAATTTATTTTAGTTTTAGAGCACTTGTAATTGAGCAGAAGTAGAATTCGTAGATACCCTTCCCCTCCATACATGCATAACCTCCCTGTCAACATCTCACACCAGAGTTGTACATTTGTAACAATTGATGAATCCACAGTGACACATCGTTGTCACCCAAAGTCTATAGTTTACATTAGAGTTCACTCATGGTTGTTGCACAGGTCATGTGTTCTGACAAGTGTGTGAACTGTACCCACCACTGTAATATCATACACAACCGTTGCCTGCCTTAGAAGTCCTCTGTGCTCTGTGCTTTCACCCTTCACCACTCCTAACTCCTGGAAACCACTAATATTTTTACTTTCTCCATAGTTTTTGTGGAGAAGGTAGAACTATGACTTTTCCCAGGATGTCATAGTGTCAGAATCATATGGTATTTATACAGTTCTCTCAGATTGGCTTCTTTGACTTAGTAATATGCATTTAAGGTTCCTCCATATCTGTTTATGGCTTGATGGCTCATTTCCTCTTGGCACTGAATAATATTCCGCTGCTGGGATGCACCACCGTTTATCTAATCATTCCTCTGAAGAACATCTCTTTGCTCTAAGTTCTTGTAATTATGAATAAAGGTGCTATAAACATCTGTGCTCAGGTTTCTGTGTGGACGTGAGTTTTCCTTTCCCTTTTAAAAGCTATTGCTATAACTTAAAAATAAAAACTGTACATATTTAAGGTACACAACTTGATGTTCTGATATACATATACACTATGAAGTGATCACCACAATCAAGCTAATTAACATATACATCATTTCACATAGTTACTGTGTGTGTGTGTGTGTGTGTGTCGTGAGAAAACAACAGATTTGAAGTAATTCGTATAATTATCAGTACAAAACAATATTGCGAATTATAGTCACCATGCTTTACATGCTTTACAGTAACTCTCTGGAACTTATCATCTTGCTTAACTGAAACTTTATACTCTGACCTGTGTTCAAAGCTGTTGGGTAAATATCAAAGAGTAAGATTGTTGGATCTTCTGGTACGTATAGGGTTAACTTTGTAAGAAACTGCCAACCTGTCTTTCAAAGTGGCTGTATCATTTTGCATTCCCACCAGCAATAAGTGATAGCTTCTGTCGCTCTGCATCTTCGTTCAGCCTAAAGTGTAGGCAGTGTTTTGGATGTTTGCCATTCCAGTAGGTGTAGTGATAGCTCATCACTGTTTTCATTTGCAATTCCATAATGATGTATAATGGTACTTATCTTTTTATATGCATTCATTGTATCGTATATCTTATTGGGTGAGATATCTGTTAAGATCTTTGCCTATTTTTTAATTGGATTGTTCATGTTATTGTTGGGTTTTAAGAGTTGCTTGTATGTTCATTCTCTTGAACATTATTGCATTTTTATAAATATGTTTTTCATTTAAAAAATAAAATTAGAAGACTCATGTCTAAAGAATAGATCTTCCTACATCAAAATGTCAACAGCTACTTGCAGAACAGTGTATAAATGTTATGGTGTAGCATTTTCATGCCTGGGTATTCTACGAAAATCTTCATATTAAAAAAAAACAACTAACAATGAGAAGTCTTGGTGTTTTGTTGTCTCTAGTTCATTCTCATTCCTTACAGAATAGGATATAAAGAAAGAAAATGTTTCTGTTCAACTGTACAATGTGTTTGTGTTTTAAGCTAAGTCGTTATTACAAAAGAGTCAGAGTTAAAATTAAAAAGTTTACGAAGTGAAAATGTTACAGTAAGCTAAGGTTCTTATTGAAGGAAGAAAATATTTGTTTATAAATTTAGTGTAGCCTCAGTGTTCAGTTCCATGTTTATAAAGTTTGCGGTAGTACCGTCCTAGGGCGCTCACACTTAACACCCCCCTCCCCGCCACTAACTCACCCAGAGCGACTTCCCATCCTGCAAGCCCTGCACGGACGTGCCATTTTTATCTTTCACACCACATTTTTACTGTATTTTGTTTAGACACATGAATACTTACCACGGTGTTCCAATTACCCACAGTGTTCTGCACCGTATCATGCCGTACTGCTTTGTGGCCCGGGAGCAATGGCTACACCATAGAGCCCAGTCTGTGCAGTCTAGGTTTGTGGCAGTGAAACTGGACGCTACCCAGACACTATTCACGCTTCCTTTCCTTGGTGACAAGTTTTTTTAAGTATCTTGCAGAGCACAACAGGAAGCTGTCCCCAGCCCTTCTGAATCATAACCTGCTAACACCAGAGTCTGCACAGTTACCAACTGAATGTCCCTGACATGACCTCCAGAGCTCAGCAGAGCTCATTCTTCCAGCAAAGCCTGCCTGAAACTTGCAAACTCTCCTTCCTCATACCTAGCCTTAAGGGCTATATTCCAAAATTGCCCAACCCAAGTAAATCCTCATGAATATGTATGATCTCCCGAACTTTATTGTCTTTGGTTGGAGAGACTAATCCGATCTTTCTCTGGTCTTCTTGCAGACAAACCAACCCTTTTTTCTGTGAAACCTGTTGCCTCTTACTTTGGCTTACTTTGCATGTGAGGCAACAAGCCCACCAACCCAGTTCAATAACTTATGTGCACTCCGATGTTCACACAATGACAGTATTGCCTAATGAGGCATTTCCCAGAACATATTCCCATCATTAAGTGGCACATGACTATAAATACATATAATTAAAATTTCATTCAATTCAATATTACTTAGGTGATTTTGGTCATTGGACTTTAAATTTTGAAAATACTAAACCCATAATCTCAGCACCATTTATTTAGGTTTATTTTTGCAACCAAATTTCTGCTTGTGACAAGTTGTATGATTGCATGTCTGTCCTAAAATTTCAATACCATTGATTGTTACTGTGGTATAAAAATGTTTTGTTAGTCCAGTTTCCTAATACTTCTGATACTTTAAATTCTGTCATAACTTTATTTTCATTTGTAATTATTTTTTCCTTCTGGGTATACTATAGATCCAGTTTATGTGATTAACTTAAAATTTACTTGGGATATCATTGAATTTGCAGCAATTTTACACATTCATTTGGTAGTACAGCTTTACTGTATTTGAAACATTATAAAAGAGCCTATCCAATAAAAATGTATCTATATAATACTTAAGTGCACATATCAGTTAAAAATACACCAGAAAAATAAACATTCTTCTCTAATTGTATTTAAATTACTGCAAAGAGTTCTTTAAATTTTACAATTTTGACACACTTGGGTTCTGAGTTCCAGCATTGTAGTGAAACCCTGTGTCTGGTCATTTCGGGTGCATGACGAATCCAAGCAATGGAAATTCATGGTCATCGGGTCGCCTCTTTGGTCACTAGCATGAATTATTTGCTTTCAGTAATAATGTTCAGTCATTCCTAGAACTGCTGCCTGCTTGTCTCTTTATTTTTTTCATTACTGTGAAATAGAATGAAGATGGGAAAAGCATCAAGAGTTTCTAACAGCTGCCTACAGTTCAGACTGTTGTTTTTTGGCAAAGAAACGCTGCTTACTTTATCTGTCTCGTGATCTGTGCAACTCTTAGAGAGACCTCATGGCGGAAGATTAAGACAAAAATTAGGACTTTCAAAGTGGGATTTATCACTTGTTTTTAATATTTTAACGAGCATTATCTATTTATTAAAATTAATAATTCTAAAGGACTCGTTGTCTACTACCAAAACGCAGATACTTTTTATTACTGAGAAAGGCAGAGTTGAACAATTTACATTTACCCATAGGAACAAAAATGAGTGTTTACAGGGAGCTGGAAAAGGTAATAGGAAAGAATTTCAATCCCTCTTTTAACCAAGTAATTCAGTAATGTATTAATGTCACTCATGTGTTCACATAGCCCTTCATTCAGAAGACACACATGGATGTTACTTATGTGGTGGCCTTAAACTGCTACCAACGCAGGGTCTCTGTCCCTCTCTGGATAGAAATCAGGAGCACGGGGCGGATCATTTGCAAAGACAAAAGGTTCATTAAAGCAAGAACTTCGTGCACCAAAGGAGTGCACTCCGAAAAAGCATGGCTGTGGCTCCTGGTCTTCACTATGTTTGCTTTGCAGTGCTCAGTTTCTAGGAAACCACAAGATGCTATTTCCCTCCCTGCCCCTGGAGTTCCTCAAAAACAAAGGCTAATGCAAACATGTCAGTCAGGCTTTGCATTTTAAATGACCGGGCCCTCCTTGCCTACTTAAAATATTATCAGTTTCTGTCTCAGAGGCTGTGAGTGTGGAGTTAAGCCTTAACTAGTAAATCAACAGGAAGAAAGGGGTCAGACCACATTTTAAGTTGAAGTGTCAGTATTAGGCCAGATGGAGCTATTTCACACTATCCCAAAACTTTCTCTCAAGATTGTAATCCAGTGAGTACTAGACAGGACTGTGATATATTAATATAGTGTACAGACCAAAGAAGAATGCATGACAGATAGAATAGGAAATAATGTAAAGGGAGCAAAATAGGTGGGCCTAGATAATCCGGGCAGAGCCCCAGTTGTGGCTCCTGGGTTGTGAAAGAATTCACAGATGAAGTAGGAAAGAGAGAAGCAGTTTATTGAACACACTCGAGGGAGAGAGGGCAGAGTTCGAGTCCGAGAGGGACAGCTGCAAGGATGACCCTGGTAGCCAGCCTTGTATAGGGGAAAAAATCATCAATCACTGTCGTTACTAGGGAGCTGGGGTCATGGGCTGTCCTGATTGGCCAGGACTGAGGCAGACAGCAATTGGTCATGGCTTCTTCTGGTCCTGGTGTCAGTCATGGTATTGTTTAGTACTGTTTTCAGGGGACATGGTCTGTGGGGCCATTCTGCTTTGGTGAGTCCAGAGTTAAAACACAACTGAGGCCAAGATGATACCTTAAGTTGACCAAAGCCCTGTTTCTATGGTTAGCAGACTTGAAGCTGTGCTCCTAGAACTTACTTTGGTGCTGACCAGAATCTGATGTCCTAGGGAGATTAATGATTAAGTGGAGTGGACATACAGTATGGGCACAGGTAAGTAGAAAGATCTAAGGGAAAGAAACCAAGTAAGTTATAATTCTATCTGGCTTACATAAAGCCAGCCTGGGAATCAGGAATATTAACTGCAGGTTTTAACCCAGGGCATTGTTCTCTCAGGATGCAGGCATTTGTTGGGCCATAACCGTGGGTCCTGACCCTTCCAGTATTTTTCTGGCAGTAATTTTCTAGCTATGTTAACCCTACCCAAACTATCTGTATGTACAGTAACTTTACACTTACCTGAAGAATAAAATTTCAGCAACTTCAAACATGGTTATGTCTATGTAAGAAATGGCCAAACCTGTAGAGAAATGTAATGAGTTTATTTGAGCTAAACTGACAATTGCCGGGATGCAAAATCTCCACAGATTAAGAAAATGCTCGAGAGAGTGGCAGTTTTGCAGGAGAGTCACATGAACTTCATTAGTCGTAGATTTAGGGGATAGGAAAAAAGCAAAGCCAGGCAATCCCTGGGATTGGAAAAAAAGTAAAATAAGGAGACACATACTTCCTTTACATGGGTGGGTACAAGATAGTTAATAATTAAAATTTTACAGCATATGGAGATGGTATTTGGGGAACAAGATAGCAATGAGGAGTTCTGTAAGTCTCCTTTTCTGGTGCTGTGGGTTGTGCTCTGAGGGGTCCTGAAAAAAAGAGTGACTCTGACCTTCCAAACAATACACAGGCTCACTTAAGGTAAAGCCTGACCTTTGTCAAGGAAGCCACAAGCCAAAGATGTGCCTACCAACCATGACCCACTTTGAGTTAGGAATTTTTGTGTTCAGACTGTCCTGTGTAGTTAGTATCAGTCTCTGGGTTTGTAGGACCCTACTGTGCTGGTACCTCCCCTCAGCTTGTCAGGTCTAGTATGGGATCCCTTTTTTGTCCACAGTTAATAGTAATTCACAGAGATCAGTAGTTCTTACGGTACATGACTCTTCCCCACATAAAGCTGTGTTAGACTGAGATTTGGAGGGAAAGCAATTTGAATGAAGAGGAAGAAAATGGAACTGATTTTTGTATTTATTATGGTCCAGACAGCATGTTAACTGTGTTCAATCACATGATCTAATGTATTCAACACAGCAACTATGCAAAGTATTCTCACTTGTTTGCATATGAAATAAAAGGGCTCAGAACATGCAAGGTCAAACCAAATTTGAAGCTGGGTGTGAGTTTGAAGCTCATGAAAACGAAGGTACCATCGAAGGTGTTCTCCCATGACTTCTTGTATTATAACTGTATCTGTGTATATTTATGCAATTGGTAAAAAAAAGAATTGAGCTGTACAGAAAGCAAAAAATACTGGAGAAGAGTGGGGAGAATATTAGAGATCGCAAACACATCATGTTAAAAAAAATAAGCAATTTTAACCAATCTAGCTACTTAGGGTTGCTTTTACTCTACCATGATTTTTGTTTCTCTATAGAGTAAATTTTGGAAAATGGCAGTGCTGCTTCCCAAGCAGAGGCCTTGGTCCTGCCTAGAATTTTTCTTTTCATCTTATTTGTGATGGTTTTCAGAATGCTGGATGCCGTCACTGCTGACCTCTGGGTCATCAAAAGGAGCGGAGAGATGCCAATTCTAAATCCAACCCCAATCTCTTTTCTACACGTATTTCTTAACTTCTGAGATGGACACCCATGAGGGTTTAAAGGACATCTTAGCATTTTCTTTCTTAATTTTGACTTTCATTTACATAAGAATTGTCTTGTGATTTGTTTCTATAATTTTTGGTCAAATACACAACAGGAAATGGAAACCACAGTTTCTGCCGTTCTATCAGGTGCTTCCTTAACGCAGCAACAATCCGAACCGGAAAGAAACAGTGATGAAATGTTAGTGTAATTATGTCCTTTCTGTCTGCTTACAAAATGGCTATTTCTCATCTATGCCTCTCCTGCTCGTGCTTGATACGTTTTGCCTGCCCTAACAGGGAGTCCCTCTTATCCTAGCCTCCCCCCACTCCTTAGGACGACTTTTACGAGACTCTTGCTGGTGTCTGGCAAATGGCCCTGCCGATTCATTTGAAAGCTTTCCAGTCTTGTAGAGTTAGTATTTTTCTTTCGATCTTTTAGATGTTGTCCCAGGTCACATTGCAAATCGAGAAGCCACACACACGCAGAGTGTTGTTATGATTTTGCAGTGGTGTGAGGTAAACCAGTAGGTTTTTCTTACGTGCATACAGGCGCCATCAGTGACGCACCGACAGCTGCGTGCGGCCGGGTTCTGACTGTAGAGCCCTCAGCTCTCTCTTTTCTTGATCATTCCGCCAAGTATTGATTAAGCTGACCAGACTTCCTCCTTTTTGTTTCATTTACCACTTTTTCCATAACTAGAACAATGTAAATGCATCGTAGTATTTTCATAAAATAATAAAAGACCATGTCCTGAACAGATTATTTATTACTAGTGGAAGTGACAGAAGAAAAGCGAGGTCACGAACTTCAGTTCAGATACAATTAACATGGCTTAGAAGCCTTGCAAAGCTTTTCAATGCCCTCTGTCTGGAGCAGCTCAAGAAAGCGTTACACTTTTTAAAACATAGTGAAGTTAAAACTTCAACCAGAACACTTAAAGAACCACTGAAAAATATACCAAATGTGATTTCATCTTCCTTTTATTTCTTTCTTCATAAAAATGTCTATAAAGTTATATTATAGCATGTGCAATAAGCTTGTTTTGGTAAATTCTACTGTTTTGGGAAAGTTTTTAATTTTGGAACTGCTGTTCAAATGCACTTTGCATGAATGCCTAGTATAACAGTCTTTATGTAACAAAATAAATAAATGAATTTTATTATGAATTTTACTTGTTCTGTTTTTTGCAGAACAAGTAAAAATTCAGAAACTACAGTCAGTGGCGATGTAATTATTCAAATAACAATTCTCTCTTATTTAACATTTTCCCATAGTTTCCAAATTTTCCATCATGAAACTGGGTAGGTCATAAAAATCACTTACTCATCCTGTCTTTTCTCCTTTTAAAGTTCTCACGAGAGATGATTTACTACAATCACCATGACTGGGAGTGAATACGCACGCATGCACACACATAAAACATAATAAAATTTAAAAGCATTTTATACCTATTCTAAAGTTTTAGTATATACTTTTTCTATCTTGAATCTCTGCATTATTCTTTCGGATGTAATTTTTTAAATTTATCAAATCCCACAGTAAAAGATTTTCTGCCAGCTAACTCAAGCGGGGCTGGAGGATGAAGTGTTTGGTTACTGTGTCTCAGTAGAGAAAGCGAGGACAGGTATTTGTCACGCAGAGGATTTCGTTTGCTGACTTCTGCAAGTATTATTGCTGGGAAGCAGAAAGGAGCCAGTTCCTGTTGCCAGACACACGGCTCAATGGCCATTCAAGCATCCTTGAGATGTGTACTCGCAACTGCTTCTTAAACAAACATCCTGTTCATTTATTTGTACTTCACTTCACCCTCATACGGAAGAAGGTTTACTCATCATGACTCATTTATTTCTTTGGAAAAGCCTACCAACATCTCAATGTATGTTAAATGGAGATGAAAAAAGAATCATCTTTTTTTTTTTTTAATACAAAGAAGCTATACAGCACAGAGTTTGCAATCACACAGGTTAACTACTTTTTCCTGGAGTTTCAGACTGATTCTGATCCCACATCCACAGTATGAATCCTTATGGTCTCAGTTGCTTAAAGGTGCATTTGGGTGTCTGTAAGGTGGTCGTGGCCGTGGAAACATCATGGCAGCATCCATGACTTCATTTTCTCACTCGTCTTAAAGTCTAACACGTCTCACTCACCAAATCCCGATGCCTAATTCCCCAGAATTCTCTTCTCTTTAATCCTACATTGTTATTCACACAATAACTAAAATGAGTTATCAGATTTACTGCTTAAATTCGCTTTCTAGATCCATTCCTCCTGAACTGAATTCAGCCCACGTGTCTGCTAAAGGGTACTGATTAGTCTTTTTTAAAATCCAACCTGCCTTTTAGGGGTGCATTAAAAACAAAGACAGTGTTCTTTTCCTACTTCTGCCACTTCCCAACTCAAGTTTCTCCCGCCTGTCAGCTTAATTAATTAATTAGCTAACAATGACGGTTTCTTGTCCCACTCCTCTCTCCCTGGAATCCACAAAGTGGTCTTCTCTCCACACCTTATACAAATATCAGGGGAAATGATTCTAGAAAATTGCACACCTAAGGACATTTTGTTTTTTGTTTTTTTTTTTTAATTCATTTTTATTGTTAGACTTATTGGGGTGACATCTGTTAGCAAGGATTACATAGGTTTTAGGCATATAATTCTACAGTGCATTGTCAACTTGATGTATAATAAGTTCACCACCTAATGTGACTTCTCTTTCCATCACCTTATATTTAGCTTCCCCCCCTCCTCTCCCACCCCCTCCCCTTTCTCCCC